>VWYI01032154.1:2162-37201 GCA_013399455.1 Anthoscopus minutus
ATCTCTCTGTGCCTTAACATTATTATTTAAAAAAAAAAAAACAGCCAAACCATTCTCCTTACCCCTACAAAGCACAACTAAAAAATAAAGGTGAACGGGAGAAATGAGGAGGGTTGCTTTCTATTTAATTTTGAGTTCTCTTTTCCACATGGGCAAACAATGACAGCAACAAGGTCACAATCCCAGAGAGCAAAAGATAATAGCTTAGGCTGTGGTGTTCTACTGCTATCTGGTTGCTTGAATTTGGCTCAAGGATGGTTGCATTTTCAGCTGCATAGTAGCACAGTTTCAAGAGCGCTCACTATGGGTGTTAGCCAGTAGCCTAGTTGTTCAAGCAGTAATCTGTGAAGAGATTTGGAAGTTATTTCACTTCAGCTACATGATAACATGGAAACAAAACCAAGCTCTTCAGCTCATGGCTCTGGCAAGATCTATCAGAAGTAGAACCCAGACCATTATTCTCAGTTAGCTTTTTGCCTCCTGTGCATTTGGCGGTTTCACTGTTCCTGGTCTGAGCTGGCCATGGAAATACCTGGAAAAGGGGTTCCTGGGGAAGCAGGCATCACCAGTGGCTGCTGCCCAATCCAGGGCAGGCAGCTTGTACACTGGCTCCTAGCAGAAGCTTTCATGTTGTGCAAGGAGGTATCCAATGAGTTTCGACGGGTGCTTTAGCAGTTGGACAGGGCTAGAAAAGAAAAGCTTTTTTGACTGCTTTGATTGTTCCCATGGATGTAGAGACTTGAATTCTTCCCAGTTTTGACTAGTTTTACAAAATTTGCATCTTCATCTGAGCCCTTACTCTTACCAATGCATTGAGGTAGGTTTTGATCAAGTTTTTGAAACACTTGTCTAAAGTAGTGTACATTTTGGTTTTGTTCCTTTTTGAGCTGAGGGCTCTCAATAATTCATTTTCAAACTTTTGTATTAATTTTCTAATATATTTTGTTTTGGACTAAGCTAGGGACTGTTACCTATGGACTACTCAGGGGATACACTGTGTATCCATGTATACCAAACTGCATTTAAATATTTCATGCTGTACAATGGCATAAATTTGATAATGTCTTTCCCTCAGAGGTTTTTTCCATCAAAATTAATGAATAAAATTAATCTATGCAGTATATATAGAAACTTTGTTTCCCTATGCCAGAAATGTCCAGATTTCTTTCAATGAAGAATTTTTACATTTCAGTGTAGTGATCTGTAGCTGGTTTCTGTTCAAGATTTACAGTTCATGACAGCACATGATTTATTTTTCTTAGATAATATTAATAGTACATCCATTAGGTTTATACAGAATTTAAATATCTATAATAGGCATAAGCCATGTTGAAATTTATCTGATATTCTCTTTTAAGCTGATGACTCTATTACCCATGAATTTAGTCAGTTTCTTAATTAATCTTAATTTCTTGAGCTCCATCACATCTTCACTTTAGAAGTCACATACAGACTGTAAGCCCTTGAAAAGCTCTTTTGTTCATGATCAGTCACAACATGGTGATATAGCAGAACCAGAGGTTTAGAACAGAGGCAGCACACTTCAGGGACTTCCTGACTTCTGAAATTAATTTATTTTTCTTCCCCTGAATATTAAACAGTTTGAATTTAGTGCATTATAGGCATACCACAAATCTTTTGTGATGGGCCTGAAAGACAGGATTTTGAGAATCATATAACATACTTTTATTTATTATTATCTTTCTTGCTTAGCTATTTTATTAAAAATAGTTCAGCAATTTTTGGGTGTATTACAATTTGAAAAGATGGCAGAATATCTTACCAGTACAACAGAATTTGCAGATGTTAGAGGCTTGAAGAAACTAAAGATGTGAAACCAATCCATCTTATAACCACTTAAACTCTATAAAAATAAGCAGATGGATTCAGCTTAGGTGAAAGTGTAAGCCAACCTCAGTTTCTATTAAAAACAAAATGCAATTTAATTACTTATTCTAGCTGATCTACCAGTTTATCTTCATGATGCATAGACATTGGAGATGCCAAGAAATTATAACAGATCAATGTCAGTGTGAAGCTATTTGCATCTACCCTGTGCTTTGGTTGTAGTACAGAATACAAAAATATAGCATGCTCAAGATTTGATGAGTAACACCTTTATTATGGCCATTGACTAGCACTAAATTAGAACATAACACCCCTGGCAGTGCACATGACAGATGCATGAACACTAGATTAATTCTTTTCATCAGTATATTACAATTAATGGCATGTGAATTCATAATGATCAAACACTTCTCATGCCCAAGATATTTATCAGCTATTCAGAACACAAACTGTACCAGCTCATCGAGGTACCCTTGGAATAAGCAGCAATTTTTAATAGGCTGGCAAGTGGCAGTTAGATGAAGTCATTATCAAATATATATTTGTCATCTTGTTTGACACTTCCACAATGGCAAAGATTTGACAAATTCATTAAAATTGGTGTTTGAGATGTTTAGGGATCCTGGGAAGCTCCACTGTCCTTTGTTCGCTGCCAACACTTGTCCCTCATGACCCATTCAGTCAGTCAGGCCAAAGGATCAAGCTCAGTCTTTCTCTAGGCTTTATAAATAGGGCTTGGAGGCCTGACTTTATTTTTTATTCATATTGCTATGTTTCAAAATGCATAGTTCTAAGCATTTGGGTAACATCTGTTCTGGTGGCAGCTGAGGATGTTGTTAACAGTGGCCCAAAAGGCACCTCTTTGGAGAACTATTTCCCTTTCAACTGAGATACATCTTTTAGATCTAGACTGATGAGGGATGATTCACATCACTAAGGACTTAACAAGTGTCATGCTATCCTCGTCTGAAAGGCCATATACAGCACACAGCATCTAGGATTACCTCTGAGGAGCTAATCCAAGAATGTGCTCCATTTGCACTCACAAGCCAACCCCTGTCATCTTGGTTTAGGTGGAGGAAAAAACCCCAGACACATGTCCAAACAAGAGTCTAACAGTAGCATGAATTGTGGAAATAACAGAAAAAGAAGATAACCCAGGTCTGGTAGGGCCTACTGAGCCATTTTCACTACTGACTGTGGAATCTAGGAATAATTCACATCTCCCAGCGCTACTTTTGCCACATATTTTCTGACAACTTTATTTTATCAACCAGGGTTACAAAGTATTTACAAATGGGAGCATATACACTTTTTGAAACAAAAACTTTGTTTCCATATGGCTTGCATTTTGGTTAATTAAGTTCTATTAATTGCACCATCCACATGTGCATTGACCAAGGCAAGTCACTGGCTTCTAATGTGTTTGGGATTAGGCATACAGTAAGAAATAACTTTACTCCCAAAAACTGTGAAGGCTAACCCACTATCCAAACTGAAATTTTCTGTCATGTGTGGAAAACTTAAAAGCTTGGAATGAACCTTTCTACATCCTAGAGAGTGTGCTGAGAGCTCTGCTTTTGTAAGCAGAGCATTCAAAGCCAGGAGGTTGAAAAGATTTCTGAAAGACAGCTTAACTTCCATAGAGCAAATTGTTCTTGTTTTAGTTTTCCACTAAAGGAGTGATGTCAAATAGAGGATTTAGCAAGAAAAATGGGAAAACTTAATCCAATCGCAAAGCAGTAATCACTGAATACTGTTCTGCATTGCCTTTCCATTTATTAATGGCTGCTTCCAGCCTGATATCTAATTGAAAGTCTTCATTTCTACACTGGAAATGATATTTAAAATTATTTTAGTGTAATCAGTGTTTTCTAGTTTGAAATATTTAATCTCTTTAATGCAGCAATAATAAGAAAGAAAAATTTGGACCCACACACAACTAAACTTAAAAAATCCCCAAAGAATAATGAAAAATACTGGTGTTTGCTCACCTTGCAAAAAATTGCTACTCCTGAATGATATGGAATAATCCCATTCTAATCAACCTAATCTTGTTTAAAACTTCAGCACCTATTTGTATTTGGTTAACTGTGACTTATCCAAGTGCTTTGACTCGCATCTAGCTAGTTCCATTTCATCCTTTAATGGATTTGCATATTATGCTTATGTTATGTAAGATTCTGTCAGGCATTTGTTCATATTAAATACTCCGAGTTCTTTTTTATGCACCTTCAGAAATATTATACTTTCAAAGACTCAAATATGTATTCAGAGATCTGTTTCAAGTGCACCTTTTTCACAAATATGCAAAGAAAGAAATCTTAAAATGACTCCACTAAAATCTTTGAGGCTGTCACTTAATATGCCACTAGGGAGAATATCATGACTCTAAAGACCATAAATAAACTTTTATTTCTTCTTCGGGAAAAATAATTGCCTTGTTTAGAATTGAACAAAGTGGCAGAAAATAAGCCAGTAATTTCTCACAAAGGAGCACTCACTTTAATGCAATCAGGCTTAGGGAACAAAGAAGTTGTTTTTGATTGTGAAATATGTACATTTGTGGCAGCACTGCATGTGCCTGTACAAGCAATCCCATTTCAGGTATAAAAATGATAAAATAAATCAAGCTTTAGGCCCCCTCAAAATATTGTTGTTGCGGTTGTCATTGTTTTGATGGCTCAAAAATGGAATTACTTCTTTCTGAATCCTTAATATTTGTGATCCAATAAATTACACTACCTGCCAAGAATATATCATTTATTTATTGTTGTATATGGCTGAAGTTCTTGTCAAGTTTGAGATTAATAAAATTAACACCACTGCGTTCTTCTATCATTACTGTACTCTGAAGCTTATCCTCTAAACTTTCATTTGTGTATTAGTCCTCAGCCTTCTATGTAATGTTGGGGGCTGCATAAGCCTGTGAAAGCTATTGAATTTAATGTAAACTAAGCCAGCAGGATCAGCAAATAAATTGACATCTGGAAAGGTTGGAAAACAGACTAGACTGGAAGATAGCAGGTTCTTATTCTCCTGCCTTGGCTTACCAGTACATGATGGAGCACTTCACACTTTAAATGCTGTTTCTCTGGGAACTGAAAACCATAGTATGTGGCAGATGTTAGTTTGCTTCTGCTTAAGAAGATCACTCTTCATGCTAGGGCTTCCTTCAAACATAAATGAGGATTATTTCTATTTTTATAAAACTACTAAAGGGCAAATGAAAAAGAAATACCTAGAGCAGGTGGACGTAAAGGGCTAATGATGATTTAAACATCCTTTTCATTCAGAAATTTGAACTCAGCGTTCTCCAAAAGTGGCTGAGGAGATAAATCCATGTCACCATAGACTCTATATTATCAATATGATATGATATGATATGATATGATATGATATGATATGATATGATATGATATTATTTATTGTATTACATCACATGTACTATGTTATAAATTATATAGTGAAATTAATGTCTATAATTCTCAAATGGTACATGGTACTAGTATAAATATATTCCCAATTCTATATTATATCCCTATTTTATTAATATTATAAAATATTGCATGTATTATAAATTGCAGACTCTAACAGTAGCTGGGATCTGAAGAGATTTTTAAAGACTAGTCTATAGGCACTTTATTGTATTTCAAGCTGGATGAAGACAAAATGCTAATATTTAGGACTATTCTTTCACTCTGAAATTTCTGTAAGCTGATGGTGTCAGGCCTCTCTGACCTGAAAGGGATAATTTTATATTAGATATTTACAAATATTAGGTTTCCAAACCTTCCCTCTCAGGTGTGAGGATGCTAACCTGGAAACCTCTGTCTGGGCTAAGAAATTTGTGACTAATTTGCTGCAAGTATCCATTCAGAAATTAATGCACTGGATCTACTCTATTTTAGGAGCTCAGTACTATGCTTGAAAAGGCTGTTTAATATAACTCTGTCCTGTCAGAGTTTGTAACTCATGTTCCCTGGTCAATGCCAAAAAAATCCTCAGTGCTGCAGTACCAGGATTTGGAAGAATTACCTGTCAATCTGTGCTTCCAGGAAAGGAACAAAAATTAATACTATGAGGGAAAGAGAGGGGAGGAGCATGTGAAGTCCAGATCAGGAAAAAATTCATGGCAGATGTTTTTGGATGATACACCTGTGTCAAAGGTGAAATAAAAGGTGGAAAACCAGAAAATATTATCTCTGTTCTCAAGTGACACTAATATGCAAATATGACACTTACTAAAATTATATAATACATATATATAATACTATACATAAATTAGTTATTATAATATATATTATACTATAAATAGTAAAAAATATATTAGATATCACATAGTGAAAGAAGTCTTCATCAAGAAGCCTTGTCTGTACATTAACCTTATTGGTTGAGAGACTACGTACAGAACTAAATCCAACAGAATACGTGTTTTACATCACCTGGGCAAACAGGAGGCTGATTGCTCAAAACAGGATAAAGATACAGTGACATCCAGTACATGGGAAGTAATTTTTTCCTTCCTGACAGTAATTTTGCAATATTGTGTAATTCTTTGCTCTTACTTCAATCTCATCTCTGCCATGTTGTCACTTTACTCACATCTGGTAGTAACTTTGGCTTCGTGCACATGCCAAAAAAAAATCTTTTTACATTTGTGGCTAAAATAAGCATTTTTTTCCCCAAAAGAATTAGAAATCCATTTAACTGTAGAATACAAAAATAGATATCCACAACACCTCTGCCACAAGAAAAGAAATGGTTTTGCAGATTTACCGAAGTTGCTGCATCATTTTCTCAGGTCTTCATAATAGGAAAATTTTCATATTTATTGAGATCAGTAATATTGGTAAAAAATATTTTAGTGCTTGATATATATACACAATTCACAGGAAAAATATTTGAAAATTAAATAATCAAACTAATATTGGGAAATCCTCCTTTTCTTACCTTATTTGAGTCAGCTCTGGAAGGTTTAACTAAATAACCATTCTTTTTTTATTTTGTTACTAATTTTTAATTTCTAACCTGATCTTATTAAAATTTTTTAAAATAGACGTGGAAATTTACAGGTCAAATGATCTTAACATCAAAAGATTTGTTTTTCTAATGAAAACTTATGTTTCCTAAATGAGAAGCTGGTCCTATACAGTGGTTAATATTGAAGTTTGCCATTTTTTATGCAGTGAGAAATGACCTTCAGTAGTGTAGGCAGGGAACAGTACACCCACCCACACATCCAGGCACACAGGTATTCACTCAGCTATAAAATCATGACCTAGCTAGTTTCAGCACCACACCAGGGAAGCCAGGTTTTCTTCTGGCAGAGGACAGACTCACTCTGTGTAAAGCCTCTCTAAATGAATTATTTTTGCAGTATGGAATTTTCAAGGGTAAATCCAGAATGCAAGCCTGCAACAGACAATGTAGTAAAATAAAAAACCAAGCAAATAAAAATAGTATTCAAGATGACAAAATGAAAAAATACACATATTGAAATTAATTGTCATTCTGAAGTCAACAGGTTTATGATTTCAATTACAAAAATTTTGTAATGTTTTAACTGAGCAACTATTTGAATTACTGATGCAATTGGGCTGTTAGAAATTCATAAAAACATTATTACTTTTACCTAAATTAATTGAAATGAGAAATGGTGATGGGTTCAAAATCATCTCTACAAGATAAATGTATTTTTAATGCGTACTATAAAACGCAAACTTCATGTGTCAGTGAACCTCATTTGATTAAACATTATTAATTATGTTTTCTCATGCTTGATGTGAGTAAGAACTACATGTATCAATCACATACAGACATGTATTCAGAGGTGGTGCTACTCCAAATTGTTGTGCAGTCGTTATACTATAGCTTCTCCTTCTGTGACTCAGATGACAAACAGAGAAGCTATAAATAAGATCATCTCTCAGTCAGCCCACGTATTCTTCTTTTGGGAACATTTTCTTTCTATATCTGAGGTATGCTAAACTAAACTGGATTTTGTTGGTGTGAAATATCACCTTAAGTTAGACTCCTATAAACAATTATCAGCTAGCAGCACCTGCACAACCCCTTCAGATTTTGTGAGTTGTAAAAATATTTAGATTGGAAGGAGTTTCTCTTAGACAACAAAATGGCTTAAAGGATGTAGCTCTGAAATTATTCAGCCATTCTGTTTTGTTTGTTATTTAAGTCTTTCACTCTCCAAGCAGAGAAAACAGAAATGCATACAGACTGTAAGGACAAGCTGACATTGTCCCTTAAAACCACAAAACTGCACTGAAGGCAAGAATAATGGAGGATATAAAAAGGGCTGGGTCCCAAAGGAAGTCCCAGGGAAGTTCTGGCTAGTTGAATGATGCAATCATTTTAGTAATCACAAGTGTAAGCCATATTGAATTGTGTTTTTCATGACAAAAAGGCAGACAAGTCCCAGAGGCTGCATCTTCCCTTTGTTCATCTGTCTAAATCCAACTACAGTCTGTCTTTGCTTTGATTCAAATCCATCTCTGAACTATGCCATACATTAAAAGCATGGCTGAAAGTATTCTGCTTTAGAGTGTGTTGTGGTTGAGAAAAATACTAGATTCTCAATTTTATAATTTTTAATGAGCAAGTTCTAATTTGGAGGATTTAAATGCTTACTCTCTTTGCTTGGCAGACAGCTCAGGAAAAACCTCCACTTACTTGGCCATTAATGCTTCTCATAGAGAGTTCACTGTCCAACCCAGCAGGCTAATCAAAGATGGGGTTTTTTCAGCCGGTTCTGATAAAGGAAGGGAATACATTCATCATCAATCTTAGACTTCCACAAATGTTCATTATTCCAGGAGATAGATGAGTAAAAAACTGAAAGATCTTGTAATCAGTGAAGTTTTCTATCATTGGACTGAAAGTAAAATAATGTACAAAATTGTTTGAGGGCTGCTCTAGCTTTAGCCAGCTGTCTGACCCCTTGTGCTCTTCTGGAAATTTTCTGATGCATGCTCTTTTCCTCTGACTGTGCCTTTGTCAGCCTCAAGTATGGGGATATTGCAGGAAAGGTTTTGTCAAGCCTGTGCAATTTAAGGATTCCTTTACATACCTATATTTACGTGTAGGTGTAGATAGATATGGTATCTCTTACTGTGATTTAAATGACTGAGTGCTTCAAGTGATTTAGGTTAAAAAAGGAGTGTATTCACATGAATTTTCACTGTGTTTAGAGTTTTCTTAGAAGCTGCTTAAGAATATTCTATGGGAGTTCAGGGGGAAAAAGTAAATCCTTATTTATAATTAAGAAGGACATTGGGTAACTTTCTGCAAATCTCATCGATATTCAATAATACAGATTAAGTTAGAATATAAAGTATTGATTTGAGTATTGATTTTATTTTTTTTTTCAATTACTTATTGACTACAACCACACTTCTGGTTTTTATTTTTATATTTTCTTAGGTCTGTACTTGCAGGTGTTTATACAGATGCTGTTGTCACAGCAAGGGATATGCAGTCACACACCTGGAGCTCTATACTGTTAGTTTACTCTCTAAAAAGATTAATGTGATATCTTGTGTAGATATGGATTGTTTACAATAACAATTTGATTGTGAAAAATTGCTCGCTGCTTTTAGTTCATTAATGTTAACTAGTTCATCAATTAAGTCATCATAGACTATGTTCCTTTGGTTCTGGCAGGCGTCATGCTTAAAATTTAATTAATGTGACGTGTATGGTGCGCTGTGAGGACTCAAGAGAAACACTATAGGGTGTCCTCTATGCCTGTCCTATTGATTTAGGGAGATGTTCCACCTTGGGGACTCTGACTTCAGTGATTTTTAGGAGCCAAGGAGCCAAGATGTGGTGAGCATCTTTTCTGGCTTTTCGGTATTCAGCCTTTTCCTGCTGTGGCTTTTTATATTTCTTGTTTTCTTTGTACAATCTCTTCCAGTCTGGACATAATGATAACACAGTGTTGCCAATAATGAGAATCAGTGCACAGAGATCATGGTTTTAAGGGATTATATTATCCTTAAAAAAAAATAAAGACGTGGCTTGAGAAAGTCTTTACATATATTCAAGAGGGAGGGGAAAATAAATTTCAGGGACCTACATCTTTTCAATGGCTTCCCAAGTGCTTCAAACCTTGTTCTGAAACAAGGAGTCTTAAGACCCCTTTTTCTAGTACAGTATTGCCTTTTATAATAAGCAATTTTAATGTCTATTTTTTCTTTGATTCTTTCTAAATATGTGGATTCTAATGTTTTCTCATACTGAAAGGTATTTAAGTTATTTCTGCATATTTTTGATAAAATGTGTGTTTCTGTATTCAGTGAAACAAATTTAGAAAAAAAAAATTAAATATCAGTACCAGTTTATTAAGCTGGTCAGAGTTGTGATTTGCTACTGTTAGCAAACAAAAAAAAAAAAAGAAGATTCAGTACCAATCTGGGGCCATTATTTGCCCTTTTGCTCTCTTACAACCACAATGATATCCTGAGGGAATAGGGCCATTTAAGCATTAATCTTTTAAATGCCAGAACTGTCTACCTCTTGCTTTGAAAATCTAAGAATCTTTTCTGGCTAATTTTTCTTTCAGATAAACAGAGAAGGAAATCAAACTTCCCTAGGTCCAAAAACAAGTTTATCATAAATTGTGGATGGCACCCTCTCCAACAAAAGAGGCCTCCTGCTTAGGTTTTTTGAAAGCACCTAGGAATAGGCTATTAAAAGAATATATATCCTTTTCTTCTAAATCTCAAATCTAGTTTTTTCAGAATTTTTTTCTCCAGAGAACTTGGGCTCTAGAGAGAAATGTGTTTTCAAGCATACTGCTACAAATACCAAGCAATGCTTTAGGGAATCCCTGCTGTTTACGTGCTTTTCTGAAGCGCCCAATTCCCATTTTGTAAATAAAGCCAAGTGCCTCAGAACACAAATGAGTACTTCACTCTGAAGGTCTTAAAATTTTACTGCCAGATTTACCTATTAGAGTCATAACTTGTTCTCAGAGGTAGCATCTACCTATGCTCCAAGCAAGAACACTGAGAAGAAAACCCAAGAGTAACCTAATGAAACTCAGCCCATTACAGGATGAGGATGGTCAGCTCACAAACAGGGACATGGACAAGGCAGAGATGTTTAACACATTCTTTACCTCAGTCTTCAATGTGTATGATGAACCAAGGGGGTCTCAGTGCACTCAGCTGATCATGGCTGTAGGAATGATAAGCTCTCAGTTGACCCTGAAATTGTGCAGAATATGGTGTTCCAGCTGGAACTGGAACTGGGGCTGATGGAATTTATCCAAGACCCCTCAAAGAGCAGCTGGTGTCATTGCAAAACCTTTTCCAAATATTTTGAAGTAGTCTAGGGAAGTCAGAGAAGTCCCAGCTGACTGGAAACATTGTCTCAATTTTCAAGTAGGAGAATCCCAGTCTACAGACCTGTCAGTCTCACTTCAGTGCCTGGCAAAGTTACAGAGATTATTCTGGGAGGTATTGAAGAACACCTGAAAGACAACGCAGCCATCAGTCACAGCCAGCACAACTTCATGAGAAGAAAGTCCTGCTTTTCAAACCTGATTTACTTTTATAACAAGGTAACCCATCCAGCTAACCAAGGGAAGCCAGTTGATGTTATCCCTTAGCATTTCAGCACAGCTTTTGATACTGTCTGTCACAGGATCCCTCTGGATAAAATGTCCATCCCACAGCTGGATAAACACATCATGTGATGGGTGAGCAACTGGCTCATGAGTCAGGCACAAGGGGTTTCAGTGAATGGGGTGACATCAGAATGGTGACCTGTCACTAATGGGGTTCCACAGAGCTCCATCCTTGGCCCTGTGCTCTTCAACATCCTCATAAATGACTTGGACATTGTACAGGAAGGGGCACTGAGCAAGTTTGCAGATGATACAAAACTGGGAGGAGCTGTTGGCTCCTTCGAGGGCAGGGAGGCCCTGCAGAGACCTCAACAAATGAGAGAACAGGGCAAGCACCAACCTTATGAAGTTCAACTTTGGAAGGTGCTGGATTCTGCACCTGGGATGGGGCAGCTCTGGATGTACAGACAGACTGAGGAATGAGAAACTGGAAAACAGTGCTGCAGAAAGGGGCCTGGGGGTCCTGGTGGATGCCAGCTGAATGTGAGCCAGCAGTGCCCTGGCAGCCAGGAGGGCCAGCCCTGTCCTGGGGGCATCAGGCACAGCATTGGTAGCTGGGCAAGGGAGGGAATTGTCCTGCCCTGCTCTGAGCTGGGGCAGCCTCACCTCCAGTTCTGGGGGCAGGTCTGGGTGCTACAATATAAGAAGAGTATTTAAACTGTTAGAGAGCATCCAAAGGAGAGACATGAGGATGGTGAAGGGCCTTGAGGGGAAGTCATGTGAGGAGTGGCTGAGGTCACTTGGTCTGTTCAGCCTGGAGGAGACTGAGGGGAGACCTCACTGCACTTACAGCTTCCTTGTGAGGGGAAGAGGAGGGGCAGACACTGATATCTTCTCTGTGGTGACAGTGACAAGACCTGAGGGAATGGCTTGAAGGTGTGTCCAGGGAGGTTTAGCCTCAATACTAGAAAAAGATTCTTCTCCCAGAGGAGGTTGGGCACTAGAATGGGCTCCCCAGGAAAATGGTCACATATAACACCAAGCCTGATAGAGTTCAAGAAGCTCTGAGGCACATGGTGTGACTTTTGGTAATGGTGCTCTGCAGGGCTGGGAGTTAGACTCAGTGATCCTTGTGGATCCTTTCCAGCTCAGCTTATTCTGTGATTCTGTGAAAATCTATCCATCTGGCAGATCAGAATTGCTCCAGCATTGCCCTTTATGCTGCCTAGATTGTCTAGCAGTCATTTATTTAGTAAATATAATTAATACTCAATCAGTAGATGGTAGATATTCAGCTGTGCCTTTTCTACATTCCTAGCAATTCAGCCTTTTCTGGTGGGAGTGTTTGGAAACAGCCAGTGGGACAAGTATTTGGGGGCATCTGGTTGGCTGTCCACCATAAAATCACTATTTTACAGATAATGAAAGAAAATTTATTTTAAAAAGAGTAAGTTGACTGTATTACTTTGCTGTGTGACAATGGGTCTAGAAGTCGTTTAAATATGACTGATGAAATACAGCATCCCAGAGACAGTTTGCCATCTTTCCCCAATCAGGGTCTTTGTTTTCTTTTCCTTTATGCGAGCTGTAAGGTATTTATTTTTCAAGAATCCTCATTCAAGTGCCAGGAGATATCCTACCACAGGAAAGGTTGGGAACAGTTTAGCCTTCCAATGTGCAAGCCTGGTTGCTGCAGCAATGCAACTTACCTTTTAACTTCAACTCTCTATTCATATTCCTGATGGAGGAACTGCCACACTTATTTTTTTCTGCTTCTCAAAGATAGGGATAAATTATGTGACACAGCCACCTGTAGAAATTAGCCTTGCCTGGAATATTAGGCTGCAAAACCAGCAAAAAATGGCAGACTTCCTTTAAAAGAGCATCTCACTGGTATTATTTTTTCATCTATTAAAATTCCTGAAATACTGAGAAGTAATTCCTGCAAGAAAGCAAGCAAATGTGAAAGAAAAGCATCACACAAAAACAAAAGGCAGCAACATTTTTATTTTTCCCAGCAGAGATATGCACTTCTAAAATGGTTAAAAATTTACTGTCTTGCAGAGGCAAGCATTTGGGAAAGTTACCCAGTTTGTTATTCTCTCTAGAGAATCTAGAAGACATAGATACTCTTCTAGAGTATCTAGAAGACATAGAATTTAAAAACAAGGTGTTTGTGACTCATGCAGCCCAGAAAATGATTTCTGAAACTTCCATTCTCTAGAAAATACTCAGAGAAATAGAAACAATTTTGTTACAGATTTACATTTCCTAATTTAAACAATGTGGCATGAAATGACCAAATTCAAGTATAATGAGACAAGTTCATTTACTGATCATAGTAATTTAAAAATTTAAAATACAATGGGGAAAACTATGCTATAGGTTGAGAAAAATGGTGGGTCATTCTGGTAACTGTAGCTAAATTGTCCTCTTTCTTCTAAGATAAAAGAGGAGACCACAGAATGCCATTAGGAGTGTTGTAAAACCTGCAAGCTATCTGAGTTATGTCCAACTCATCTGGCCATGTAAAGACAGCAGAAAACTTTAAAAGTGTTTTTAAAGGATTGATTGCATAATTGGAGAGATATCCTTGCTCAGCAGTCTAACCATGCTGTGTATGGAGAAACATCAGATATTTTCATAGCAATTATTATGAATTACACATTTAAGAATGTGGAGTCAAAACAACAACTAAAATGTTAGTTTCCTCTAAAAAATGAATGTGGTGTGAATCCTGAAATCAACATCTCCAGAACCCAGATAATTTTGTAAATATTGTTGCTATTTTTAATATTTTAATTAAAGTTGAAATTCTGCATAGACTGGAAGAAGAGAAGCAGACTATAGAAAGTGTGCAGCAAGACCAGATTTATGCATTGGAGTGGTAAAAAGTAATTTAAAGTAGGGAATAAACATTGATGAGATTCAGAAAACAGTGAAGGAAGTACACATTAGAGGAAGTACAAAAAGCACAACAGAATTAGAATATTTTGCAGACACTGGGGGAAAAACAGAATTTATATAATCTTGCATTTTATTAGAAAGGAGACATGAATACAAATACAAAACTCCACAGAGCAGAAGATAATTCCTAAGAGAAATATTTATGTGACATACTGAATGATGCTGACAACTTTATTTCTCAATATCCATGCATATATAATATATATTTCTTTGACCTACCTATAGTGTGACACTGTGCCATAATGAACAGAATATCTATGGAAGTGGCAATGAAATATTCACTAAGGCAGTTGATACTTCTGAGATATAATTCAAGGTTAAGAAATGTCTAACCCTGAGACTGACAAAAAAGCTAACACAAAAAGACATTTTTTGTCACCTGAAATAAATTTTAAGATCCATAAATCTGAGCTTATTGCTTGCAATTCTTAATGAATAAATTATTTGAGGATTCTGTTGTTTTCAAATGCAAAAAGTATAACAGTAGCTTTGTCTTGCACACTTTAAGCAGGGATAATGGGAAAAAGAAAATCATTTACATCCACAGCTGCCATGTCAAATACATTACAAAACATCATACTAGTGTTTTGAAAATGATTGTAGAAGCTCTTAAGAGATGGTTCCAAAATGCAGCAGGCACATCTTCAATGATAACCTCCCCCATTATTGATCATAATGCTTTGATCATTTTCTTCTAGCAGTGTATATAAGATCACAGTTCAGCATTTCTTTATGCTCATTTGACCTCATTATCTAATGCCAAAGCTTCATGAAGTTGAGATTCTTTTGCTCTCACTGAGACATCTAAGAGTTAGGCATCCAGCTCAAAACAGATTATCACAGATTTATTTCATTATCAATGTAAACAGGTCTCTTAATCAGGCAATTCATCTTACTGTCAGCAAAAATGAAGATTCAGTGTCCCCAAAACAGTTATCTTGAGCTTCTTGAGATCCAAATACCCCCATGTGATTGTCAGATGGGAAGCAAGATAAACAGGACACCCATTGTCATATGATATGTGTCCTGGTAACCTGAAGTGCCAAAAGTGACAGAAGACCCCTGGATTCTGGTGGGTCCTCCCCTGAGCATCCAATGTAGTGGTCACTCTGAAGGGCTCTAGTTATAAAGGGAGCTTAAGATGATGACTTAAATGAATGTTTATAGCTTTTAGATGTTTAAATTTTGTCCCACATTTTATACTAACATTTTTCCTGTGAATAACATAACTCACGCAGACAAAGAAATAGACCAGAGGATCTATTTTGTATGAAAATAAATATTTGAAGGTCTGCTTTATATGGTTGGCTTGAAGATCATCTTTAGCAAAAGGATCTATGCAAAAATAATTTCCTCAGATGATGTGAGATTTACCACAGCAGAGATTGATTTGAAGGGGACAGGCACTAAATATCTATCAACAATACCTATTTTTAGATTTATAAAAAAATATGAGAGAAAGAGACAATAGTATCACGGGTGAAAGTTTTATCTCTTTTTCTGCTTTGCTCTCCAAAGTGTTATGCTGCCCAATATTGCCCAGCTAAGGGCAGTGTTATTTTATGTGCTTATTTAGGTTTGTATAGCAAGAGGAGAGAGCGTAGTTTAGATCAGGTGCCTTTGTAAAGTGCTCTGAAATGCCTTCTAGAATAGCCATGTCCATGCTTTGACCCTAAACAGCCAAGAGGAACAAGTCTCCCTGCTAAGCCACATCGATCCTGTTGCCTGTCAAACACAGACACAGACAGCTTTACCTGCTCCTTTCTTTTGCCTTTCTTGTCTGCTTCTCTGTATGTTTATGTAGGTGGCAGAAACATATGCTCACATCCTCGTTTGCCTGCTTTGGGGAACAGATTAGAATTTGCCTCTTCAGACAATCTCCTGAACAGTGTAGTATATATAAAGCAAATGTCTATTTGCTCTTCCCTGTGGAAGGGGTTCCCTTTGTATAACTAATTATCCCTGGAATTAGGACTCTGTTCCAAGATGCTTACACCTGGCATGGACATTCTGTTATGTAAAGGTTTGCTATTTGTTTCCTTGGTCCAATAAATGTTCTTTTATTTGAGGTACACGTGGGAGAAAGGAAAATACATGTTTCTCAGCCTCATTCCTTTGAAAGTACAAAATTTAAATTCAGGTAGATTGTCTTACATTGTAACTAGAGAACTAAAATTAACTGGGGTCTCTACAGGCTGTTTTATTTTATGCCTTATCAGACTACATTTTTGTGGCTTGCTAGCAGGCAGCAGGCTGATGTGATGATGATGATATTATTTGTGTATATGCAGATCCAGGGTTGGACATTTACTCATTAGAGAAGTTATCTGGTAGAAAATTGTGTGCTTTAGATAAGGTAGAAAATATTTAACAAGGCCTACAGTGTGGGTCCAAAATATGGAAGGCAATTTATTGGTCGGTAGACACCTGCATAACACTCTGTCCAAAAATATATGACAGTCTTTTGTGATGGATGGCAGGTGGCTTTCTTGTTGTAAAGCATGCATGTGAGAGAGTACAAGTTACTTATACATAAATTCAGCAATGGCTATAAGTATTGGGTTTTTTACACAGTTTCATCATGTAGTTTGCATAAAATTGTTTAGGATGATAACATTTCATTACAGGAATGATTATGCCAAGATGATTCTTTGATAGAATTTGCATTCTTTTAAGTGTCTGCATGATAACAGCAACAGTAATGAAAATAGTGGGGTTTGGGTTTTTTTGTAAGTAGGCTAGAACCAGCTGTCAGTTTTGGTAATATAGATGAACAGCCCTTTATAGAGCCAGGGGTAGATAATTTCTAAGCAGATTGTTTCTTAGTTATTCTTAGAAGAAGCATATGTGCTGCATATCAATGCCAGGAAATCACTTGCAGCAAGTGTGTTAGTAGCAAAAAAATACTGCTATTAATTGACACTTATAAATTTAAACTACCCATATATTTTAGCCAATAATACTACAAACATAGAATAATTTAAGTAAGGCTGGGAATCTAGTGCACAATAATCTAGGTTTAAGTGTTAAAACAGGATTTCTGAAAACTTCCTTTAACAGGAAATTTTGTGGCAATACAAAAATTATGCAAAGTTAGTTCTACTGATAGAACTATTTTTAGTCTTTTGGTGAGAATTTTTTATCATATGCTTTTGGGTACTTTGGAATTCATAATAACATAATTGCTTAAATTTCATTAAATGGTAATTTAACTGACCCAGCTCCAAATTTCAAATTGGATCATCAGTTTTCTCACAGAGTCGCAGGAAGCAAAAAGTTGGTCTTCAAAATTTGTAAGGATACACAAGGTAGGTGTTGCAAGCCATCCAGGAGAAAACCCAGCCATAAGATGAGTATACTGAGAGTTTGTAACTTCCCACCATCTCATTATTTCTCCTCGGGAAGCAAGGCTGAGTGAACACTAAAGCTGCTTTCCTAGAGCTGTGAATGTTACACTACAATGATTCTCCTTTTTAAAATGTAACCCAGCTTCTTCTTATACTCTTAGTAGTAGCAGTCTTCATCAGGAATATTTTCTTATTTTTCCCTAGGCATTCGGATAATTTCTTTAGCAAAACAAATGAAACAACCTTATATGTTTCACCCCAGTTTATTAAAATATGTTGAATGAAGAAAAGAATTTTTTTTTAATAACCACAACATGTTTCTATGTACATATGCAAATAAAGAGAACTGAAATGGCTAGATATGTTCTTCTGTGAGAACTGTTATTTGTTGCAATAAAAAAGCCTGAGGAAATCTAAATGTAGTTTTTCAGTCTTTGAGAAATTCAAGGACTGTAGAGTTTTGAAGTATTTTAGTGTTTAATATAAGGGAAGCCATGGTTCTGGCTTTGTCCTATTGACCTTTATTAAATGTTAAAAAAGGAAATATTAAAAGACTCAACACAATTTTTGGGAATCTTGTTTTATAAAAGACGTGTTTTGATTTCTCCATTAAAAAAAATAAAAATTGAAAGCATAAGACACTCTCCACAATACATTTTTAAACAAAATTTATCTGTTTGAACAGTACTAAATCAATGGAGGACGAGAAGATTGCACAGTATAGTTGCACTTCTGATTTAAATGAAAGCTTTTTTTGGATGGAAAGCTCTCAGACTTCTGCAATGACATATGAAATTTCTAGTGTATTAGATGGTTTTCTGTAGGTTGTGACGGTGGAGATTAAAAATGGGAAGCTAATTTCAGCCTGGCTAGGGCAGCACAATATTACTCATTTGGCCTATAACTGAAACATTCTATATTCCCTGAAACATATGCAGCATCCTGCTGTGGAAATAGGTTTATTTTCTGCTGCTGGTAGTTGTTGGTATTATTGTGTTTTATTTTGTTAATCTTCAGATTAGCAGTTAGCTGTATGTAGTTCACAGTTTGTATGGATCATGTTCAGTACAGCCCAAGCTATATGTTAGAACAGAGGGAAAAGACCCAATTTGGTTTCAAAGACTTCAGTCTTGGAGATATGTTACATTTCAAGGAGTTTTTAATTAATTTGTATCTAATATACCTTGTGGTTTAGGCATCCTTGGTCTGCAGACAGCTTTCAAGGTTACTGATTACAAATTTGAATGAAAGAGATTGTTATGGTAAAGTAACAGTAAGCCCTTTTTATAGGAGACATGTTTCACGTTCTTCTTTTTATTGTTACAGTGGATGTTTCTATATTTATTCCGTCTTGGTCAGAACATCTGACAAATAATAATAATTTACAAATCAGTAGCTACAGTTCAGATTTTCAAAAACTAGCTAGGAGAAAATGATTCCATCTGCTTGAAAAGAACTGGCTCAAAACTTTAGAAAAACCCCCAAACTACCTGCACATATGTAAGAAATACTGAAAGTAATAAATTATGAAGTCGCTATATTTTAAAATTAAATAGAGATTCTAAAAAACAGTTCAAGAATTCTTTTATTTTAAAGAAAATCCATTATCTCCTTGCTTGAGGTGTCTCCATTTTTCTTTCAGATTAATCACAGCAACTAGGAAAAGCACATTTGAAATCTTCAGTGAACACTTGGTGCTGTTCAATTTCTTCCACCATAATCATTTAATTAGTACTAAAATATCTTCCAAATAGAAGTGTTTACATTAATTAAACACTGTAGGTTATTAAGAATGTGAAAAACCCCTTCAACACACACAAAAATGCTGGATATTAATTAAAAGATCTTAGCCTAACAGCATCTGTGACACATTATTTTCCCCGTTTTTCTATGCTAGGCATAGTATTTTTTCTTTTATGCATCTTGATTATTGTGGTTCCTACATTTGCATGTATAAACATAAAAATATCATTTTCTGTATTATTCTTTCCCAAAACTACTGGAATTTGCTTATTTTCTATGTTATTGCTGGGAGGTTCCTGAAGAGCCACTAAAACATGCTAAACTCCCCATGCTTCAGCTTAAGCCCACAGTTTGTCATGATTGCCATGAACTTGCAAAGTTGTTTGTTTGTGTTCTTCTCACAGCAGGCAGCACAATACAGTTGCCATTAATGATGACACACATTCCCTCCACCTTCTCTTCTCCAGACTAACCAGCTGCACTTCTCTCTTACCCTTTCCTTGGAGAATATTTATTTGTCCTCTGAAAACCTTCATTCTTTTCCTCTAGGCTAAGTGGCTGGTCCACATTTTTACTGATGGTGGTATTCCATATTGAATATGATACTTGTTGTGATTTAGGAATGGTATCCCCAGTATAGTATTCCCTGTAAGAAAACCCAAAATACAAGATGCACCTCTGCCCCACACGGTGGTAGATACAAAACCTAGACCATGGATTGAGATAACAACACTTTACTGGAAACAGCAATGAGATAAAACAGTAACAGCAGCAACACAAATAACAAAAATCTACAGGAGAGGGCAATTTACATGCAAAAATGCTCATCAAGCCCAGGGCAGTAGCAGACAGACTCTCCACCTACCACACTTTGCCCACAAGCCTAAGCCACACCACTCCTTCCCAGAAGCAAGAGTCCCCTGATGATAGGTGATATTAATTAAAACAACCTAGACATGCCCCAGTGCTGTAAACAAATTAGCTGGGTCCTGGCCAAAACCAAGACAATACTGCAGTGAGGTATATTTTCGATATTCTGCTGTGAGATGATTATGTATATTTTGGAGGCCATACTCCCCTTCTATGTCTATTCATGTTTGTCACCATTTCACAGTAGCATGACACTGCAGCCTTGTGTTACCCAGACATTTCTTTTCTAAATGTTATGTACACGTTAGAAAATTCCGGCTCAACTGTAGTACTTCCTATGGGTCTGCTCAGAATTTAATCTTTTTATCTCTTCCATTCCTCAAAGTTAACAGAGCTATTTTGAATGTAGTTTAAATTCTCCAATATACTGGCTGTCCCTCCCAGTATGGTATCAGCAGCAAACTTAATGAGCAAACTTACTGCTCTATCATTCAATTTTTTAATGAAAATTGAACTTTTTAATAGAACTATAGAATTGCCTAATGAAAAATTCTTTGTTGTACATTCTTCTATCTTAACAGAAAACTACTGATAATTGCTGTCTTTGTGTGTTTTTATGTTCTGTTATCAGTTAGACTGACATGACATTACTAGTTTATGAGAATTTCATGAGACAGATTGTTTTTCTGTCCACATAACGTGCCATCCTGCTGTGGAAGGAAATTAGATTAGGTAGATGTGATTTGTTGGCAAATCCACATTGCCTGATGTGGATTTCCTTCTTGCTTTGCAGGTGCTAATGGTATGACGACCTGTCCAATGGTATAGAAAGGACTGTACTTAACTCGTCTTTCCACATCACATAAGGTAAGCTGTTATTGCAAAATACAGGTGCCATTTTGAGCCCTGTTTCAGTCTATTAGCTAGGATCAGTTTTTCTTATTCATAAACAGTGAAAAGTACTTAGGGATTAGAGTAGTTATTAGGGAACTGCTCTTAATAATCTATATGGATATAACTAGATAGGAGTTATAAGTCCCAGTTTTTAATTTTGCTAACCAAACTCTGAGAGTCAACATGAATTTTAAAATGAAAACCTCTTTTGTTAACTATGGAGGCAGATACTACAGTTAACAATAGATAAAATAACTGCAGTTTCCCTGGTTGAAATTTAGGTCCATCTTAAGTGAGACGAGAAGACACTTTTCTTTTTCAGTAGATAGATTGAAAGGCAGTCATGGAAAATCTGTAATTACCATGAATCCAATTAGAGTCCATTATGAGACCAATGATGAGAACATCATCATCTCAACATGAGACAAATTATGAGACCAATCATGAGAACAAAGCTTCAGTGAAATGCAAGTATGAACATTAACTGGAACACTTGTAAGCAGGAGACCATCAATGTCTCAACCTTCTTATGAAAATACCTGCTTCATTAAGTATATTGCTTTTATTTTTGGGGTCTTTTTGGATAGACTCTATAATTTTGCAAAGTATCACAATCAGGTGAATGATGGCCTACAACAGAGTTCTGTGCTCTCAAGTCCCAGGGTCTAGATAAACAGCTTCTGCTCTTGATCATGAGCAGGGCCTGAAAAGGTGCTCTCTAACCTGAATAATTCTGTGAACCAGGAGCATGGTCTTGTTTATACTGGGAGAAAAAAAATTGTAACACAGATATGACCAAATAATGACCAGATAATTACCAAATCAACCACTGAATTCACCAATTTAATTCTGTGGCTTCTTAGTAGCTACTTATGTCTAATATTATGTAGCATAAAATCATCATAACAAATATGTCTCACATTTCCTAAATTAATTTTTAAGAAAAGTAGTGATAGTAGCCTGTGTGCTTGCAGTGGTTTCAAGATCTACAGCGTGTTTCAGAATTGCACAGACATTATGCATGACTAAGAAGAGTGATGGCTTTAGACACACACGTCTTCAACCTGGCTTTGGAAGTCTTTGTGCTCAATCTCTTGACACATTTAGGTCTCTGAGTAAATATCTGTAACTTGGCTCTGAGTACAGCATATTTTCTGCTGGATGGCATGTCAAGTAATGTGCATATGTTTGGAAAGGTTGTATGATTTTGTAGAGGATGCTCAAAAAAAGAGAGACATAACAACTCAATTGGCATTTCTTAATTGTGAATTTAGGATGCTGAAGTGATAGAGTCCTTTCAGTGTGGTTGTGCTCTTATTTTGTGTGCTGGATGAAGATCTTGCTGCTGAAAGAATATTATTCTAAACAATGTCTCTACATCATTTTTCAAACTGAATGAGGATTTATGGATTTCACCTGCTGTTGCTAGTAGCTGGGACAAAAGATACAGTAATATGTGACTTGCTGGACCAGCTTAATGCAGTCCACCGGGTCAGGAAATTATAAGTAGCCCTCAGATGGCTCCCATTCTAGGTGTCTCAGATTCGAAGTGCAGTTTCAAATTCAATTAAAAGACAGCTTGCTGAAAGTAACAGGTCTGAAGCATCATAGTTCTGTGTTTCTTATCTTACTCTGGAGCTTGGGCAGTTGAAATAGTTTTGAATTTTCTTCATCAGGGGAATACTGTGGCTGAGTAAATCTTCTCTAACTCAAGTGAAAACACTGAAAAGGCCTTTATTTTTAAAGCAGCAGTAACCGAGTTCTAAATTCTTTAAAATTCAGACCACTTAAAAATAAACTACCAAATCTCCTGGACTCTCTTTTCTTCTTCTTCCTTTCCTTCACCTCTTTCTTATTCATCATCACTCCCAAACTTGATAAAAGTTTAAACCCTTTGTCAAAAGGTTTCTGTCAATTTCTCTGCTAGTTTCTAAATCATGCAATTTTTCCTCAGAATGAGTACTTTGAATGCCATCTGAATTTCTGAATATTTTGCCTCAATTTTTGAATTTTTTCTGAATATTTTGCCTCAAAATTTGCCTCAAAAATACATATTTTCAAAAGGTGGGGCTATTAATCTGCTTTCAATCAGAACTTTTACTCATGCCTGTGAAGTTAAAGCTAAATCATGGACTTTAAGAAATACACTTTTATGGAGTTGTGCTGAGTTCGGTATTTGGGAATAAGGCATAACTGGAGTTACTCTGAAGAGAGAAGCCTGATCTACAGCATTAATTGCTTGAGGAATAAAAATACCAGCAAATTTTGAGTGACATTATATGATGCTTCAACAAAGAAAATGAGTTTTACTGAATGCAACCTACACTGACATCAACATCTGCTTTTGTGTCTAGAATTTTTAAATAGTACTCTCTTGTGTATTCTGATTTTTTTTCCTAAGAAAAGTGTTATGTAAATGTTTTGTATAAGCCTTTTCAGCCTGAATTTCTATTGTACAAGGAATGACTCAGGAGCCTTCATTTCAGGGCCTATCCTGCTTATAAGTTTTGACTTTGGCTAAAATCCAGGAGAAACAACAAAGAAAGAACAACCATAACTCCTTGAGAAGAAGTTTCAAATAAATAATATTAGGGAAACAGATGATGAAAAATCAGAAGGTTTTATTTCTAGATATATTAATGGTTTTCAGTATCTTCTAATGCTATGTTGGCACTTTTCATTCACACATGTTGGTCTCTTAAGGTTATGGAGCAAAACACCTCTTGACTTGAGTGAGCTGGTCTAGTGCTAAGTGTCCCAGTCCATGGCAGGCTGGTTGGAACTGGTGATCTTTAAGGCCTCTTCCAACCCAAGCCATTCTATGACTCTGTGAAACTGTGGATCATGCCTTTGTAATAGCACCTGGGAGTTTTTTAATCCTTATTATGAGTGGTATATCAAGTGGAGACATGTCATACAAGCTTTGTGCTCACCAACTCCTTTCTAAGACAGATCCACCAGTTTGCATCCAAAGGAACTGTAGTGTTCTCCTATTGAAAATAAGAGAAATCTTGGTTGTGATCAAATGCTTCAAAACCATGGAGACCAGAGCAGGATATGGGATGTTGAGCATAATGACATTTGGCAACATATCTTCTCAACTATGTACCAAATTCTGTGTGTGAATGCCTGCACTGAAATTCTGCAGCTTGTATTCTTTCTTCTGTCTGTTTGTACTTTTTTTATTAGATTTGTTTTTATTATTTCCTTTTCTTTCCTGGCTATTTTACTTTGCAACTAAAAACTTACAAGAGAGTAGGGTGAAGGAGGTTGACTACTAGATTGAGATTTATGTATTTAGGTTCAGTTTGGTTGCTATCATTATGTGATTTTTGTACAGGTTCTAGCCACTTAGAAAAGTTCCTCTTCATAGTTTCGTTTTTACATAATATGCTAATCAGAAATTGTACTTCTGTAATTCCACTTCTTCATTCCTCAAAGTGCCATATTAAAGTAAGTTTCATTCTACTTCTTCCATTTTTTTCCCCACAAGCACATCACCGTGTAGCAGTAAAATATTGCTGAGGATTGATTGGTGTTATTTTGGATAGACTTTTTATATACTAGATGTCACCACTCCAGCATCATTTTTTCCCAATGTATCTGACTACCACATGATTTTAAAACCACATCACAATGTTTTTCTGAGAGTTTTTCTCAAAACTTTTTTGAGAAGCTGCTTGATATGTTTGAGCCTTAGATTTTTACAAGGTTCTTCTGAATGAGACAGTCTCATATCAGTGACATTTATTTTTGGTAATATGATTCTGTTGGTTTTAATATTTAAAGCTAATTTTATTTTGGAATGTTATTTTTATAGAAGTATCACTTTTTCTCCAGTTTAAAAGCATGAATATTTACTAACAAATTTAAATATAAAGTTCATCCTATTTTGGAATGATCTCCATGAGAGAAATTATAAAGACAGTATCATACTGTTACATATTTTGCATTTTATAAAAACAAACATGATCAATTGTAAGTTTACACTTAAAAAAATACCGTAGTCCTTCTAGCTCTATGATATTGTGCTGATTTCTTCTGATGATTTCGTCATACTGTTCTTTCTTCACCTACTTCTGAAGTCAAAAATTTTAACAGAAGTGGTCAGTTCTCAGCTATGTATGACTAGACCTGAGATGGAAGGTGCAGGAACCCAGTGTCAACCGCACTGCACCATAATACCTAAGCATGGACTGTAATATGAAACAAAATGAAAAAGGATTTCTTCAAATATTTGGATTTATAATATCAAGAATAACTAGTGAAGATGTCAGTCACCACTGGATATTTTTAGACAAACCAAGACCATCTTTCCCAGTTTGCAAGGAAAAATGTGCTATATATTTTGGAATATGTACTCAGCTTGCACATCTTTTTCCATCTAAATGATTTAACCTTTTAGCCATCTGGAAGTTAGATGAAGCAGTATTCAAATTGCTACATGTAATTGAATTGCAGATGTAAATTTTTCAAAGTATGAACTAAAATGCAAGTCTCACCTTATTGGAAATTTACCTCTTCATTTGCACATGGTCCACTACAGAACAACACGAGTCAAGCTTGTGCTGTCAGTGCTTGAGAATTTTCCATTGGCCACCAACTCATTAAAAACAGACAGTAACAAATAATCATCACGACCCTTAGTCAGAGGGACCTTTTATTACAGAAAAAACTCTTTCTCTCCTATTCAGCCAATCACTTTTGCACAGCTTCTATTTCCTTAGGAGTCATTCACTGGTCCCCTAGTCACTGTGAGAGCTCCATTAAATTTGGCCTGTGATCTTCTGTGCCTGAGAAAACTCCATGTGAAACACTACTGGTGTCAGCAGAGCTTTTATCATATCCATACAATGCCTGGACTGTTATCTCTGCCTTACCCAACTTTGCTGCTGCTCAAATTCTATTCCCATTTATCCCATGAATACCCCCAAACTGATGCCCTTTCATGCCTACATCTTGCCATGAGGACTGAATTCTTGCCATGTGAGTGATGTGGTCATTCTACTGGATAAAAGGGAAAGCAGCAACATGTATCCTTTAGTGACAGGGTGACTGTGGAAAAGGTTTAGTACCCAGCAGTGAAAACAAGCCCTATTGTCTTCTTTAATTTCAATGTGGATGTATGGAATTGTCATCACTGTGTGATAATTCTGGAATTTATTCCAATTGATTTTGTATAACCAGAATAATATCTCGTTATGTTGTGTAATACACCTCAAGAAAAGTAACATGAAGTAAAATAGCGCTTCAGTCTGTGGTGTCCTACATGATAAGGGTTCTCCTAGGAGAGGCTCTGTCCCATTGTGTTCTCCAGTGTCTGGCTTTTTTGTCTTTTATTTATTACTATTTTGTTACGACAGTAACACAGATGTTGCTTTTCAAATTCATTATCATTGTTGTTTCTCAGCATTTCCCAAATGACAGCATGGTGAGACAGAGCACCATGCTTCCATATCCTTGATAATCACTTTCTCCAAGGAAACTGATAGGTTTCAAATTTATGTAGATGATGAAGGTACTATTTGTATGCAGCTAGATTGGTGAGTTGGGGTTTTTTTTCTCTCTCTCTTTTTTTCCCCTTTTTATCTTTTTTTTCTTCTTTTTTTTCCAGAACAACAGCCTTTGTGCTTTCCAGGTCACTGAAAATGGGACAGAATGCTCTGAGCTATGTGCCCTACTGAGTGGAACTGTTTTTTTCATATACGCTGATGCTCCCCTTGTAAAGAAATAAAAAAAAGCAAGCAGGAGAATGCAGGAGTGAATGTTTTTTATTCTGTGCTCTAAGTTTAAAAAAACAAACAGATTACAAACCTCCTTTGTATTTGAAGTATTTCACATATTTGGTCGGGTACATTTTGCTATGGCATTTGATAATTTTTATTGTACTACAAGGTTAATGTTTATATGAAACTTCTATTTGTGCAGTGACACTTTAATGCAGTAGTATTTTTCCAAAAAACATTTCTTTATGGATTTTTTTTCTCTGCATAAACAGTTTTCCCCCCCTTGCATTATCCTAATAATATTAAAAAAATGTTTTTCCAAAACCACATAACAACTTCAGAATAGTCAGAATAATTTCAAAATCTGTTTTATTTTAGAGGATCTAATTCTGTGTGCAGAAATACAATGGATGCTGACTAGCCTGAGATGAAACATAGAAGAAAAGCTGAGGTGAGGGAAATCTTTGCTACAAAGACATGTTTTCTATAAATATGAAAAAAAGAAGCACCTTGCTGTAAAAAGGATGGAGTTAGGGAGCTCACCCTTCTTGGGTTTAACTTCCTAGTTTTTCCTGTCTGCTAGTTTTAGGTACCCTAAGACTAATGGATTCTAATGCAGAAGATAGATGTAAAAGCAAAGATTCAAATGTTTCAATACAGTGCCATTTTAGTAGTATTGGATAGGAAAAGATGGGAAGGGAACAGACTTTGAAACTGTGACTGAGTAATCATGATAACAAAAAATATGCTTTGAGTGATAAAATACAGTGGATGGTAGCCTCCTTCTTATTCATGTCTGTAAAACAGCAAATCATTACAGACATATAGCTTTCATCTCTGACGGACTGAAATTTCAGTGATGACACTTCCTTTTCCTGTGGCATCACAATTTTTACATCTATGGTAAAAATGTTAAAGTATACTTGCAGATTTTTTTCTGTCAATGTGATTATATTTTCATAATTTCAGTAGAGGAATTGGTGTTGAATATGCATTCAGAATCATCCATGCAGTGTCTGACAAAAGTTCTTTCACTAACATGAAACCAGAACATATAAATATATGTCTATATATTTATGTACACACAGCTATAAACACAGAGACAAAATCTGAGATTGTTCTATATCTAGAGCAGTTAAATTGTTCAAAGCAAATGATTTTGAATGCCTTTATTTTCCAGTATCAGTCTTGAAACATCTGATGGGGGCAATCTTCATAAGGCAAATGTAGGTCATTTTCCTTAGAATTTAATTTTTAATTTAAGTACTCAAAAAAATAAGCCACTGCATAAACTTGATTTTTTTTGGTTTGTTGTGTTTTTTTTTTAATTTTCAAATACAGGTAAATGGTTCATAACATCCTGGATGTGTTACTTGTTTTCTCTCCTTTTCTTTCCAATATGCTGATGAAAAGAGATAAACAGCTGATAAAAGCTGACCCCACTTCAGAAAAATTCATTTATGCAGGATTTTGCTAGAAATAATGAAAACAACCCAACTGTGTATCCTGTGACACAGAAGGAGGCTTAATTCTGCATAAATCCAGGTTTCCAGTGTACCAAAGCCTTTGACTCAGTCCAGACAAATCTGTTTTCATGAGTCCATTTTCATCAAGGAACTGGTTGTATTTCCCTCATTTTAAGTACTTTAGTGGAACAGTTATTGAGTGATTAGAAGTTTGCAATATTTAGATTTATGTATTATTCACCTCCCTATTGCCCTCAACTTTGAAGCATACTTTGTCTTGCGACTCAGAGGCCGACTGCCACTTTCCGAAGCACTAACACCACTGCCTCTAGCATCTGGGGGGGGGTTTTGTGAAGCTTTCATGGGTATATAAATCAGGCTCTGAATGTAAGAAATAAGACCAGATCTTGGGCTCAGCTAGTGCCTCTTATAGATTCCAGAAACATATATTCTCAAGTAAACATAAGCATGTGTGCAGCGTGTCAGCAGAACTTTGTCAAAGTCAGGACTCAGAACACCAATATGTAGCAAAGCAAATAAGTAATCAAATGTTATTAATTATCCCAGACTACTTTCTACAGAGCATATCTTTTATCATCTGCTGGGAATCTTTGCCATTTAATCTGAGATTTAGGACAAACTGCCTAACCTCAGGTTTTAATTCTAGGCACGCTTCAGTTTCTAAAGTTCTCCCCAGGCATAATCTCTTTGATTCACTGCAAAATGAAGTTTGACATATCTTATTATGAAGAAATACTTCATTTGAAAATGTACAGAGCAGCTCTAAGAAAACAACAGCAAGAGAAAACCTTGCCAACAGTGCAGCCTTCCTAAAAATGCAAAAAAATACAAGATTAAAATAATATTTCTCATTAACCATGATGTTTTCAAATAGCTGTGAGTGGAATCTGTGAAGGTACCCCAGCCGTAAAACTGTAAGCCAGAAAATGTTGAGAATTTATAAATTGGCTATGCTGTGCTGAGAGCACTTACAGAGAATTCAGTGGTCTGACGCATTCTTAGTAACCCTGTCACCTCTCTTTGCTGCTGGGGGAGAAGCACAGGCAGAGTATTTATTCAGCAGGTCTTGTGGTACCAGCTCCTCTGAGTCAGTATTGAAGACATTTCACAAGTGACTGCATCCCAGGTTGCACAAAACCAGTCTGTCAAAATCTCATATCCATTTTGTCCTTCTCAGCAGAATGCTATCATTTTTTGTGAAATCAGTGCTTTAATGTCCACTTGCAAAAGGCTTGGATTTAGTTCTGCAGCTTTCCCTCTTCACATTCTCCTCTGTTCGTTCTTCTCCTCTTTTACTGACATCTGCAATGACATCTTGCATCCAGGTATGGCTCATACTGCACACCCAGTCAAACTGTTGATTCATATTGTGAAGTGTTCCACATTTTCTGAGAATTCCTTGTGATGTTGTAGCCTTTTCGTCTCAAAGAGGACTCCCTGTTAGGCTCATTATATTGATACTTTTTCATTGAATGCACTGAGGGGAGAAATGAAGAAGAGGTTACTCTCTCTTGAGATATCTTTTTATTGCCTAAAAGTATAAAAATATATGACCCTTTGTAATTATTTTATAAAAAATTATTTTATAAAATAAATGACCCTTCTGAGTGGAAAGATCATTGATGGAGAATGCAGTAGTGCATGGGATACTGGACTCCAGCTTGACTTTCATGGATTTCTCATCATCTCCAGTACTACTGTGAACTCCATGAAGCTTACTGAGTGACATCTCAGTAATAATTAGCTGGAGGGAAAGATATTTGCAGCCTCACCATTTTGGTCTGCTTCTGTGAATTCTCCATGAGTACATAAGAGAGAAATACATGGATCCTGTCACACCCAATGGGTCATTTTTATCTTCAGCTTTTTTGCGTTAAAAAAAGAACTTTCCTCTTCACTTTATGCCAAAACAAGCTGGTAGTTTGCCAGTCTCACCACTTTGTTGTGACCCATGACTGGCACGTTGAGATAAATGCCTTCAACAGCCAGACAAGAAGGATTTGGGAGCTGTATGAGCAGCCCATCTGTCCAGGTGCTGTTGTTCTGCAACAAAGAGGGCATAAAAGGGAGCTATCACCAGAAATAGATATTAATTTTCCAAAAATTTTTCCCCTTGTCATCCTTTGGTTTTCATTGGGAACACTTTTTGTTTTTCAAATAAGAAAGATAATCCCATTACAAGAATAGTCCAAAAATGTCTCTTCCTCACACAAAAGACTCTTTAAATTATTCTTGATGACATCCAAAATATTGTCCTATGGTAGGAGGGAGTTTTCTGCACTTCTGAATGAGCATTATTTTAAATGCAAATTTTACTTGACTGAATGCCTAGGAAGGAGGCAGTAGCTTCATTGCAATCTTCCTTTCACTGGTTCACAAGGAAGGGGTTGAGATGCATTTCCCCATGTGGGCCCAGGTGTTGCATTGTGTTGGTTAGGGGGTGTGACTTCATCAAAGTCACTTTATCAAAGATCAATTAATGCAAAAGCAGCACAGGGGGAGTAGAAGGCAAGGAACCAGTGCTGCTCCCCTCAGTGTCTGTGCACAGCTGAGCACACTGAGTGGCTGCACACGGTGTCACCAGCAGCCTGACCACATCACTGATTCGCCAGCGCTCCGCCTAGACAGGAGCCCAGTCATCACCTTACCTGCTAATTGGAGAGAAGCATTCTGCATCTTCTTCCAGCTGCAGCACAAACATCAAAAATTCAATATTATATGAATGTTATTTAATATTATATGCAGCTGCCTTAACAGTTCATGGCAAGAGAGCATTTTAAAAAAATTTTTCTCACTTTCATTTCATGCAAATATGAATGAGGGTGTGCAGATGCAGAGGGCTGTCAGTTACCTCATATTCTAACTTGGCAATAAGTAATTCAGAAATACAGTTTGATGCAGCTAAAAGTAGCTTTGATAAAAAGATAAAAAAATCCTCTTTTATATCAAGGCACCTCCTTTCATAGGTGCCCTGAAGCAGGAGACCTAATTGCTCTTCTGGCTATATGCATGCAGACAGGGGAGAGTGAAATGTTACATGCTAGCAAAAGGTGATAGCAGAAGATAAAGAAATTGTGGTATTGTTATTACAAGAAAATCAGTTCAAATCTTTGGAGAAAGCTGTTGAATAACTGGCCTTTAAATCACTGGAACTAGTACCTATACAGCCATCTTTTAAAAATTAATATTTCTAGCTAGACGTTTAATTAATAAGATTTAATAAAATGGGATTTTACATCTGCTTCATCTACAACTATATTAAAAACAAAGTGCACAGAGGTGCTATGACCTCCATCAGCAGCAGCAGCAGCAGCACTTTTGAGACCTCAGGAGTTCTCTCCTACTTCTAAATACTTTTGTTCTTTGAAGATGTGCACAGGTGAAAAATATCTGCAGGAACTGATAGAAGCAGTTCACCAAAATAAAGCGTTCTTACATTTCTGACATGTCAAGAACATCTGCTTCCTTCTTACATAAACCATTGAACAAATATTCTCATTCAGCATTACTGAAGCATGCAATATTGCTTCAGTAAGAGTCTTCCACTGCCCTCCAGATACACTTAAGAAAATAACTCTAAATGGAAGGATGATACACACAATAGCTAAAGGGAAAGCAATCACATTCAGAGAAGATAAAGAAATCATAAACAGGCACCTGCATTTCTGGAAATTCCTTGGGCTCTTGCTATTGGCAATCCTAGCAAAACACTTCACAGCATAGACCTAAGTCTGGTCCCAGAGCTTTCAAGTTGAACCACAGGCTTTGGCTCACATCATTATGAGAATAAACTACCTCTATGAAAAGAAGTTATTTAAGACCAGGAAAATACTATTAGAAGTCAGTATTAGCCAGGCAATTCTTCCCCAGAAACTGAAGGGAAACTTTTAAGCATTAAAAGAAAATAAGAGGAGGAACTGCAGAAGACCTAAGGGATGGATCCTCAAGACTGCCTTTATGTGCATGTCAGAGTATTCAGTCAGGCCAGCTCCATCTGCCTGCATAGAAAGCTCAGGTTCAGCTATTTCTTATACCATGGGACAGAGGGAAAATTTCTGTCCTGAGACCACCATTTTAAAAAAAGTGTCCAGGAAGATCTGGTCATGACTAAGCTTGTTTGATGCCATTTTTTAGAAGAAAATAAAGCACTTTTGGAAGCAGAAGCAAGAGAACATAATTCGTCTTGTACTAGGTCATCAGTGGTAATATATATAGGAATATAGAGTGATCTAAATTTGTTCTGGTCCTGCAACTTCAGATTTCCTTCCTTCTTCATAGTTTAAATAAAATTAATTTGCCTGCTATTTTATAATCCTGTTGTGCTAGTTTCTGCCTTTAAGATAAACCCTTACACATTCTCCTTTTGTCTTTACTTTTCACCAATTCCTACACTGGGCAAGTGAACTGTCCCCTAAGTTGGCTGCAGCTGGGTACTGTCAGTATCCCAGGGAACTCTCTCCAAATCTTCCCAGCTGAAGTGCTACTGAGCACAACTCTACCACTGTGTTTGCTCTGTTAACATCTTGACTACTTGACCTTTGAGCTCCACAACAAAGCCTGAACTGAAACATCAAACAACATATTCTTAAAACACCAACATGTCATATTCTTCATAAAGGACATATAGGTCAGTGCTAAATTTTTTAAAACCCTTTCCTTTTTCTATGAATAAGACTTGGATTTTTCAAGTGTGTAAAATGCTGGAGTAAAGGGTCTTTCCACTGTCTTTGTCTCCTGTAGAGTTACTACCTCCTCAATAAGAAAAAAAGGTGCTCTTGTTTAAGGCAATGGGAGGCATACTGAGCTTCCCATCCCCTCTCTTAAATGTTCTGCCTTTTTTTCACTTAAAAATCCTGTTGAAAGCAGTATATTTCTTAGAGTGAAATTCAGAGAGAAGGACTAGAATAGCTTCCTGCAGGCAGTTGCCAGGTTGATATATCAAAGTGATATTGCTTTCTGAATTGAGTGGCACCAATCAGCAGGAACTGTCAGTCTGGGGATATAATAACTGTGGTGCCAGTCGTCAGGAATATAAATGAAAGTTTCAGCTGTACTTGTATATTTAAAGTGCCTGTTGGCTCAGGGAGGGAAATGGGAAGGGGGAAGAGTTTTTCTGGCATTGTCAAGGATGGCATCTGAAGTAAAAATTGGTGAGGTACAGAGCGCCTGAATCCTCCTCTGAGACCAGTATGAGAGTGAGATGACCAAAGGCATGGAATGGATCTCACATTAATTACAAAATCTGTTAACTATCGTTCCGAAGAGAAAGTGAAGATTTTTACAGGCCTGTCACATTTGTCATGCTGATATCCTACCAAACTGCCTCCCTGGACTGCAGTCCAAATATAGATCCCTAAAACCTCTGCTCAGCTGCTGTCTGACTCTGTCAATGCCTGAAATATGTAGACACCTGACTTTTAAATTGAGTTCCTCGATTCTTACCAAGATGGTGACACAAACTCACTCAGAGCTGGCAGAGCTCATGACCCTCCCTTCATGCTGCTTACATTATTCCAAGCACATGGGGAAGCTGACAACACTTGGAGAGCCAGTTCAGGTGGGGAGGGCAAATCAGTGGATTCAGTCACAGCATTCATCCCTCAGCCATGGGGGTGAGGGAGCCCATTTCCACTTTCTCACAAAACTCCTCTGGTGTGCAGGCTGTCATAGTCACAACTCTTTTGCCCCTCCTGTGGAAGCTTGTTCCTTCACATTATGCAGATGTGACTAGCAAAAAGATGAAGACTTTCAGGTGATGTCAGAGAGAGATCAGGTTGTTTTCTGCTTCCAGGGCTCTCTCAGAATATTTTCTTATTAAGACTTCTCAACTCAAAGAAATACTGTTTGAGCAGGAGCAAACCCCTGGTCACCCCATCCAGGAGTGCCCAGAGCACCATGTGGTGCATTTTGGAAGCACCATGTATTAAGAATTGCTGACTCCAAGGTACTGCCCCTCACAGTGCTATGACTGATATTGGAGGCCTTTTGCAGGTCTAGGATTAAAATAACTGATGTAATCAGCTGGATCACACTCCTCTGAGGGAAACACAGGTCTTAGAATCAGAGCTCTTTTAATCAAATTCTGTTATGTGAATCATATTTCAATTGGATTTTGTTTTTTTAGAGTCTGCACTGCAAACATGAGAGAAATCATTATATCCATTATATCCATGGAATACCTATGACTAGTGAGTAAGGTCACAGCGCTGATTCAGTTTTCTCCATATACAACTATGATTCACCAGGCACAGGAGAACTCACCAACCACAGTAATTCAGATATCAAAATCAGGTAAAAATCTGAACCACACAAGTGAGCCTTCATCCCCACAAACTTCAAGCTGATTTAAGAATTTTTGTGAGGAGTGTAGATCCTCAGCTTCAGGTGCTTCCATGTCACAGATCTGTGACACTCAGCTAACTTGAAAATTTATCTGGAAAGCCATCCTCCTGCTGCATCAAGTAAAAATGTCACCATCTACTAAAAAGGGTGAAATGACATGATCATTCCTGATCTGGAATTTCTAGGAGAGTAAGGCAAAACTCTCACCAAAAAAAAAAAAAAAAAA
>VWYI01032154.1:37224-143618 GCA_013399455.1 Anthoscopus minutus
AAAAAAAAAAAAAAAAGATCGGGGAGGGCCAGTGGGCCAGTGATTCTTATTAAAAGTTCATGTCATTTATCCAGCCATTTCAGTTACAAAATTAAATATTCTGCCTTTAAACATATTTGGGGTTAATCCTCATAAATTATACAAAATTGAAACTAAGTTGCCTAATAAAGAAAGCACCTCTAAAAATAAATTTCATTTAGAATAATTTTAAACATGTATTCTAAAAATTCCCTTTTCTCAGTTGCGTCTTCCAGTAATGAAAAAAAGAAATGATATCTGTGGAGTAAGACTAAATGGACGTTTGAAATATATTCTTTTCCTGGGAAAGAATCAGATAAAATTAGTACAGGTTTGATTTCTCAATTTAACTGAGCATGCTCTCAAAGATGATAAACAGTGAAAAAGTGACAACCAGTTTAAAAGGATATGTAATACTGATTTTATAAATGGATTTAGGTTAACCAGATATGACTGCAGAATTTCCTACCATCTGTCCCTTAGAGGAATGCTCTGCAGTATTACTGAAGATACGTGGCAGACCTCATGCTTAGCCTCTCCAGGCTGTTTTGTCCTCCTGGATGCTGTCAATTGCATTTGCATTTCTTTTTATTCTCAGATTTTTCATCCTGGTGTCCAGTGAGGAACAGATTCTTGTGTACACATCCTGGAGCAGTGTTACAGGCAGATAGTTTCTATCCCTGTGCATCATCCTGTCTGTCTTAAAATCCTGGATTTCTTCCTTAAAGGATTTTGCCTAATGTCTGCTGTGCCAGCAGTAGAATGATCTTTTTTATTATTCAGCTTTAGAGCAGCTGTCAGAATAAGAAAGAATTATAGAAGGTATCCAAAACTGTTTTTCACTAAATAATCAAAAGAAAATTCTCTTCCTCAAAATGTTTGTGAAATATTTAACCTGGAAAAAAAAAATATTGAATGGCTGTAAAATTAAACTAAAAGTATTCAAAATGGAAATAATGTGCCAATATTAATAGTGGCAGTAATTAACCTGATTATGGGGAGAGTATAGAAACCTTTAGTCTCTAAATCATACTCATATCTCTTAGTATTGACAATCCTACTCCAAAACAGCTCCTTCATAGGAACTATTGTTTCAGATTATCTGATTTACACCATGTAAAAAATCAGAACATGTTCTAAGGAACATTTCTAGCCAAATATTTTCACCATGGTTTTATTTCACCAAGTTATTTTCTTTGGCTTTATGAATGGAATGAACCACAAGTAGCCAATATAGCTTAACTTTCCAGTGAAAATCAAAAGCCAAGGATGAAAGGAATTATGGAAAACAAAAGGAAAATTTAAGCTCTTGATTCTTGTTTATTTTTAATGTAAGATATTTACATTTCCACTAGTCATCATTGTATCTGGGAGTTTATCAGGACATTAAGAAAGATAAGCAGTCACAAAAGAACCTCTACAAATCATCTAATAACTGTGAGGAGATTTGGGGGAAAAAGATCCCTGATGACTCTGCAATTGTTGCTTACGGTGATTTGAACACATTCCTCTGCAGAATCACACCTGGGCTGAGATGTGGATATAGCATCAATGTCTTGATGCTCCAAAACTATTGTTCTTTAAATATTTTCTGTTCTTTAAATATTTTCAACCTTTTTAAGCAGAGTAAGAATTATGAATTCAACATGTCAAAATCATTACAGTTATTAGGTTGTAAGCTATTGTACCTGACTAGTTATTTTTCTTTTTATTTTCACTCTCCTGATTATTTTCCTTTTTGTTTATTTGGTTGGTTTTTGTTTGTTTGTTTGAAAGGCAGAGACCATCCCCTTGCAATTCTGCAAGGACATATTTGAAGAATGTAATGCTTGCAGGCAAGTTCCACGTTTTTGATTTATCAATTATGCTCCTATTTAGCTGAACATTTGGCAGTGTCTTAGCTCACCTGGATAATTCTTTTTGCCAATTTGGTCTGCCATTTGATTGATTCATGAGAAATAAAACAGTCCTCTTGCAATGTGAATGCTCTGAATATAAGATATGTTATGGGGTTGTCATATAAATACACTGGCCTTTATTTAGAGAGATCCAGGTAGTCAGTTGGCTCTTTGAATTTTGGTATATCTGTTTGTTCACAGCCTTAATTTTATTTGCTGCATTGGCAAAGGATTGTGAATTGCTTGATGGGAACAAGGGTATTTTTCAAGAACTTGTCAATTGTTCCTGTCTTTAGAAATAACTAGCTTTAGATGAGGAGGACATTAGAGATATAGAAATAAGTAGAAGGAACTGTGTAACTTAGCCAGCACATTGGCAGATAAACAAAATTTTTTATCAGATTATTTCATTATTTAAGAACAAGTAATGAAGTGACACATATCAACTATCTTCTGCTCTCTGCTAAACAACCACCATCTACAGAGTAATTAGAGATGCTGAGTTACACTTGTCTGCTGCTTTGCATTCCTCATGTAAGGAGACAAAAATCAACCAGAAAGACTGATCAAGAAACCAGGATCTGAGTGTGCAAGAGCAGAGCTGTGGGGTAGTGCTTGGAAAGGAAGAGACACCAAGTCCATAGGGGACCACAGGTTTGGGCAGTGATCACCTACATTGAAAAATCTGTGGGAAGGGCCCAAGACTTTAAGCATTATGATGAGGAACCCAGTATTTGGAGAGGGTAAAAGCACAAAACCCCCAGATTAAATAAAAGTGTTGACTTTGTAGAAGAGTATTATTAAGGAACATATACTGACATGATCTAAAGAAGCTCTCTGCTTTGAGGTTAAAAGTTGCTAGGAGAAATATAACCCTTCAACCAGTTAAAGCCGTAACAGTTTCCCATCTCCTTGTCTGGTGAAGGGCTAATGTGACAGCTGCCATGAGGCATCCACAGTTATTCTAAAAAATGACAAGAGGATGTAGGAAGATGTAGGAGTATGAGCAAGTGACAATAACTTTTCATAGTTTTCTTCCTGATTGTGTCAAGGCTTTATTCTGAACACCTGATGGCTCCTGCTTCCCTCCAGCTGTTCCCAGCAGGGGAACTGGGGAAGCAACTGTGATCTCTGCAACATTTTGCTTATGATGCTGCAGCCCACACTGCTCTGTCTTCAGTGAATGATACTGAAAATCAGCTAGATTTAAGATCAACTTCCAAAACCATTCAAAGGTTGGACTTAATGCTGAGTTCTGTGTAATGTTCATATTTTAATTCTAGTATTGTCTGATCATGTGAAAGATATCAACCTACCATCATCCTCCAGTTTCTCCTTTAGCTTAAACATTGGACTCAGACACTCAGAATAAAAGTTTGCACAAGGTGGACCAATTTCTGGGATGCTCAAGTTTCTGATGTAAGCTACCTCAATGCATTGTAACAGATGCTGACAGGCTTGTGCTGAGGAAGACAGGATTTCTGTAAGAGAAAGAATGGTCTTGTGATTAAGACAGTCTACCAATAATTCTGTACTAAATATTCTACAAAATATAGTCTTTGGTGCCTCAAATTAGCTGCCCAAATTAAAGGATATTTAAACCCTAATCTATCTACCTTTCTTCAATGCAAACATTTAGCTAATATCACTCCTCACCACAACATACTGCAAAAATAAAACTTGCAATGAGTAACACCACAGAAAAATTCCCTGAGGACATCTACAATTCTGTCACATGGAAAGGTTTGAGTAGCATAAAATGAGTGTGTCCGTGGGGTATGCACTGAAATATGAGGGTTAAACAAAAATATCGAGGAGCCACTCAGTTACTGAGTGCTCACTGAATGAGACAGCCTTGCAGAAAAAAACTGTGAATGATCCTCAGTCAAACTGCCAAAATTCATACTCAACAATGGGACAGCCCAGGGCCGTACAGACTGAAATGCAGAGAGATACACAGAAATTAATTCTGGCCTTAATTCTGGCATTTTGTAACTTTTCACTGTTTGCTTTACAACCTTAATGTAACTTTATTTGGTATCTTTTTTAGAACATGAGGTTGACCTGAGGTATCCTCATAGTTGTATGGAAGTTCCACTGTCACCTGTGTATTTTTTTATACATTTTCAAAACAAGCCACTTTTATTTTAATATGATACAATTGTGCTGAGCTCCTGTTGAAATAATCTCCTGGTTTAATAATTTTACTGGATAGCCATGAGATGAAACCTTTCATAGTCTAATGTTCACTGTATTATCATCATAGCAATTTGTTCCATGGAACATATGTTCACTCACTTTGGATGCCACATAATTTTCACTAGAATTTGATTTCTTCTATTCTGACTAGCACAGATTTCAGAAACCACAGGAAGCAAGAAATTTTGAGCTCATCCAGGTACCTCTTGCAACTACAGTGAGGAATTGACTGCAGTTGCCAACACCAGTCTAGGTATGATTGCATTTTAGCCCAGCTGTGAGTTGGTGCCTGCAGCAACACTGCTCCATGATAGGTACAAGGCAGGGCTGTTCCCTAGTTCTGGCCACAGCTTGCTGTATATATAGATGGGAGTTCATGTTATGCTCATTTAAGAGTGTCAAGAGCTGACACAGTAGCATTCAGGTGGAGGGAGGGTTCAGGCTAAGCAGACCAGAGCTTCTTTTGGGAGTCCCATTTTTCACTGTTCCTGTGTGATCTGGAATGAAGGGGGAAAAAAATGAAAACAACAAAACAGAATCAGACCTAATATTTCTTAGTACATTTAATTTGGTCAAATATGAGGTCTTCTTCCTAAATATATTGCAGTTTTCTTTACCTTGTCAGTTGGAAGAAGAGGAAGTACATATTCTCAGTGAGTGTCACAAATGTGCCCTACAAGCTTGGTGCAATATTCAAAGGATGAGAACTGACAGTTCATCCTCTTTTGCTCTAATATGCTGAATCTAAATGCCCTAAAGTGAAGAAAGCTAGAATCTCAATTCAAAATTCAACACCCACATCTCTAAATTCAAGAGCATTTGGGATTAATTTTTATGTTCATTCCTTATAGGGAAAAAAACAATTTGGTCTGAAGCCAGAAAAATCTGGGTCCTCTCTGCTCCTTCATACTGTTCTCTGGTAAATCAATCTCATGCCTAATTGCAGACTGCACTTGCAGAATATTAAAGGTGGGGAGTGTGCAATGCATTTTGAGCGACGCTCACCTTGGTATGATGGATGCTTTCTGACAGTGCAAACACAGTGAAAGGAGAACATCTGTCCTCCCCCATCACAGGACCCTGACAGCAGTCAGACAGTAGGCATCCAGTGTCAGCCACTGACTGGGCTGCCCAGTCTGATCTGACTGTCTCCTTATGCCCATGTGTTGTAGAAGGGGGCTGTTGAGCAAACTCCTCTGAAGCTGTCCCTTCCCTGCCCCTCAATTTAACACTGCTAGAATGTGAACTAGAGCTCCCTGTCTGCTCAAGGAGAATTACATGGCATTGGGATTCAGCGACTCTAAGCTAAAATACTAATTAAGCAGACATTAATTATTTCCAGCCAGTATTCAGAGGAAGGGCTCTTAGAAAAGGAAACATTAAATACATATGGAAAATATAAGAAATAATATTAAATATTAAATATTATCTGTAATGCTTTGCACAACTAAAAATATGGAGTTAGCTACTAGAGATACTGTGGTTCATCCTACACAGATATGGCTCTTTTCTTCTCCTACCTCTATTAATAGGATTGCAGCTGCAATATTCATTTACATAGCATTTATATTGCATTAAGACTAAAATAATTTGGTGCCCATGTAACTTCAACCCTCCACAAGTTTCTTTAAGAGGTGGTTTCTTGGTCTCTCCAGGATATAGATGATAACCCATTGCCTGGGCTCCAGGCTTCTGAGAAAGAAAGGCAGCCTCAGTCCTTTCAATGTCCTCCTGACTCACATTATCAACTTGTTTAATACCCCACATTCTGACTGACATGTTTATCACAAATGACCCTTTACTTAACAGTTAACACAGAAGTAGGACTGACGTTGGATTTATGAATCCAGATCTCTTCCTTCTATCTACAGGGTTTTCACCTGAGAATCTGTATCACTTGCCTATGCATGGGTTAGTAAGTCTACAAAATATGATCATCTTCTAATTAACCCAGGTTAAATAAAATACTAAAATCCACACAAGCATACAAACATCCCAGGTGCACCTGCCTGCATTCTCATCTGGAGGGGCAGAATTCCAGCTTAAAAACAGTGAATAGTGAAATGCAGTCTGTAATCTATGGAGGTCACAGCTAGTTCATTCTGCACCTTGTCTGGTCCATAAAACAACTTATGGCAGAGAAAGAAAGCCATTATATGTTTTTGAAGTGGTGAACATGGGGACAGCAGGCAGAATTTACAGCAAATTCATTTGGGTTTTTCACTGCCCAAGTCTTTTTCTTGCAATCTTTTTTTCCAGCACTTTGACTGGAAGCGCTCCTGAAGAGCGAGCACGTATGTCTTAAGGGAGTAATCAACCAGAATCTTCTTCAGATAGTGCCAGAAAAAGCTACCAAGCATTCCTTAAGATGACCATCCTCCACTCCTCATTTTTCTGAGTCTAACAGTTGAATGCTGTAGCCCTCTACATGTGGGTAGGGATCCAGATTATTTCAATTAAGATCCAACTTTCTCTTTAGCTGATTTTTGTTTTTGTTTTGTTGTTTTTGGGTTTTTTTCTGTCCTGTAGCACAAATTCAAGTGTTTGGAGTACTAAAGCATGTAAACTACATGATTAGATCTCTTCCCCTTTATCTACTCATCACCTCTCCTCTGACATTGAAACAAATGCCTATTTTTGGAGCTGAAACATCTATTTGAATCTGAGTACTTAACACAGCAGGGTCATAGTCAGTAGCAGATACTCCCTGGGGACTCATTAGGACTTCCAAAATTGTGTATAAATGCAGTACGGATGTACACATATGCTCCTGTAGCTTGGAAATCCCAGTTTGACTGTAATGTACATACACTGAAGCCCAGAAAAGAAGTGGGCATTTTTGCTATCACACCCAAAGAAGGAAGATCTGTTTCCATTCAGTATAATTTTTTTCCACTGAAGCTGAATCACAAAATTTTGCTTTAACTACAGCTCATAACAAATCTCCATCCATTCTTTGTCTACCAGGTGAAGCTTCAGGACAGCTGAGTTGGACCTGAATACATTTGTCTTCAAGTGAAGTAGATTCATTGATGCTGGAGTAATTTAAGGACTTCCTCTAAGCTGTTGCTGAAACTACTTGCCAGGATGAGCCATGCGGGACGAGCTTCAGAGTGAAAAAATTAACTGGAAGAGGCAGTTTATTTTAATTTTTGTTCTATTTCCTTTTTCCCACACTGCTAAATAATAATGAAAAACAAAACAGCCTGCCCAAAGTTACTTCAGGCTACCACCAGCACTACCACCAATGCTGATGGGCTCAGCCTTGGCCAACAGTGGATTCACAGGTCAGTTCATAATATGCAGTCTCTGCTGCTTTTACCTCATAAGGGGGAGGATTCCTCATGCTCTCCCCCCACTCTGGGGTGGTGGGGTGAGGTCCCTCCCATAGCAGACAGCCCTTCACAAATTTCTACAGTATAGATCTTTCCCATGGGCTGTAGTTCTTCAGGAGCAGGTCCAGCATGGGGTCACAAGTCCTGCCTGCAAACTTGCTCCAGTGTGGACTTCTCTCCCTATAAGTCCTGCCAGCAGTCTCCAGAATGGGCTTCCCATAGGCTCCCAGTCTCCTTCAGGCATCCAGCTGCTCCAGTGTGGGGTTCTCCATGGGCTGCAGAGGGTCTGCCTGACTCACCAGAGTCTGCAACAGAGGCTGAAGTGAAACTCTTCTCCAACACACTGGGCACCTCTTCATCCTTCTTCACTGACCTGGGTGCCTGCACAGCTGTTCCCTTTACATATTCTCACTCTTCTCTCTGGGTGACACTGCTATTGTGCAGAATTTTTTTCCCCTTCTTAACTCTGTTATGCCAGAGACACCACCACGGTACAGATGGGGTTGTCCTTGGCTGATCTGTCATGGAGCTGGCTGGCATTGACTCTGTGGACATGGTGGAAGCTTCTGGAAGCTTCTCACAGAGCCACCCTTGTAGCCACCCTTCTATGAAACCCTGGCCACACAAACTCCCCCCACAGACCCTTCTGCTGGTTTTGTGCTGTTTTTTTTAATCTTATACGGTTGTCTCAGATACACAGATATAATAAATTACACTTTGATCTTCATTCACTTGAACTGAAGTCTAAAAAACCAGTTCATGTGGAGACAGTTAAAGTTTGTGAGAAAGAATGGTAATGAGCATTTAAACTGAATTAAAACCAGGTTAATATATTTTTTTCATGGAAAGATAGTGAGCTGTTGCAAAAGGCCATGAGGAGAAAAGGAGTTACAAGAAATGAAAGCAAGTTGTTTTGACTTTTGATCACTATGAAGATCTTTATGGTTCAGAAGCATTTAAGGGTTTGCATGCTACTTCCGTGGAAACCTAGAGTTAATGGAACACTTTAACATTTAACATCATATTTGTTAATTTGAATATTTTTACCTAGGTCAGCCTCATTATGTCTTATTATTTTCATGTTTCAGCCCTAAATCATCAGCATGAGGATGAATTACAACACTACATTTTCCTGTTTAAAAAGAATTCCATGGGTAAGTGGCAAGTACTGAAACAGCAGAAATATTTTTTCAAAAACAATAACCTTTTCTGCAGCAGTCTCACTGATAACTTTGTTAAATTATGGAAGATCTCACAATACCCATAAACTTCCATATGGTTCTCTTGTGCCCGTGCTGTTCTGGAATATTTGCACTTACCAAGCTATGAAAAAAAAGGGCTCTTTCTCCCTCATTAATCTAGACTTAGATTCAGAGAAAGACAAATGTTCTCAGATGGCTTGGTTTTTAAGTGACTACCTTGAATTACTGAAATCTATTCAAAAGTACCAACCACCTCTCTGAGACCTGGGTCCTATTAAACTTTATGTTTTGGGCAACCTAAACCAGCTATATTAAATCTCACACTCAAGCTAAATGTAAGTGTATGTTAATGACATCTGTTGCAACTGGAGGTAGAAAACATCTAGCAATGCAGGGAAGTTTCCTTTTGCTTTCACATGGTGCTTTCATGGTGCACATGCAGGTGTTTTCACCCAAGCAGTACCAAGTCTACTAAAAATGGTTATTAATTCTCATCAAATTGGAGAATCAGGCAGCTGACTCCATGCTTCTTCCTCAGTGTCAGAGATGTCATTGGATGCTTGTAGAGTATATCTCTGCACCTTTCTTCCTGTTTTTGACTTTGCTCTGCACACAGCTTTTCAGTGGGTCACCGTGACCACACCACAGGTGTCACCAAGCAGGAGCAGAAACAGGCTAGACCCTGCAGCCTGGTGGGGTCCTCAGAGGCCACCAATGCCCCATAAGCTGATCTACAGCCATGCTGCTGGCTATGGAAAAGGGTAGGAAAAGAAGATTGTTGAGTTCTATGAACAGGAGGGCTAAAAGGTGCTCTTTCTCCACAGAATAAAAGCTTGAGTAGATGAGTCTATCAGTAGGATTTAAAAAATCAGCTCTGACAAGAGATGGAAATACAACATTTGTTTCTTCTGGTAGATTTTGCAATTCAGATTTAAGCTTGTGACACTTTAGTATATGAGAAAGCTGTCAGAAGCATTTTAAGCAAAGTTATTTTTCCCTTTCTTGGGCTGTGTTAAGGTAACCTGGGTTTGTATCTTGAGGAATTAAAGTAGAACATTCTGTATAATTCTGAAGCAATTTTTAAATATTGTCTGTAAGACACAGCTTTATGCTGCAAATGTGATGATGAGGTAATGTTTATTAGTATTCACTTGATATAACCTAATTTATTCATTGCTTAATCACCCCTGAGAAATGTGCACCCCTCCAAGTGAGATGCCTAAACAGTATATATTACTATCATACATTCTTTCTCCATGAGATTCCAAAAACATTAAATGCATGGGAAATATGTTTCTCCCACCAAGATTAATCTGTACAGACAGGGACACTGATGTATTATACGGCAATTCATTTCAGTGAAATATTTCTACATGACTGTTGATAGAGAACAAAGCTGGAATCTGCTGAAAACGGTTGTATATGGCTTGCACTTGCCTCAAAACAGCAGGAAACTTTTAGCAGTACAGCAGCTCGTTCCTAAAGGGTTCTTTTCTTAAGCCAAGATGCAGCAAAGTTGGCAGCTTGGCCCCATCCAGAGTGGTGCTAGACAAGATGCAGAACCACAGGGTTTGGACAGATGTACCACTGACAGATGGTGCTGAGATTAGTCATTATCAATCAGCTTCAACTTGCATTTATTTCTCTGGTTCAATGCCAGTCAGCGATGAACCCTGACTGATAATGCCTTATTACAGGCTAATATTTATTAAGAATTGCTGACTCCCTAGAGGATGAAGGGGAGGCACAGACCCTGCTCATAGGAAAGGACAGACTTACCATCAGAGTTTGCTCATTATCACTAACACTGATGCTTACAGCTCCAGCATCAGCTCTGCCACTGCCACTTTCTGTAGAGGGATCAAGGGTTGCATAGGAGTGGAAAGACCAGCTGCCACCTCTCTCAGAGGGATTTCCACCCAGTTAAGGCCAAAGGGTGCTTTTTGGGAGAGAAGAAGAGGGACATAGGCACTGATATCTAGAAACCCAGGGCTGGATTATTAGTACTATGTCCACTATGTCTCGAGAGTAGAAAAAAGCACATGTATAAGTACATATCCAGATACACATATGTATGACACCCTATTGAACGTGCATATGTATATTTACACCTATATATTTACACCTGCCTCTTCCTTCATAATACAGTCTTATGAAGTGGCAGTAACAAAGCAGGACTGGGTGCAGATGACTACATCATCTGTGATCACCCATAAAATTTTAATATAATATTAAACTGATCCCCCAGCCCTAATCTACAAGACTGTAATAAAACCCTGAACATTAATACACTACATTCAGCCTTGATTTACTCAACTGAAGCTCACACCATGACTCAAGCCTTGGCATAAGGGCGATTGAAAAACTGATGCTAAAAATAAATTGTAAATTGTCCTTACAATCTGACTAGTATCTACAAATTATGTTAAATTTCTCTAGAGAAAAAAAATTAAATTATGCTATAAGCAGTAGACAACATATTGCACGTTCATTGTTTAGGTGTCATGGAAAAGTTTTCTAAAATCTCCGTTGCTGATGTTGACTTGAAGAAAAATGAAGCTATAATAGATAGCTGGTTTAACAAAACTGTCCTATCATGTCTTTTATTTGATAAGGATTAAAAGAAAATTACTGCATAATGCAATATACCCAAGTCAGCACAGCAGTAAGAGGAGTCATTTTATCAACAGGATTAAGTCTCACAATAGAATAATGGAAGTTACAAGAATAATGGAAGTTACAGGAATGGAGTAAAAGAGAGAGCTAAAATGGTTGGTTTTTTTTCCCCAAGACTTATAAGGAGATGATCTAATGCTATGTTTTTATAAGCAGAGATCTTTCCCAAAGCATTTCCTAGGATCATTTCTTTTATATTTAATGAATTTCAGGAAGTGAGGAAAGTTGATGTTTTATGTTTAATGTGGTCCCTGAAGAGCAAAATGAAGCCATGAAGATTATTCTATGTTTCTTATTTTACAGCTGCTAGATATGCTCCTTTTTTTTGAACAAAGACTCTCCAGCAATTTATGAATGCAGTTAAATGTTCAGACAGTGCAAGAGAGGTTTTACCTGTGCAACTGAGAATATAGGGAATTTATAAATCCTAGGTTCTCAGCAGAAACCTGCCTCCAAAGCAGTGCTTTTGAACTGATTTCTCCCCTGCAGATAGCTAGGGTTTCATCACAAACTGCCCCCAAACTCATTTCACACCAATACTCTCCAGTACAGGCTGGGCAGTGTCCAGCTGCCTCTCCCAGGGAGGAAGATCCTTTAGGCAAAGGAGGCACAGTGGGATGCTGCAGTCTGTGTTTGGAGGTGAAGTTCAGATGAAAGCCCAGTTCACAGGAGACACCACCACTCAGCTGCACCTCCTGGGGGGCAGCACCCAAGAATCAAGTAATTTCTAACACAGGATTTTCTCTACAAGCTAGGAAGCACAGATGCATTCAGCATTCCTGTAGATGCTCCATAGGTACTTTTCAAGGCTAATGTAATACAAATAAAAAAACAAACAAACAAAAAAAAACCCCACCTCTAAAAATAATTATCTACTCAGAGTTCATTCTTCAGTAGAATATAGCAAATTTGGGCAATTAATTGGTCAGAAAAACAGATCTAACTTTTCAGTGTGAAATACAGAGAAGGAAAGTAGCATCCTTTAATTCTTTTTTTTTTTGTAAATTCACAAACAGGATTTCAAGTAAATAACCAGCTAGTAGAAAAAGAAAACTGAAAAATTTTAATTCACTGACAGTAATGAGAAAATAATCTGCAGCATCTGATGTGTTATAAACTGCTTTATGTGCAAAATATCACATTGGGTCATGTTGTACTTATGAGCTGAAACACAAGCTCAGCTGACAACTGACACTGTTATTTTCGGGACATTTCTTATTTACCAAATCCATTTTCCTGATATTTTCTAAAATCCCACACAGGCTAATGCAATTTGGAAAAAAAAATAAATTGACTTGATGCCAAAGAAACCTACCTGAAGAAAAGATTCATACCTTAAATAATAGAGGTCTGAACTTGCAGCACTGACATAGATAAATAGGTTGCCTAGTAGGTTGTTTACTGTGCTATTGGACCTGGAGCATGATAAAGTAAGCGGAAAAGGGACTGCATAAGCTTTATCTCCATAACAACCAAGAAAAGAGTGATTACAAAAGAGCATGGAAAAGCCACCTTCACAAAACAGACTTTAACCTTAGAGCAATGGGAGCAGCACAGCACACTGTACTGCTGATTTCTAAATAAGAAAAGACAGTCTTGGCTCAAAACTATTGCATCTCACACCAAGTTGGGTGCTGTGGTTGGAATAATAAAAGTGCAGAGCTATCTAATACAGCAGCCATATGGAACAACAAATTCTCTTAGAGGAATTAAATTATGATCAGTATGTTACAGAGCAAGAAAAGATAGCATGGTATTAAAATGACTTTCAGAATATACCTTTATATCAAGAAATCATTCGCACACTCCTTTCCTTTAGCATGTTTCAGGGCATAAGCCATTTTAAAATTAGTTAGCTTTTCTTTATTTTCCACAGGTTCCATGGTTTGAAAAGTGCTTCACTGTAGTTTGACCTAACTGAGTGAGTTCTTTTAGGCTTTACAAGAAAGACAGCATTCAAATACAGTCTTCACAGAAACCCCCTAGCTGAATTAAAAAAGGGACAGACATTTGAAATGAAGAAGTCATTGGGAAGGTAGACTCACAACCTGACCTTTTTCTACTCAAAACATTATTGGAACTCCTGCTGGCTTTAATGAGCATTGGATCAAAACCTTGGTTTTCTCTTCGACTACAAATTAAACTCTTTGATGTTAAACTACTTTTAAGGGAAAACTACAGCTTTAATGAAGGCCTTCAGAAACACAATGTCTAGAAAAACCTTACTTTGACCAAAATACCTTGGGGTAGTTTTCTTCCCCCCAGGTGCAATAAGTTATCAATGGAAATAGTGCAGACATGCTATTGGTATATGTAGCCATGAAGAATGGGAACAGCTACCCTGGCTGCCATTAACAATTTAAGTTAGCTTTTTGCTTCTTTTGCAACCCATAAACTTTTTGCATGGTCTCTCTCATACAGTATCATTTCAGTGGGTTAGAGGCATAATGACAATTACATTCCCTTGTAGAATTTAGCTCTTTTATCTGGGACTTTCCATTTACATGCAAAGAGAAAAACCCAACTTGAAATGGCTATTTAGTTTTTTTTCCTAGGCTGTTTAATACTTGCAAGATAAAGGGATTTTTTTTGTCTTAGTGAAATAAGGGTTCTACTAAACAAGAATTGATGGTACAGATTTTCATACCAACATAAATAAATCTGGGGGAAAAAAAGAGGTAATTTTCAATAGCAAAGCACCTTATTAAAAATAATCCCCATGTCTCTAGAAGGAAATCCTTACCTATGCAGATCCTCTGTCCCTGCCCTTCCTACCTTGGAACCAGGCTGTGGTAGAGTGCAGTCCTTGTGCCTATGGCAGCCACAGCACAGCACAGCAAGAGAGGATGCTTGCCTCAGTTTCCTTACTCATGTCTAGTGCCATTCCACAAAACAAAAATCCTGCCTGAACTGAGCATATTTGTCCTATTATTAACCTACCTACCACTAACTTGCCTGCATGAATAAGTTTCACAAAGACTTTCAGTCCAAATACCAATGAAATTTATCCTAGGCAGACATGATACAGGTATCTGTACAATGCCAGCAAACAGCTGCAACTAGCAAATATGAGTATAAGATTTAATCAAGCACTAGCTGTTCAAGACTAGTTGTTTATTTATAATTCTTTTCCTTATTTATTATTCTTTTTCTTACTGTCATGTTTCAATCAAGTTATAATTTCGTTGTTATCTGTGCTAAAATATTGGAATTGCAAAGTTCTGTCTCCCAAACAATGCATAAGAAATACAGTTGCAAAAGGTCTGTCAAGGCTGATGCGTCATATTTACTGTTTCAGTACTAGTTTTACACCAAAACCTGTAACTTCAACTGTGTTTTGAGAAATTTTGTTCTTTTGTTTTGTTTTGTTTTGTTTTGTTTTGTGGGGTTTTTTGTTTGGTTCATTGGTTGGTTTTTGTTTGTTTGTTTGTTGTTGTTTTTTTCTTTGGTTGGTTTTTTGGGATTTTTGTTGGTTTTTTTATGTTCATGCTGTGCTCACTGGGTATATGATACTAATCAGAGGCAAAATGAGAAACTAATGTTTAGCAGATGCATGTGTAAAGATGGTAAGCAATTCCTCTGGAGAAAACCAGCCTATTCAGGTATTCATGCTGAAATACAGCCTACTAAACTAACTCTGCACCAAGAATGCTGGAAGTGGCTGATTATCAATAAAAGACCACAGTCTCTTTTAAATCCCGCTCAGCTGGAAGTTTTACTTCTCACTCTCGGAAGACGTGGATTCAGATATATTGTCATGACTAGAAAATGGAAGAAGGATTTACTACATAAATTTTTCCGCTGCCATTTCTGGCAGATTTCAAAAGATCTATTCCCAAATCAGTTTTTCATGAACCTACTCGAAGGTACTCTTACTGAATAACTGACTGGGAAATTATCACAGTAGCACTAGCTAAGTTTGTTATTCAGAACACCTTAAAGTCTTTCCTTTTGGTATATGTGACAAACACTGAAGTTTTAGACCAAACCTTTCCATCATGTATAGCATACTAATTATATCCATTACTATGGTTCTTTTGGAAAATTGAAACCCCTTTCTAGATACATGCATATTCATCCTATATAGCATTTATGAGCAATTTCCATTAAAGCAATTGTTTCTTTGCAGTCTACTGTGAAAATCCTACTTATAAAACTTACTAAGGGTTGATAGTGAGTAATATTTAAGATATAACCAATATCTGATAGATGACTCCATTTGCTTCCACAAGAGAATTCTTAGGGTTTTTTTAAAGATTTATGTCATAAATGAGCATCTATGCTGATTTTGGCTGTGATACATTCAATTTGCACAGTAGACGGCAAAGAAATCACCACCCAGAGTTAGAGGATCAAGTCTTCAAGTTAAGTTAATAGACGAACTTGTAGCACAGCTGCCCCTTCTTTTGGTTAAGATTTGAGTGTGTGCAAAACAAGACACAAGATTCCTTTCATAACTGTTCAGCTACTTGTGTTTATCAGAACACTTCAATATATTTCAGAGAAGAGGTTAAGAGCTCCATATCAGAACAGTTTATTTCAATTGTTCATGCAGAGTGCAAATATATAAGAGAAAAATGTTTTAATCACTTATAACTCAATTTACTATAATTTTACTGGCCTCAGAACTATCATCTTAAATCCATGTTGTATGTGTTGCACTTTTGACTGTGTTTCTCCATTACTGAATAATATCCTTCTATGCTCAGTGCTGGCCAAATTCACTACAAAACCTGTTACCTTATTCATGAACCTGCAATCTGAACACTTGACAAGGTTTTGGTAATCAACATTAACAGGTTAACTTTGTTTCAGAAGCCTTTCTGAACTCCTGTTTGAATCTGGCTTAGCTATGAGGAAAATAAGTTTGGCTAATTTACATATGTGATCTAGAACTAAGAGCAGGAAGGTTTCACAAAGCTAAATCAGCTTAGTTCACATCCTGAAGAGCTTTGCAAAGGCAAATATCTCTCCTCAGGCAATCAGGTTTTGAACAACTCGACTAGCCTGCACTCAACAGGAATTTCACAATGTCTGCAGATAGCTGGTTATTTCCTGCAAACTTACTTCCTCATCCTTATCGCTTTATATAAACAGGCTTAAGATCCTTTTGAAGGTAAGCAAGCACAAATAGGCTCAAAAGATTAAATACCAGAGAAAATTTTTTCCAAGGCACAAATAAAAGTTAAGCACTTATCTCTCTACATGTTTGTCTTTAATGACTCTTGCCAGGAACCACTGCAATGACATTTACAGCAGCGTAACTGCGGCATGGCGCTGCCTCATGGCAGCCTGAGCTTTGGAGATGGAATTCAAGTAATACAGTAGGGGCAGACAGATGGAGAAATGGCATCTCCTTTCTCAGCATCTCAGCTCTGGGAAGTCATTCCTGCCTGTAGCTACTTCTAGGGTGGCTGCATGAAAACAACACCATGGGGATACTACTGGCATGCTGTGATCCTGCCGTAGTGTAATACTGGATCAGCTAGAAATATCCCAGACTGACCTTGTCTCCTGACAGTCAGGAGACTGAATTCCACTATGTTTCTTGTGCTCAGTTACAGCTCAGATGAGTCAATTTGCAGTTCAATACAAGAATGAGACAAAGTCACACTGTGATGAGCAGCAAGAAATAACACCCTGTTCCACTTCTCTCTAGGAAGTGAGGCACTTTGGCTTTCCCAAGGACCCAACATTGCCCTCTCTGCTCCTGTAGTTTACCCATTCACACATCCTTTTTCTTTTCTTCCTCTTTGCTAAAAGAACCACATCACATTTTCCTGAGATGAAAGGGAACCTGAGATCAGGTTCCCTCTGAGGACACAAAAATTTGTATATACCCATTTATTCTAGGTGAAAAACCTATATAAACACCAACAACTAGAACTGCTGGTCTCATTCTCAAGGACTGTGCATACTTCCTACACAGCTGGCAACAGCTGCATTTCTAGGCTCTTAAAATACCCATATACCTCTTGAGGATTCAGTCAGGTTACAATACCTTTGCTCCCTAATGGTCTTCTGAGGACCTTGTGTTCTGCCCTCTTTCCCAGGAGGAGCACTTGGATATGGAAGCAGCCTAATATCTAGATACTGAAAAGGTAAGTCTGTGTGTGGAGAAATATAAGAATATTGGCAAAGAAATTACTGTCTGCAAGAAAAGTCCATGAGGTAAGCTCTGTTTTGGCAACAACCAGATGAGTGGTATCAGTCTTTGTGCTGCTGAATCTGGAGAGACAGGGGGAGAGGAGCAGAACTTGCACCTAAAGTAGCGAGAGACAAACCTGCTGAAAAGGGATTAGCTTGATCCGAGACAGAGAGAGGTCAAAGGAGACTGAGATGCCTTCAGAGGCCTTGATCATCAGGAAATATTCAGCAATCTACTAGCTCCTCACCCATAAATGACTAGTTGGTTTTGAACCTTAAGTCACTGGGCATTCATGCCCAATCTTAATATTTAAATAAAATACAACTATTCACATATTTGAATAATGTGTGCATGATGTCCAAAGAGTAGAAGTTAGAGAAATACAAAGTTTTCAGAGCCGTCTCATACGTGGCTTTGTTAATTAGCAGAATTCATAGAATATATATTCATGTAGCAACACCATTCTGCTAGTGATGTGGCTCTGTACATTATGGTAGTAGCAACATAAGATTAGAGAAAATAGTCTCTACAGCATAGGATACAACTAGATTAATATATTCAGTTGGAACAGTAGCTCATTTTTGAAGCTGAAACCACTTTATCACTCAATGGTTTGGACTGCAGGGTATTATCTTTGTGTAAAGTCAATAAACAGTTGTATTGCCTGCTTCAAGTACCTCTGGCATACAGACACCACAGAGCCAGAAGAAGAAAGATGGATAGGTAGGTAGGTAGGTAGGTAGGTAGGTAGGTAGATAGATAGATAGATAGATAGATAGATAGATAGATAGATAGATAGATAGATAGATAGATAGACAGATAGACAGACAGACAGATAGACAGACAGATAGACAGATAGACAGATAGACAGATAGACAGACAGACAGACAGACAGATAGATAGATAGATAGATAGATGATAGATAGATAGATAGATAGATAGATAGATAGATAGATAGATAGATAGATGGCAGTGTTCAGGTCTACATGGATTTTTTTGATGTTGAGATGTTCAGCACTTTCCCAAATCTTTTGCTTCCAGAGTTATCACATGACCTGAGAATCTTTAGTTTCATTAGAAAAACATAAACTTTTGGTACTCAAGAGCTCAGAGAATAGCTTAGGAGTTTTAACTGTCGTGACTTCAAAACTAATCTCATTTATTGGCAACTTCCCCTTTGATTTTTTAATGCTTTAAGCTAGTATCTTCTAATTATTTTCTCTAATGATGGTGACCCAGAATCATCTGTGTCAAGCTTGATTTGGAGAGAAAATCGAATTGATACCAATGATATGCAAATATTTATATGTCTATGTCTAAATTTATCTCTATATATTTTATATAGTTGTGTAGTATGCAAAATGTGGTCACATGCATAAATTCTCTTATAGTAGATGTGGTAGTTATTCTAGATTTGATTCAATATTATTCCTAATCAGTGAGAAACCAGCAACATTTAAAATGCTTGCAGAAATTATGTTCTAGATTTGAAAAAAACAACAAAATTTGACCCCGAACAAAACCAAATTGTACAGAACATTCTAGTGATGACTGTTTATTTTACTTTCATTCTCTGAAATACAACCTTTTGATGGCTCATTTATTAATAATCTTATCATGAGAATATCATGAGAAGTTCAAAGGTTCCCAGTTTTCACCTGAAAAATGAAGCCATTAGAACCAGATCTAATATATGACTGGGAAAGGAGCTTCTCTGCTCCCTCTCTTTCTCTCTTGTACATGCATGTGCCATGTGAATCCTGTGCATTGTCTATTAACCCATTGAGGAAATTCTAAATTGTGAAGCTGTAATGATTTCTAGACACCCTTTCTAGACACCAGACTATTGATCATTAGTGATAATTTATTTTTATATCTACTTTTTTTTTCAAATAGAACCAAGCTTGTATGCTTAATTTATCTTTTTGACCTGGACTAACTGATCTGAATTTCAGAACATTAACAAAACTTTATTATAATAAAAAACTTGATATTTTGAAAGCACTGAATAACACAGCCTAGGAGGGGGAAAAAGGCCTTTCTTAACTAAGCAGCTGATATAAGAGTCAGATGTTGCTAATAAAATACATTTAATAGAAACTCTGTTTAGTTTTGAATACAAAAGAGAATTGATGGTGAAGATTCTTGATGAGTCATACATGCTTTTCATTAATAAAGATCTTGTGCATTTGAATGTGTTTTTCATTTTACAAGCCTCTTGATATAAAAATATATATAATATATATAATATGTATCCTCAAGTCCAGATGGACCAAACTGGAGTCACTTGAGCCTCTGGCAATGCCAGGCCTCCATAAAACTGTTCTTTATCCTTTCTAGGAGAAAAGGGATAGCTGCTATGGTACTGTGTCCAAATGATCCAGCACTTGGTCCTAGACTACTCTGTTCAGTTAGGGAGAGGCACACATACACAGCACCTCCTCTGAATTCAGGACCTGTGGATGATGAATTGATGCAGCCTACATGGGGCAGAAGATGTTAAAGGATGCAACCTGACCCTATGGTTTTTTGAAAATAGAACTGACATGGCCACATAAATGCAGATTTCATATAAGAAATATTTTTTGCTGCCTATGCTATCATCTGTGATGAAGATAACATCAAAGGAGACCAGATCCACTATTGACAAGTGTGACTAATCAGTGAGCACTTTGAGCCCATGGCATCTCTTGTTCCTACTAGCACTGTTGTGCTCTCTTTGCACCACAGACAAGGAAAGGGCACAGAGATATCATCTTCAGGAATTTTTCATGCTGGATGATGCCTGTGTCAAAGCAGCTTTTCTGGAAAAAGATGCAGTCATTTCTAATGGTGAAAGCAAATACAACATACAGCTTTACCTACATGGGCCCTGGCAGTCTTACTGGAAGTGTCTGCTCACCTCATGCTTCCAAGGTGGTAGCTAACTTCAGTCAGAAGAGTTAATTCACAAGGATGACATGATATTTTATCAAACCTATGAAAACTCATGCAAATTAAACTAAGTGATAAATCACTGGAAAGTTTCCAATCCAAGGACTGTTTTTTTGCTCAATTTCCTGTCTCTGATGGTGACCAGTATCTTGAGGAAAAACATCAGGAAAGGGTAAGTACACATACTCCTTGGCATTCATCCAAGCCTTAGCCAAGATATTGAGGCTAGACAGTGATCTTGCACTCTTGATTTCTGAAAACTAATTGCATGTGCTTTGTGAGATCACCTAAGTTCTCACAAAGATAAGTTGAATGAAAAATTTGAAAAAAAGAATACTTTCTTTTTTATACAAAATTGGAAGGATTGAAAGAAACTAAAATGCAATTCAGACACATAAGAAAAAGAAGGGGGTGGGAAGTAGAGAAAAAAATATTAAATATAGTTTTCTCATAGGATCACTTATCACAAAGTTGATTATCATTATAATCTTCCACAATAAAAAAATAAAATTTCTACATACAAACTATTAGCAGCTGTTTTTTAATTAGATAACCAATATAGTCTTTCTTAATAAGCAAACTTGGTTACTGACCAGAAGTTAATACAAAAAATATTAAGTGGTACACAGAATAGAGTTAAAATAATATATTTTGCTTTGGTAGTTTATAATGACTGTATAATTTTTAAAAAATTAGAATAATTTTTAATGCAAATTGAATTGGATTCCAGTTTGCTAATATATCTGCAATTTTGAAATGAAAAAAACCATAAACAATTTATTTTCAAGCAAATAAAGAATGAAAAATCAGATTTTCTCTAAATTTTTTCTAGCATCCTCTCAAAATATACAAACACATAAGACAATATCTCTGATGGTTTCCTCCAAAAGCCAGATTACAATCTGACCCATGTTGCACACAAAAGCATACAATGACAATATACATATGGAACAAACAGTAAGAAATAGGTAGAGATAGTTCTGTAGTTCCATCCTGATGATGTGTTTTCTTCTTTGTGAATGTAAGGTCAATCAATATTATTATGATTTAATAGCACACATGGATCACTTTTATAATACAGAGAAAAGAAATGCCTCCTTCATATATAAAGGTCAATTAAGCCTTGGTGGCTTGTAGAAGTCAATGTAACAGTGATAATTAAAGGTTACAATTTAAACAATCTAGCTATATGAGTTAAAATCCAATAATGAAAACTTGAGAAGTGCTCCAGATAAACCAAACAGTTATAACTCTGATAAAATTGTAGTTCCAAGTAGCTTATCCAACATTCAAAAAATTAATAAAAATTTGTGTTTGAGATCAGTTCTTAAGTCTGCTCAGAGAGATAACCAAATTATAGTCTTATTGAAAGGCCATTTGAGTCTCATACCCATGCATGACTGCATATTTTAACTGGAATTAGAAATGGTCACCTGATCCCATATTCAGTAAATAACTTGAAAGTCATTTTCCCGGTTAAAGTGATGTCCATTAATGTTACTACAGATAGGAGTCTGATAGCATTTTCATCATGCAAACTTGTTTTCAGAGATTTAATGCAAGTTGGCTGTCAAATCCAATTCATTGCTGAAATATGAAATATAGTGACTCAGATCAGTGAACCGGGAAAGAAAAGAAAACTTGTGTTTAACAGTATTTTGGTTAAGACATGCAAATTAATTTTTTTAAAAGAAGGGTTAGCAGTGAAGTAGACATTTAAACTCAAGTTTGCAGGACTTTATACTGATGGGTTAAACTATACATTTAATATAATGACAACTACATTATAGATCTCATTTAGTAAAGATTTTAATCATGTAGGTAACTTAAAATGTTCCTTGTATGCCTAAGGCAAGTGATACATATAAACAATTTTCAGGAAATACCTGAATTACCATATAAACAATTATCAGGAAAACTTCAAAAGTACTTTGGAGAGCAAATACCAAGAGTGTAAAAAAGATCCTCAAAGCCATATGAATAAGGAGCTATTTATGATTAAGAAATTAAGTGTTTGGCTGCAGTATCTGACTGGCTCTCTCCACATCTTCCTCCAGCTGGGACCCTGTGAAGCTGACTCTTTTCTTGCAAATACAAAAGACAGCAAGACAGATTTCTTTGAGAGTTGAGCCAGCTTGTACACTTCCCTGGGAGTGGGTTTCAAATTTCTTTCCTGAATCAAACTACAGCTACAAGCTCAAGTCTTTCCACATTTTACTGCTCCACTTCATACAATAGCAACATATTCATTCAATTATTGTCAAAGCCAAATATTGAAGGGAAGTTAGAGAGTCTTGTTGACTTTCTTAGGTGGGATTTAGGTGTGATCATCAAATCACTTTATATAACTTCATTTAAGTGACTTTTTTCAGATTTTGCAAGCAGGTTAGACATCAGGTCAAATGTAAAACAGTTATTTATTTGTTAATAAACACAAAAAACATCTAAAATTAATGAGCTCATTACCCAATAAAATATGTTTCCTGAAACAATAGGCATCAGTTAGTTGGGGAAGATCTGACTTCCACTAGTCCCAAGAGCAGATCCTCCATGCTACTGACTTGACATCTTCCAAATCCATGGGGTTTTCTCCTTCAGAAAACATCTGTCTTTCTTAGCTGGAGTTTCTTCTCCTGAACCCTTGACCTGCCAATGAGTTCAGTCTCAACAATCTCACACCTTTCTGCTTTTTTTTGTTGTGCATGGCATTACTCCATGGCCTTCCTTGCACCACTTCCTCACTTTGCAATCACAGTCACAGAATCATAGAATCTCAGGATGGATAAAGCTGGAAGGGATGATAGAGGATCATCCAATCCATCCTCCTTTTCAAGCAGGGTCATCTCAGAGCATGTGACAAACAATTGTGTCTGGATGGCTCTTGAATATCTACAGCAAGGGAGACTCCACAACCTCTCTGGACAATCTGTTCCAGTCCTCATTCACCTGCACAGTAAAGTTCTTCCTCAGAGTCAGGCGGAGCCTTCTGTGCATCAGGTTCTGCCCATTGCCTCTTGTCCCACTGCCTGGCAGCACCAAGAAAAGCCTGGATCCACATTTTGACACCCTCCCTTCAGATACTGACATTCATTGATGAGATTCCCCCTCAATAAACACTTCTTGAGGCCCAGTCCCCTCAGACTTTCCTTATAAAAGAGATGCTCCAGCCCCTTACTCATCCTTGTTGCCCTCCCCTGGACCTGCTGCAGGAGCCCAGAAGTGGACACAGAGCTCTAGATGTGGCCTCACCGGGGCTGAGTGGAGGGAAGGATCCCCACCCTTGTCCTGCTCCCAGTGCTCTTCCTAATGCACCCCAGGACACACTGTCAGGACTCCTCCTAGCTATGCGTTGTCAGTGAGCTTGCTGAGAAGGCATCTGCCCCTTCATCCAAGTCACTGAGGAATAAGTTAAAAAAAAACTGGACCCAGTATTGAACCTTTGGGGACTCTGTTAGTGACAGATATCCAATCAGTCTTTGTGCCACTGAGTATGACCTTCTGGGATTTTCTACTCAGCCACTTCTCAATCCACCACACTGTCAGCTCTCTCAGTCCACACTTCCTGACTTTGCCTATGAGGATATTGTGAGATCTAAGTGTTGAAAGCCTTACTGAAGTCGAGGTAGACAATATCCTCTGCTTTTCCCTCATCCAGCTGGATAGTTATTTCATAGATGATCGGGTGATCGGGTTGGTTAAGCATGATTTTCTGTTAGTGAATCCATGCAGACTATGCCTGATCACCTTGTCATCCACATGGCTAGAGAGGCCTCCAGGACTTCCTCAGAAGTCTGAGTTAATGTTATGCATTTGCACTGTATCAGAGTTGAACCATGAACTCTTAGTCACAAATAGCTGAATCTCAGGGTAATAATAAAGTTATGGTCCCCCAGCACTGTGGGATGACAAAATTCAGGTTCCTCTTTGATTAATATTATTGAACTGGAGGAGCTACAGTAAGAGACAATGTGAAAGTACCATCCTAGAATAACTAAAAACTAATGGCTAAATTTTTATCCATCCTTTTGAAGAGCTAAAAATCTTAGGGAAAAATTAAGCAAGGATGTGAAACCCCATGCTGTGACTCTGTGACGCACTTTGCTTTTTCTTCTCAACCAGGCACTTTCACTGTAAGTCAGAGGTACTGCAGCACAGTAGGAGCTAGTCAACATGGAGAAGAATCTTTTAGTGTCTGTGTGTCGGCCTACAAACAAGGTTCTGGCATTGACCCTGTGAGGCAGCACAGCACTGTTTCTGCAGGCATTAAATGCAAAGAACTTTGAACAAAATGCATTAAAGGTCCTGGGACCTGGAAGGATGCTGAAGCCTCAAAGTTTCTCATTTAGCACCTTGGTTAAATTACATATATCCAGAATGATAGCTTTCTTTTGTATTTACTTGGACCTATCAATATATAAATTCATTAATTATACCAAGAATGGCTGACAGAGTCTATTTGTGAGGGTGGAAGACTTCACTTTCTTCTTGTCAGGCAATGAAAGCTTTTGTTTCAAAAAGATAAGGGCAGCTTTGGGTCCATTCAGAAACTTAACTATAGTGCCTGAGGCACAATAAAATGAAAAATATAGTACCTGTGGAGGCCAAGAGGTGACTGTAATGGAGCAAGGATTATCGTCAGAAACATAAACTTATAAAGTCCATCTTAAACTTCTCCTTAGATACCTATCACCTGCTTCTTTAGTATATTCAGTCCTTTATCTAGAGTACTCAAGTGATAAAATTAGGGCAGTGGATATAAATGAGCCCTTCATTTTCAGTATTCATGCTGCATTCTGAGGCAATGATTTAGATCCAAATTCTATTTACAGCTAGAGAAAATATCTTTCATAAAGAAGTCATTGTAAATTTTGGCAATTTTTGCATTGCTTATTCACAGTCCTTTATTAAGCCAGCTCTATAAATGGCTAAACAATATCATACAAATAGCATCCATTGCAGATTTTTGTGCCTTTTTTCAATGAATAATTATCTATCTTGACATTTTCTAGTTGCTCAAACAGCCATTATTCTCAGACATACATATATACCACTACTAATACTACATCTGGAATATGCTGCAAGTCCAAAATATCCAAGAATATATTTTCAAGCAATACAGAGACATTACAGCATGCAATGCCTGAAGTTTCATAAGAATCAAACTACTAAATCCACTACTCCTGTATGATCGCTCAGAGCATAAAAGAGAGGGGCATCCCTTGAACTGAATCTAGTGTCAATCTTCATTCTCTCCCTTTTTCATGGTGGACCTCACTAAGTACTCACAGTTCCCTAGCTCACAGACCTAGCTTGAATAGCTTGTGTTTAATGCCATCACCACATAAAGCCCCCATAAATCTTCCCAGTGGACTAGGTATCTATGAAACGTGCTGCAGGCTATATTACATTTCCCATTTTGAAAATTTAGAGGCAAATGCTTAAAGAATGCTGCCATTAAGTTGGGTATTTTGATTACCAATAAGCTAGAGCACATAGGCGCCACAATTTATGTTACTTCAGGGAGCAGCCACACTGAACTGGATATTGCTAAAGTGAAAAGAGATATGTTGTAACATCAACTGGTTCTACATCTGCCAAAAGAAAAATGCAGCTCATGGAAGCACTGTCCTTTAGAGGCTTGCTGGTACTTGGTACAATAATGGGAACTAGCAGATGTCTAAAACCAGGTGGTAACACCCAGTTTACTTAGTCACAGTCACTGTAAAATATTAAGGGGTGGTGTCATTTCTCACAAGTACATGGGGTAATGGCTTTTGCAGAATTTCCTGTCCCTACTTTGTCTTTGGAAAAGCACTGGCAAGTACTTGGCGGCTGCTGCTCCTGAAGGCATAGTCAATGTGTGGTACTGTGGCACAGTGGTAATGTTCCATGAGTTGCCTTTCCCAAAAGATTTCCCATGAGCTGCTGATCAGTACCTCTGATTTTCTGTGTCCTTCCTCCAGCACCTGCCACGTTGTGTCCTGGCTTCCCTTTCAATAATAGAAGAAACCTAAGCCCTGATCTAGTCTTGACTGATAGTTCAGACTCTAAAACTTAGTTCTGCTTGCTGTCCTCTTAAGTCCTCTAAAGCTTCCACTTAGAGGAGCCTTAAAATAGAGGGGAATTAAGCCTGACACATTTTTAGCCATATAACTAAACAGTGTTGTATTCAGCAGAGAGACGTTATTTTTTGCTGGATCCATAAATTGATTTCCATGGGAATGCTGTACCTAGGAAGTGAAATTCTTGTTTTAGCAGAGATATAGAAAAAAGGCTGGGAGCTGTTTATGTCACACTTGCTTTTTGTGTTTTGTATCTGGCTTGGTATGTTTGCATGCACCTGCAGACAGAAATGCCCCTATCAAATCTAGCTTAGGGTCCGATTCTAAAAATAATAGATGCACTCATTCATTGCAGATTTCCAGTAGAAGCTGTACTTTTTTAGCTTTCAATGGCCAAGTTCCACATAAACATAAATTAAATGTTCCACATAAAACATAAATTAGGCACTACTGTGCCTAATTTGAATAAGAAAACTGACACGAGCTCTCAGAATTGAAACAGAGATGGAACCAGACACTTCTGGAGTAAACTTGAATAAAGTCTTTTTACCTTTTATATGTATCTTTAAAATTTTCCTGCATGAAAGCACCATAATTTAATCTATACAAGACCTTCAAAATGTGCATAATATATAAGGGATAAGAAAATTTTCATTCTCAACTCTTCCAGTCTATTGGATTTTCCCAAATTTGAAAACATTTTACTTCTTGCATTAAGAAACAGATATTCTGAAATGAGTACATATTCAACCAACTTCTTAATAAGAGCTTTTATCTGTTAGGATCTGCACCTATGTATCAACCACAGCTCCCTGAAGGGTTTGGAGGACACCCTGGAAGTTTGGGCAGCCATTGGGATAGGGCTGCATGCAGCCCCCTGGCCAGGCTCCCCACAGAAGCCAGGGCTGAGGACCAGGGCAGGGTCTCAGCCAGGAGCCACAGCTTCAAGTCAGCAAGTGAGGTCAGAACTTAAGCACTGCATAAGAAATATATTTTCAAAGTATTTTTATACATCACATATAAATGACAAGTACTGTTAAAAAACTTTTTTAAAAGTATTCTTCAGTCCATTAGAATCACTGTGAGTGGTGATTTCTGTCCTCAGAGGAAATTGCCCTTATCCTGACAATCTCTGTCTTTTATGTTTGCCTTCAGATGTGGAAAGAAATTGTCCCATTTGGGACAAGCATCACACAATGGCTGTGTTTCACAAAGCTCTTGCTTATCAGATACTGCTTGTCTTCATTTTCTTGTAAAAAATACCATCTTAGTATCCATTTCATAATAAAATTGAAAGACCTTTCAACCTCAGAAACATAAGTACAAAATTGCCAACTAGATCTTAAAATGCAAGGAAGGACATTTCTGGTACAGCTGTTACTGGTGTAAAAGCCAAGTTTTCCCCTGGCTGGCTCAATCCTGACTCTGCATAGAAGATCTTAGAGTATGCAAAGCACATTGTAATAAGCTTGTGACTAGAATGCTAAGATATCTTAAGGGACCTGCTCTTTCCTTCCCTCAGCACTCTTCATGCCTGTGTCATTGGTCTCTTGCTAAGAGTCACCACATTTTTCTGAAACCTCTGATTGCCCATTTTGAACCCCAGGGTTATCCTCAGTTCCCCAAACAAAATTATCTCCCAATGACTTACAAAGGAAACTTGACATCCTGTGGGATTTTGTGCATTTGTGCAAATTCATCTTGGATTGTCCTAGTTTTGTGATTCTCAAGGTGTGGAATAAAGAATTTTCAAAAAGAAAAATAAAGATAAAAATTTGTCAAGTAGGAAGCCTGGGTCATTTCTTACAGATTCAAACTACCCCTGCTCCAAAATCTTGCATTCAATGTAATTACAAATGGAAGTTCAATGAAGTCTTGTCCAGGAGCCAAATGCTTTAGATTTGGAATGCCAGAGTTAATCCATTTTCTCTCAATAGAGATTTTAGTGAAATAAAAAGTTTTATATCATGAAAAGGCTTTAGCAAGTAATTTTGTAGTCAGAAAGGGATTTTAAGGGATTGTTTATTTCTGCCCACAGCCCAAGACCAGCAGCAGCTGTGCAATTCTAGCTCACTGGGAGCTGAGGTTGCACCAATGCTGTTGAACTGAGCAGCGCCAGGGCTCACACCACAGCAGTTCTGGGAATGCCTGCCTTTGTGCCAGCCTGTGCTCCCCCAGAGAGCTTCTGGCACTGCTCCTGAGTCCCAGAACAACAGAGGCTGACCACAGCACACACACTAGAGGTCAAAAATTTGTATTTTTAATTCTATTGATAGGTAAATGGCATAACTACAATTTTTAGAAAATTGGGGGAAAAAGAGTGTTTTTTTATCTTGTCATGATGATTTTAAATCTATAAATGAACTCCTGGACTTATGAACAGAAATTGTCAGAAAACATAGGTTAGTTTGTACTGGAAAGGAGCTTTAAAGGTCATCTAGTCCAACCTCTCCCAGGCAAGAACACCTTACATTAGACAAGATTGCTCAGAGCCTCATCCAGCCTCACCTTGAATTTTTCCAGGGCTGGAGTATTCACCATCTCTGTGGGTAACCTGTGCCAGTGTTTCACAACCCTCATTATAAAAAAATATTTATATCTAGTAGAAATTTATCCTCTTTTAATTTAAAATTAGTACCTTTTGTCCTATCACTACAGGCCCTACTAAAAAGTCTGTCACCAAATGCCTTCTCATGGTTAGGAAAAAACTCTTCTCTTGATAGACTAACTTCAGAAGTTCAAAGACATTTTTGCTTAGTAACTAATAAAACTAAAATATCTCCTGTAATTTTTCTTGTTAATTGTTCTGCAGCTTGTGAGTCAATTCAATTTAAACAGTGTCAAATTTTGTTTAGGCCCAACTGATTTATAGTACATTTTGTGACCTCAACTTACTGAGAAAGACACTTTGAAAAGAATAATTTTGCTTTAATAAGCACTACAATTATCTAATATGGCTCAGGCACAGCCTATCTTTTCTTATTGGAAAACATTTTTCATGTATTAGTTCTGTGGATTTATATAACATGAAAATATAGGAGTAAAACTGCTAGTCTGATAGCTAAAACATCCTACTGCCTAGTACTTAATTTATAGAAATAGAAAATTTTGAAAGCAAAGTATCTAATTGTAATGCATGATTTTCAGTAATGTCAAGAGCTGGAACTCACATTATTTTTTAATTATCATGTTGTTTACAGACTGATTTGGAAGATTAACATTTATAGCTTAAAATATCCTGGTTGTAAACTTTGTGGAGTTGACCTTACTTTGGTTGTGTTCCCTTAATTGTAACTTAAGTTTTAGACTACAAGGATTAGATAGAAATAATATGCCACAAAAAAAAATTAAAACAGTAAAATGTGCAATCTAAATCTAAATGTGCAATATTTTTTGCCTCTTTTCTGATGCTAATTGCTCTTGACTTATTTGAGAAGAAACCCATCAGCTGCATTCCTGAAATTTCTTTCTAAAACAGGTAAGTTGGATCCTTATCAGCAAATTATCTGTCATCAGTTTGATCCAAACTGTTATTACTACCTAGTTGGTAAAAAAATTTTACCAAAACAGATTTGGTGGAAGCTGAGCTATAAAGTTATGTCATGAAAGAACAAATAGGAAAGAAACTTGAACTGGAAGGGAATAAAAGAGGTTGTAAACCTCTGCTAATCAGCACCTTCCTTAATAGCATATATTGTAACTGTGAGAATGTAATTTAAAAATGCAGAAATACAGATTCCTCTTCAGACATTTCCATAAATGTAATAAAAATTTGCAAGTTAAGTTTTTTGAAACCCCCCACCATAGGAAATACTTAAGATATTTTTGATGTTTCTTGAAAAGAAAATTCAAAAAATCAATATATCAATATATCATCTGCATTTTCTGCATTTATCTGAGCTGGGTTTAACCAGCTCAGATAAATGCAGAAAAAAAGGACAGGATACTATCTAATAATTTTATCATTCAGCCAGTAAGGATTGGAGAATGAAGCATAAAGTTACATGTTTCTGATCTTTATTGGCAAAGCAGTCAGGAGAAAGTGTTCTGAGCTTTCAGCAACTTGCTTTTCTTCTTTTGAGACTTCCAACAATAAGTATCAGACATTTCTTCCTGCTTCTCCGTCCACACATTTTGCTGAGAGGTTTGAAGCTTCCTCTGTGATTAAAGAGTCCCACTTGTTTATAGTGAGACATGCAAAAAGTTTGTCTGTAGCCTGTGTTCATTTTGTGTCAACTCTCTTTGGGCATCTTTGAAGTCGTGTGAATCATCTGTTCTTTGCCTTCATTTTCTCTATTTAATAATCCAGATCTGTGATTAAAGTTGAGCAGATAATAGTTTGCTTTCCCAGACTGAGGTCTCTATTAAAAACAGTCAAAAGTAGATGCCTTAAGATAATTTACATTCTTGCTGTTTCCATGGAAACATGATGGGTGAAGAGAGCTCCAACAGACAACTGTTTACCCAGCTGTTTACACTTGCTAGAAACACATCTTTTTTTGTTGTCTTTGCCAAGTTTTCTTATTGCTCTACCTTCCAGGATAGAGACCCTGAATGTGAGCATCTGATTTTTGTCTGTGTTTATGGAAATTCCCATTTTTATATTACCTTCATGCTACACAAGTGCATTTGGTCATTCTTCGGAATGATGTATGGAATAATTAAATACATTATATTTATTTTTATATTATTTATAGCTGTGAATAATTTTATTATATTCCAACAAATATCAGTCTAAAAAGTCACCATCTTAACAATTTTTGTTATTGCAGTGGGGTAGGAAAAAGAAGATTCATTATTGTTATATTTTAAAAATCAGATGGAAAATATAAATGAGAAAAACACACTGGTATGTAAGGGAACACTGAAATTCATCTGTGCTCAGTCATACATTCACTGCTCATTTACTCACTGTGTTATTAATAGACAGAGGTTCTATTTTTGTCAAACAGGCTCAAGTCATCTATTCTTTTTGTTACAATGCTCAAGAGCACTATAAGACATTCAGGAACAGGATTAGAATAGTAGAAAAACAGCACAGAAGTGCATTGCACCAAGCCTTTGTTTGCTGTAGTCAAGTACTAGAAAATCAGAAAAGCTAAGGAATGGTTTCCAGAGAACTGTCTCTTTCCTTGAGACACTCTTACAACCCAAATATCCAGCTCACAGCCTTTACACGCATGGAACAGTTTGCTAATTCCTTACTAACAAATAATTTGTGACCACCCACCCCTCTTGTGATCAGAAACTATGTAATAATTTCCATTCAAAATACAGTTAATCAAATAGTATTAGATATTGAGGACACTATTCTTTGACTTAAAGAGCATTTCTTCAACTATTTTCTCTACTTTCTTTTCATATTTACAGACTCAATGCTATCATCTTGAATCCATTCAATCTTGTTTGGTCAGATTGAGCAAAGATTGAACAAGAACTCATGCCTTTATATATGCATCGTTATCTATCTCCTGACCACTTCCATAATATTCCTTCTTGCTAAGTTCAAGACAGCTTATTTTTCAGTGAGAATGAAGAAAAACTGCCTTGAACTTACCATGAAGTGAGTGCAGGCAGGCAAACACCTAGTAGATACTACCTGCTTTTGTAACTACTAAATCTGCATCCTTTCCAAATTGGCACCAGCTCATACACATATCAATATCTTGAGACCCCTCTTTCATTGCAGCACCTATTTAGTTTTAATTTTTTAGCGTAATTTTCATGTACACACTTGATTATACTAAAAAAATACATGTTTCAAATGTTTGAGTAAAGATTTTTCCATTTCTAGCATCACTGGAAACTCCTTGCATGTACTTTTTTGTCAGGCATATTCTTTGAGTGGCTCACAGGTATTCTACAGTTAACATTTGCAAGTTTGCCCTCCTTCCTTATTTGCATCTGTTCTATTTCCAGTTCATGGCAGTCATTCTTCTTCTCAGTCCCTGGCTCCATGACCTTGTACTTGATACTACATGTTATCCTTCCTATCAGTCCAGTTCTCAAGGTCATACATCTCTTCCTGAATGATATTCTGATGCTTCTCTACTTATTGATTGCTGTTCCCAGCTTTGTGTCATCAGCAGATTTTATCAGGGCACAGTTATTCATTGTGCCAAGGTCACTAATAAAAACATTACATATAATTGGCCTCAAGACCTATCCTTGAGGAGAGCTACCTTCTCCCAACAGTTCTGTTTTCTTTTTAGCAGTCTCCCTGTTACTGTTTTACCTTCTTTGCAGCTCTTTTTTTGTGCTTTATTGTTGCCTAGAATCAGAAGATAAATCCTCCGAACAATATTAGGATTGATAACATAAAAGGCAGTCTTTTAATGAAAGCTTTCAGGTGCACAAAATATAGCTATGCACACATGTGGGTATCAGATTTTCACAATTTTTAAAAGTATGATTAATTAGCATATCTAGCAAGTACATCCAACAGGAGACAAGTTACCCTGGTAACCCACCCTTGGACCAGCCCCATTGGGATCCCTCCAAGGGGGTCTTAGTCCTTGTCTTGTTATGTTTCCCAAATGCTGGTGCAAAACAGGAGGCCCTTGTTAGAAATTCTTTTCTTGAAAAATGACTAAATAGAATTCCAAGGAGGTGAGATGGTGTACAAGAAAGGGTAACTGCTATTCTAAAGTGTAAGAAAGTGCAAGAAACTATACTGCTATAGTGCTATACTATATATTAAAAATCGACAAGGCTACAAATATGTGATAAAAGTAAAAATCTTTAGGTATCATTATCATCCCCAGAAAACTGTGTTTAAGGGCAAGTGAATTTATCCTTTAAGATTTTTCTCCCTTTCCTTTGTCCATTTTTTCTTTGCCTTGTCAGCAGAGAGAGACTAGGTTGATCTGGCATGATCTGCTATGCATTATCTTCCATTGTCTTTTCTTCCTATTTGCCATCTGCCCCTCTGTCTTTTCCTTTTCCTTTAAACACCCTGATTCTTTGCATACTCCTGTAATCAGACAGTCTGTTCATAGTAGAACAGGATAAGTGACTATGATCTAGCTTGTAAATAATTAGCAAATGCAAATTCAGATTTTTCCATGAGGCACAGTGGTAAAGCTAATGCAGAGCCACCTCTTGCTGTTTTTAAAACAAAGCCCTGAGGTCAGTGTATAAGTCTCTTATAATATAAGGTATAAGTCTCTTATACCTTCATAAGTACCATGGCTACCAGTCTTGTGGTTAAGAGGATATTTAGACTTGCACTTCCACTCCTCTCTTGGAATAAACAATTTCCCTTTGAATGCTGCAAATAATTAAGTTCAGTTCCTTGTTATGAAAGTGGTTCCCACCTCTGCCTCACAGAAGTTAACTGCTTGCCATAGGCAGGATGTAAACAATTCTACTGCCCTTTGTATTTCTGTTATAGCTAACCCCATCTTTAACACACTCTCTCTGTATTATATAAGTGAGCATGGATGCCTCATACACAATTGTGAACTATGCTGGGTGCCAAGGAACTGGAAATTGCTCACATTAATTCCATTTAAGAACCCTTCCTAATGCGAACTAGAAATTAGATTTTTTTAAAACAGCACAGAGAGCTCAAAAGAGAGGGCTTGTCTCATCATCCTCTGTTTTTCTGATCTAAGCAAGGAGAAAAGGATAGCAAAATATCTTCTCAAGGTTGCAAACCTCCCAGGGCAAGTGTCTAACTCAGTGTTTAGCATCATCTCAGTTCCAATATACTTTACCAAGATGATTTTCTTTCACAATTTCCCGGAATACCAAGAGGCTCACATCACCTTTGTAGTATTTTGTCCCACATAAATTTATAGGGAATTTCAAAGGCACCCACTACAGCAAAGTAGGGTTTAGCTTTCACAAACATTCTTCTCTGCTCTCCTGCTCCCACATCATATGCTCTGAGACATGCTAAATCCTCCTCTCCACATTAGCTATAGAGAAGTTTATGATAATAAGAAAGTGTTCCTCTATGCACAATGTGTTTCCTCTAGCTTGTTTCTAACATTTTCTGCATTATTTTGGTTGCTTGGTCCTTCAGAAAACTCTCATAAATTGACCAGATGCACATTATGATCTTTTTGCATGTTCTCTAAAAGAAAATACTTTTAGAACCCCTTACTTCTAGACAGAGCAAAAAAATAAAACTCATTAATCATGTCCTATAGAATGTCACTATTATAGATGCTGTGGAGAGTTTCCACAGTGGCAGTAAAATATTCATATTTTCAGAGAACCAATTACAAGGTACAGTAAATCATTTAAACGTGTTATTGGTGATATTCAGAAAGCAGTGAGAATTTCCTCCTGTACGCATAATCACCCGAGGCAACCACTTCTTTTCATGGTCAGTGAGGGGAAAATTATAGTTGATGGTGAAAAGAGGAACTTGTGTTTGCAGAGAAAATTTATGGCATTAAAAATCACCATTTTCCACCTTTGACTTCAGAACTGGAATGCAGTGTTCACCTCAGCAGGTAGCAGAAAACAAGCTCCAAAATTCCTTTTAAAATCGCACCAATATCCTACTGAAAGTACAATTTGATTACCCTTCCCACTCCTGTAGTATCCCTGTCCATTTTGTCTGCACTTTCTGTGCAAACAAGACCAAAGAGAATTTTCCTTGCACTGTAAAAAGACACACATGCTTAGTTTTCTGACAGAGGTCCTTTTTCTTAGTATTATTTCTTAACCCCCACAATAAGGTAAATTAAAGAGAAACAAATTCTCTGTCACCATTCCTCAGTTTTTTAACTTTCCATGTTGAAAATCTCTCTCTTACAGCTTGTCCTGTCACAATGCTGCCAGGTCACTGGTGTTTGGCTTGGGGGACACCATGACCATTTTCCATGTATGTAAGAAAACCCCATAGTTATTGTCACCTTACTCCCTTCCTTAGGTCCACATCCCTCATGTATCTGCATGCCTTTTCACAACTTACAAAAAATATGGATTGCCATCTCTCTGGATTAGAGAGCAGCCTTTTATTTGCATATTTTATAGCCAGGAACACCCAGCAATACCATGAAAGAATGATATAACAATAGGAAAAAGTCCCACAGCTGCATCTTTTCAAGCTGCTGCATACAGCTGAACAACACTGGGTATATGGCAGTGTAATTGTTGAACAAAAGCTGCAAACATTTTCTCTGCCTAGCTTCTGCTAATAGTTACTATGGAAATATAAATTAAATAATTGGTGATGTGTTGGACTATAAATATACCTCTAAATGTTGTCTGAAGTTCCCGGTTTTTAAAGCAAAACTATTTTGGATGTATATAAATGCAACTGTGTGTCTGAAACTCAAGAGGTGTCCTGACAATTGAACTTCTCTCTAGACAGCGCTCTCACACCTGAGTGAGAAAATATGTTGGTTTTGGCAGAAAAGACAAAATCTCTCTCCTTCCTCAACTTCTTCTTGTTTTATTCCTTTTCTTGTCTTTTTTTCATTTCTATTTTTGTTGCCTTTATTTTTTTACTTTTCTTTTAGGTGATTTCTTTGGTTCTGTTTGACATCTTTGTCTCAAATATAATTCCTTCACTCTTGTCAGAGAAACTGTGGAGTTAAACTGCAAAGTTGAAAAGATGGAGAAACATTTTTAAGCACACTTGCCTGAGTTTAATTGCATTTGCTTGATAGTCACTCCTCTTGTGATAGACCTCTTTCCTTTGCCATTAGTGACACGATCTTCACAACCTTCTTCTCTTACCCTGCCAGGCCTCCCAGAAAAAATAATGGATGCTTCAAAGTACCACTGACCTTCTTTGACTATGGAACGATTCTGCTGTGCTTTCCAGAAAAACATGTCACCCAAGAGCCAGCAGACATCAACCTCTGATTGCAACCAGGGTGATTATCCTTTGTTTATACTGACATTGACTGTAAATAGCCCCCTGAAATCAGTGAGTCAACTCTGTGCGTTGGTACGTATCTGAAATGAGAATCAAACCTCTGGGTTATTATCTCCACACATTGATAAAAGCTTCCTACAGACCCATGGCAGTATAAAGTCTGCACACAGCAGCCTTAATACCCATGGGCACAGTTCTCACTTATAAAAGCTAACTGAAATTAAGTGTCTAAATAAAGGCAGGCTCTTTGAAGGTCTGGTTGTTTCCCATTGCTTCACTTGTGATCACTGTTGCAAAGCACTACTGTGATTGTTATCAGCTGTAAAAAGGTATATGGCTTTGCTTTTAGAGCAGAAGCCATCCTAACAGGGGTGGCACTTGGCAATTTCTCATGGCAGCACTCTGAAATGTATTTGCAGTGCATTAGCCCTCCACACATGTTGGGCTTGTAAAAGCTATTCATGTACATAATCTACCTTACCTCAACTGCACACTTACTTTGTGCTGCTCTACAGGGCTTGGGATAAAACCACATAATCAATCACTTAGCTCTGATTTCATGGCAGAAACTATGACTTTATACCTCCTATTTTTTTAAATTTAAAAAATTATGTGATCAGAACTTTTCCTACTGGTGTGTGTGCATAATTATATACACACATATATAATTGCATTCACAAGGACACAAAACCACATGCTTCCTTTAAAGAGAATTTATTGTTGACTTCAGTGAGAGATGCACTTCATCTGTGTGAAAGTGTGAACTGATGACAGACAAGAAATAAATTACAGCTTTTTGCTCTTTGACCACTTTGCAGATGCCAATGTATCACCCTTGGAAATGCCACAACACAGGAAACCAATGGGCCCTCCGAAAGATAGATTGAAATGTTTTAAATCAGCCTCCAAGACAAATGTTCTCTCCTTTAATATGGCAGAATTTCAACATCCAAATATCATTGTATTTCTGCCTAAGAGTTTTAATAACTTTTTTTGTTGTGCCTCAAACCCAAAAATGAACTTCATTTCACTTGTTACCAGGTTTCTTTTAAAATGCTTATCTTAAAGCAGATAGCATAATGCATGTGACTGTATACTATGAAATCATCAGTAGGAAGTTTATAGTTTAATAGTTCGAGATTTGAAGGATTAAAATGACATTATTTTACTCTTTAAGGACTGGATTTCATGTCCAAATTCAACAATTCAACAAATAAATTCTTTAGAGGACAACTGAATTACTATACCATTATTTAATTTGATACTTGGTGACTGTTGCATCAGAAACAATTGAGTCCACTGGAGCAATTAAATATGAACAAATGAGCAACTGTAATCCCCAAAATTTTCAAATTTCAAACATGCCTTCAATGTTACAACATTTCAAAGAATATTTATAAATTTTTAAACATAAGCAGAAACTATTTCCAGTTCTCTTCATAAAACATCTTTTTACAGATGTTTTATGTTGGAATAATGTTGGAACCTCTTATCATCATAAACAAATGAACATCCTTGACACTTCTTAAAGTTAAGGAACTATGTGACTTCTCTGGGTTTGAAAGTGAAAGTACATGTGTCAGTAAACATTTTTAAGATTCCACCTAATCTGAATTAGGACTATACAGACATGGATATGTTAATAAGTGTTGTGCATCCTTTAGGATGAAAGGAAACCCCTATAGAAATAAGAGGTACGTAGCTGTATTTGGGTATGTTGGATATAAGCTTTCACTTCACAGGAAGACACAGGAGCAGTAGCTGCCCTTTGCATTGTGTGACCCATGACACCACGTGAATCTTGAATTGCAATGTTAATGGTTCAGCAGTCATTACTGTTGCAAATGTTAGTACACAACATCTCAAGAGCTCTCATGTGTTTTAGGAGCTGAAATATCACCATAAAAATGACTATATGTTTTCAGTGACAAGAGTTCCTGACAGATTGATCACTAGCGTGTTTACCTGTCACAATTCAAGTGTTTATTCAATTTAAAAGCAAACAATCTTCAAGAATATTTACTTAAGGTATTGCCAACAGCAGAAAAGAAAAGAAAAAGACATTATTTCAATGAATTCAATTATCTTCTTTAATAAACCATGATTGCACCCTTTCAATGGGTTCACTTATCTTGCTGTTTTAATCACTTGATTTATCTAGAAACAATCATGTAAATTATAAGCAGTAAATCAGGTAACAAGTAATAATGATTGAGAATGTAGTTATTTTATTTTATTCTCCATGCAATGCAATGAAATGACTTTATCAGAGAAGGAAAAGAGCAATGTTACCTGATTTGTCAGTGATCTCTTTATACATGCAGTAAGTTGGGAGACTCAGATTTGAGTCTGGAAGAACTGACTCCAGAATCTTGAGACTGGAAACAAAGATAAGCAGTGGTCAACATCCATACATAAGAACTGGGGTCTAGTTCACTATCTGGGAGTCATTTGTTCTGGGGAGGTGTAACAAAACAACTGTACCTCTGAATTATTTTGCTCTAGAATTTTCCCAGTACACCTCTGTTCACCTGCAAAAACTCAGAAGAATGTGTATAGCACTGTCCTCTGTGCATGTATACATGCATGGGTACACATGTGCATAACCCAAACCAAGGCAAGAAAAGGGTCTGTGAGCAATAAAATACCAACTTCACTTCTTTGAAGGGATATTCTTGTCCGTCAAATGCCTAAAGGAATTTCATCCTGCTACTTCAGCAGTGATTGCATTTAAGAATTGGTCTTGAGGAGTGTGTTCTCCACTGTCTTGGCAGCACTGTTCTATAAATATGTACCTCTCCTTTTATGAACCCTCAGGCCTGTGAGGTACCAATCCTGGACTGTTCCATGCACATGAAAATCTATTTAAAACAAATAGAAAAGAAACACTGGCAAACGCAAATCAGATGTTCCTTTTAAAGTCTAAGACACAAAGGTGTAGCCCATGTTTTCTACAAATATGCAGAATTTGTATCTCTGTAATAGCTGTATTTTGTATTGAATGGCAGAATTGCTCAGGATGATCAGTTCATACCTCTCTTCCTCTGTTTTCCAACCACATGAGGATGTACAATAATTGTGTGAAGCATAAAAGTATCAGTTTTGAAAAAATGATTTTAGAAAACAAGCAGTCAATTTTCTTTGTCTACTTAGGCAAAGAAAATTATTGTGACAGAGCGAAATAAAACCTATGGTAGCATCTAGACCACAATGTTGATAATTATCCACTTTAAGAGAAAATTATGTTTAACCAAAATAGCAGTTGCTTACTCTTATCATTATATTCGCTCCACATACACACAATCAATTGGAATACCTATTTGAAGAATGAAAATCCAGCTACAGGTTTCAGAACAAAATGCATTCAATTTTCTTTACATAAGCTGGTAAGGTATATTTGAACATTTTCAGTAAAAACTGTTCAGCAAAACTTTTTTAAAAAAATCTTAAACTATGACTAATTTTCTGCTTTGTTCAAGTGAATTTGGTTTTTTTCTGTAAATACAGAAAACTTTATAATTTAAAATTTATTTTGGTGTTTAGAATACCAGCCAAGAAATAGTAAAATAATTTTACATCTCATACAAGTTTATAAATAGCCACAGCTGATTCTTCTACCTCCATAAGATCATACATTTTCCTCTTTACTTTACCAGACTTACATGTATAGCACATTTTTTTACACATAAATTTGTATTTCTGTCATGCTACAGAAATGCCCACATAAAGACCTCAAAAACTGGTTTGAGAATATTTTGGCAAAATAGATTAAAAAGTTTCTTTGCTTTGGAACTCCTCACATACCGTAACAGTTACAATTTTGCTGGTGATAATCCAGAAAACTTTGCTGCACACCACAGAGAGTTTATTGCCTTTTAGGGCTGTCAGAAATATTTACCAGAACAGGTTTCAACCCAATTCTTAAAATCATTTCATGTTTGTGGTTCTGAGCCTCACTTGCTGGAAAAAAATCTGTGGCTGCTTTGATAAAGATTTAGTAAGATCACTCTTCTGATGATGAAAGAGCAGAAAGGGATTCCTGGGCCTAAGTGTCTTTTTCTGCAGTTGATTCCATGAACTCAAGACCTGGATTTCAAAGTCCTCTTCAGCAAGCCCCTACACAGCTCTCACATGTTACAACTTCTGCTTCTACCATCAGCTATCATCTCAGGTGTCCAAACAACAATCACCAAGGTAATTGAGAAGAAAACCAAGTTTTCTTCTGATCACAGTGTTGAAGACCTTTTTGTTTAATTCATCTGGTGCTCACATGTGTCATGTTCCTCATATACTGTATCTGATAGTCCCAGCTATTCATTTCTTACTCAGGACCATAAACAGAGCACCTTTCTTGACTTCATTTTGCTTTGGCTTCAAGGCTACATCTAAATATTTCTTCCTACATAGAAACATTTGATAAAGGTCTCATTCCATCTACGTAAGTGAAAGTCTTTGCGAAACCTAAAAACTCCTTTTATTTTTGTTTTTTTTTCTTTTAACTGTAGCGTCTGTTCAGTGGTTAGTTTTGTACTGTTTGTGTCCATTGAGAATAGCACTGGAAAAATCAAATTTCGACCTAATTTTTATGTATTTTCAATCCTCTATTTTTCCACTAGGATTTTCTTCTCTACAAACTCATGCACAACTTAGTCATCTAAATTTTCAAGATCATTCACGACCTGCTAGACACTCAGTCACAGCTGCCTTCAGTGTTTTGCATTGTCTTTCTTCCTTATTGCTCTTCATGCTTGAGAGACCTTACAATAGCTGTCTCTAAATCCACTTCATTGTTGTCCTTCACATTCCCACTTAAATCCTCCTGTTCTGTCACATTCAGAAACACCTAATTTGAGTTAGACCTGGTCAACATCTTCAGTTTTGCTGTCTAAACATTTCCTTGTTTTCTTCTTTTGACTGTATCATATGTTATATTTCCTTTTAATTTCAGATACCAATTACTCTAGAACAGACACATTTTTATTCTGTCTTCCCACCCCTTCTCACATTACCATTTTATCCATGAATATGAGCTAACTTAATAGAGGCAAAAACTATTGATATTGAATCATGTTGGTTGCTGCATACAACTACTAAATCTGACATTTATAACAGAAAGCTGTATTTCCATATTGCTTTTTCATGTCTCTCTTTTCTCTAACTTTTCTCCTTTGAGTTTTCTTTCCACATTTTTGTCTACTTTCATTTAGGAAATTCTTGTCTTCTTCTGTCTCCTCCACCATTATTACTTTGTGCTTGTTTCTCTGTCTAAAAGAAGTGTTTATTTATGTTTCTATTACATTTACATATCTTCTTCCTTCTTTCTCTCCTATGCCTTTCTCCTCCCCCCTCATCCCCTCATCTTTCTTTTCCAGTTCTTTTAAAAGATTCAACAGCTTCACCTGCAAAAATGGAAACAAATTCAAGTTGTTGTTGACCTTAATACAAACACAGGCATTCAAATGTTCTAAGATGTTTTTGCAATGCCTTTTTTCACTCAGTGTTCTGTGGTATGTGTACTTGGATCAAGCTTCCAAACCAGTCTCATCTGATCAAAATGCAGACTATCTCATCTGCCTGCTTTTGGCCTCCAAGGAATCAAATATGGATAAGCAGAAAGAATTATTATAAAAGAGAGGTTTGAGAGGGGGAACCAACTGCTTCAAGTCTATTTCTTTTTGGTGCAAAGTGGTATTGCAAAAGGTGCAACACTATTTTTCTAAGAGATAGTGTTCCAAGATGGTTGCAGAATACTTTGTGAGACCCCATCCTTCCTCATTATTTTCCTAGTTTTATTTCAATATTTTTGTGTTTGTTTGGGGCTTTTTTCAGTAGAGGCAAGCTAACTAAAGCTAGCTAGAAACAGATTTTTTCCCTCTGGAAAAAAAAAAAGTACATTTTTCTGTCAATGACTAAAGCAAATATATTTTTTCTACATTATTTTTTCAATGAAGTAGAACATTTACTGTTCTGCAAAGACAGACTTTAAGATGATCAAAGAAATTTCCTTCCTCCAAATTATTGAGAACTTGATAGACAGTCGACATATTTAATTTCATTTAGCTAAAACCACTATTTTAATTGAAAAAAAATATATCAGAAGTTTGATTTATAATTTAAAAATCAAGCTTTCAGGCCAGTTAAGAATCAGGCTGTACAACATTTTTTTTTCTAATTTTTTTTTTCACTTTTTATCTGAAAGAATTTGCAAACCCAGTTATATTATGTGAATAGAACAATCACTGTGAGGGTATATTGAGGACTAAGAAACAGACTTTGGAGTACATGAAGTTGAGAAGTTGAAAGTTAAGATTTCAACGTGTGAAGTTAAGAAGCTGAAGCTAAGAAAGTGCTAATAGAGGAGAGTTTAATGGAAACAGCATACAAAAACTGTAAAAAAACCACTTTTTAAATGTTTCTGCCCCCAGAAGACATTTTTTTTCCCTGTGTAAAACCATTTACCATTTAGATACTGAGCTCTAACAATTCATCTCCAACAGATGCTGCTTCCAGCAGCCAGGAGCTGTGATAACTTCCAGCAGAAGGTTACTTTGCTCCACAGGACCACCATGTCCTGGACACTACAGCTCCTTGCTTAGCAAAAGTAATTCAGAGCCTGCACATCACATCCACCTCAAGAGAAGATTTTCTGTGATTAAACTGTTTGTCATACTGGCTGTTTTGTCATACTCTATGTTTTGTTACAGTATATTTACATATAAAACATCACAAAATAAGAAAATGAAAATGACAAAATGTACTGAAAGGATTCACAATGTGTGCTGCTGTGTATATTGGACTATAATTACAGAGTTTTATGAGAATGTAAAACTAGTTCAGGGTTTACATAATAATGATGTTGCTAGCTCTTTAATCACTCTGCTTTTCATTGGTTCAGAAAGTGGTTGAATTAGATCCTCCTTCTGATCGTGAAGCAAAGTCATTGGACCTTGTGTTACATCAATTAACATAAATAAACTCTCTCTGGAGAGACCATGGTGTCACTTCTCAGAGCTGCCTGCACAGCTCCCTCCTCTCCTCACAGGAGAGGACATGCACAGGTCCTGAGCAATGGCTATGATGTTCCAGAGTCCTGCTTGTAGATTTTCCATGCTCGGAGACAAGGAGTGCTGTGTTGTTTTGTAGCTCACCTTTGAAACATCTGTCTCCAGGAAGGTTAGGGCAACTGCAACTCAACATAATTTCCAAGGCAAATGACCTGAGGAAAGGAAACATTATGGCATTACTTGATCTGAACAGCACAAATGCAAAAGCTCTTGAATGCTAAAAAGATTTCACAACATTTTAAGGAATTGCTCATCGGAAAAGCAAGTTCGGAACTTTTTCTTGCAAAATAAAGGCTCTCATTGCCAGCATGCTGACAGTTTAAGTGTGCTTCTTCTCATGGTAGTTTATTGCTAGGAGCACTAATGATTGCTGATCCACCAGTCAATATGCACATCACGTTTCTCTTTGGCAGTGGCAGCCACATAAAAGTTTGGCTCATGTATGAATTTTTATGTTGCAGAGAAAAAAAATAATTCCAAACTACTGTATACCTGCCTTATTCTTCACTTCAGAAAAGCCAATCTGCAAAAAACACATAAGCAATATCCAGTACTGCATATTAATATAATAATAAACTAATAACCAAACTTAACATAGAGAGTTATTTTTCTTTCTTAATATTTTGTATGAAATCACTATGAAGAAAATAGCTTACTATTCAAATAATATTTTTTATCACCCAGAGGATAAATAAAATCTGTCTTATTCTCTATTCCATCTATTGAAAATTTAAGAAACTTGCCCTTAATTCTCCAAATACTTTTGTAACCCAGCAGTGAATATCTGCATCACAACATACCTAATTATTCATGCTTTTTCTCGAGCCATTGTAGGTCCTTCATGTAGCCCTGGAAGTCCTATATCTTGCCACAAGTACCCTGCCCTACTCTGAGTCCAAGGCTGCAGTACTCTCACACTGCTGACACTGTGGTGACATGGCAGGCACAGATTTCCATCACTCCAACCATCCTTCCATTTATTCCATGAACACAGCAGTCCAGCTTGATACTGCCAAACTCAGGAGTATGACCAAAATAATATTTGGATTTTCAGCAAACACACACTAACTTCAAGAAAGTGTAAGGGAAACCGGAGCCATTTCATGTAGGTAGGTATTCATCTTTTTCTTCTTTGATCATTAGAATAAGTAATAATTTAATATTTGTTATACTCTTTTGCCACAAAACATGAAATAATTTATATGATTAACTGATAAAGAAATTATGGACAAAAATAGATATTTAGAGATGAGTAGAACACACTTTTCCTAACTGAAAATCTACCTCACATGCTTCAGTGATGGAAAAATGTCTCATTATTCCAGCTTTTGACTGCTATGGCAAAAATCAGAAGATTTAAATACAATCTACCACCCATTAAGGAAAAAAATATAATAATCACCTGACCCAGATGACTGGCAGAGTAAAATTTTGCAAATCTAGTTTTCATCTTGAGGGAATCACTTTTCCCTTTTTGACTTCTCTGTGCTGTCCTAGTTCATGTCATCCCAGGCCTCTAATCCATCTGGCCTAGATAGGTGAAGCTACCACTGCTATCCATCATCTGCGATAATTTCATAAAAGTTATGGTATATATAGGAAGAGTGAGAAAAAATGACATAAGCCTTTTCTTACTGAAGAATCAAGAATAATTTCATTACTGACTCTTCCTGCTTTCTGAGTAGAATAAAAAGAAACAAATGAGGAACATCTCTTCTTCAAAGACACACTCTTGAACAAAGTAAATTCCTTTTGGATCAACAGCTTGGAATGGAGAACAAAAATGGTGTTTGCAATACTTAATTATTTCTTTAGATTGTCCTTGTCACCAACAGGAATTCTTGTTTGATGAATTCCACAATTTTGCTTTTTCTCTTGTGAGATTTCCTGCTAGGAATTTTTTCCCATATTTCAGCTAGGAGTGACTTGAAATGCATAAATCTAAAAAAAACACAAAAAACCAAACANCTGTGTCAATTGCCAGTTAGGGGCTGATAGCAACCTTTTAGACTGCATCCTAGTAGTCATACTGATTTCTAACCTATCAAATAATTGGTAGCTCAGTAACTGCAGAGCCAGTGCATAACAAGTATTTACAATGGCATTGTGTTATTTCATCTAGGGTACCCCCAGCTAGAATGCTAACAAAGCTCATGAGAGAAAAACAAAGCAGAGAGCTCTTGGCACCTAATATTTACTCACTCTATACCTCTTCTCATCCTGTTTGATTGAAGCAGTCATTAAGCCACTTGCTGTCAGTCTTTTATCATCAGGATGCAGGAAAGATCCTGTACCGCCTCTTTCTTTGCATCCCCCCATCACAGCTGATGCAGAGCATCCTGTGACCCCAAACGTCCAAAAATCCTAGAATACTTTTTCATTGCCTTTTTTCCAGGAAATCTCTCTGGTCAGTTCCACACTTTAACTTTATTTTCCAGTTGTCATAGCCTAAACATTATGAGATATTCTACTGTTTCACATAACTCAAAAACAAGAAATATTTAGCATTTTTATATGACCAAATCTTGTTTCTATTTATCATACTTCAGAAGGACCTTATGTATAGGTTTTTATTTTAGTGAGACTGAAAACTCCCAATTTTTTCACAAAAATGCATTGAGCATTTTCTTCAATATGGAAGATGACTCATTTTTTAAAATATTGTTTTACTCTGCAACATAATTTGGGAAGTAATCAGCCACAAATGGATACTGACTTTTGTAGTCTAGTTTCTGCTGTATTGACTTCCAGTCTGATTTGAATAACCTTGATTCCTACTGAAGCCAAATGGAGATTCAAATGTTCAAATCCTTGAAAAATCAGGCCACATCTAAGAGTGCTGGTATTCTCTAACCCTTCCTGTCCTTACTTGCTTCTTAATTCACAAAGGGTAAAGCAATATCTTTGAACATATTCCGTAGATTTTTCTGGTGATTAGTTCCCCAATCACAGTATTTCCTCTGGTTAAATGTCAACCATGGACTAGATCTGAAGTGTCAGTGCAGGGGTGACAAGTAATAGAAATATGTGGCAATGTTTGGCATCCATAAAAATCAGTTTAGCATGCATGGTGGTTTGACCTTGGCAGAATGCCGAGTGCCCACCACAGGCATGCTGTCATTCCAGCTGAATACGGGAGCAAAAAAGAATTAAAGGCTCCTGGGTCAGGATAAGAACAGGGGAAAATCATCCATTGATTACTGTCACAGGCAAAACAGATTTGACTTAGGAAATTAATTGAACTTATAAACAATCAAATCAGAGAAGAATAATGAGAAGTAAAAAAAAAAAAAAAAANCCTCTGCCACTTCATTCCCCAGGCTCCTCACTTGAAATTTTCCAGTCCCCTTATGCTTGCCATCAGTGCCACTAGCAGTGAAATTGAGAACCACATGGCTGCTGATGCTAGCACCTCTGTGTCAATTGCCAGTTAGGGGCTGATAGCAACCTTTTAGACTGCATCCTAGTAGTCATACTGATTTCTAACCTATCAAATAATTGGTAGCTCAGTAACTGCAGAGCCAGTGCATAACAAGTATTTACAATGGCATTGTGTTATTTCATCTAGGGTACCCCCAGCTAGAATGCTAACAAAGCTCATGAGAGAAAAACAAAGCAGAGAGCTCTTGGCACCTAATATTTACTCACTCTATACCTCTTCTCATCCTGTTTGATTGAAGCAGTCATTAAGCCACTTGTTGTCAGTCTTTTATCATCAGGATGCATGAAAAATCCTGTACGGCCTCTTTCTTTGCATCCCCCCATCACAGCTGATGCAGAGCATCCTGTGACCCCAAACGTCCAAAAATCCTAGAATACTTTTTCATTGCCTTTTTTCCAGGAAATCTCTCTGGTCAGTTCCACACTTTAACTTTATTTTCCAGTTGTCATAGCCTAAACATTATGAGATATTCTACTGTTTCACATAACTCAAAAACAAGAAATATTTAGCATTTTTATATGACCAAATCTTCTTTCTATTTATCATACTTCAGAAGGACCTTATGTATAGGTTTTTATTTTAGTCAGACTGAAAACTCCCAATTTTTTCACAAAAATGCATTGAGCATTTTCTTCAATATGGAAGATGACTCATTTTTTAAAATATTGTTTTACTCTGCAACATAATTTGGGAAGTAATCAGCCACAAATGGATACTGACTTTTGTAGTCTAGTTTCTGCTGTATTGACTTCCAGTCTGATTTGAATAACCTTGATTCCTACTGAAGCCAAATGGAGATTCAAATGTTCAAATCCTTGAAAAATCAGGCCACATCTAAGAGTGCTGGTATTCTCTAACCCTTCCTGTCCTTACTTGCTTCTTAATTCACAAAGGGTAAAGCAATATCTTTGAACATATTCCGTAGATTTTTCTGGTGATTAGTTCCCCAATCACAGTATTTCCTCTGGTTAAATGTCAACCATGGACTAGATCTGAAGTGTCAGTGCAGGGGTGACAAGTAATAGAAATATGTGGCAATGTTTGGCATCCATAAAAATCAGTTTAGCATGCATGGTGGTTTGACCTTGGCAGAATGCCGAGTGCCCACCACAGGCATGCTGTCATTCCAGCTGAATACGGGAGCAAAAAAGAATTAAAGGCTCCTGGGTCAGGATAAGAACAGGGGAAAATCATCCATTGATTACTGTCACAGGCAAAACAGATTTGACTTAGGAAATTAATTGAACTTATAAACAATCAAATCAGAGAAGAATAATGAGAAGTAAAAAAAAAAAAAAAAAAACAACTTAAAAATACCTTACTCCTTCCCCTTCCTCCTTTTCTAGTTCTCTACCTGCTCCCCTGCAGAGGTGCAAAGGGGTAGGGAATGTGGTCAGTTCACCACATGTTTCTGCTTCTCATTCCTATTCTGAGAGAGAACTCCCCTGCTCCAGCATGGGGTCTCTCCCATGGGAGACAGTCCTCCATGAACTCTCCAATGTGATGCCCTTCCCACAAGCTGCAGTTCCTCACAAGCTGCTCCAGCTTGGGTGTCCCATGGAATCACAAGTCCTGCCAGCCAACCTGCTCCAATGTGGGGTCCTCTCTCCATGGGGCCACTCCTGTCATCTTTGGTGGATTGGGTCTGACTGAGACAAAGCTGAATTGCCCAGAGCAGCCCTCACGGTGCTGTGCTGTGCACTGGTGGCTGGAAAGGTGCCAATAACTCACAGGTGTTTTGGCTGCAGCTGAGGAGAGCTGGCACAGCATCAGCACAGTCTCCCCAACCTTCCATCACCCCACCAGAAAGATGGGCAAGATATTAGGAGGGGACACAGCTAGGGCAGGTAACTCAAATTGACCAAAGGGATGTATTCCATACCATGTGGTGTTGACTCAGATATAAATGCATAGAAAAGGAGGAAGAAAAAGGAGGCATTCATTATTTACAATATTTGCCTTCTTGAGCAACCACTACACCTGCTGAAGCCCTGCTTCCCACAAAGCAGCTGGACAAAACATGCTGCTGGGAAGTACAGAATAAAATCTTTAGGGTTTTTTCCTTTGCTTCTGCATGCAACATTTTGCTTTAGTAAACTGCCTTATCTCAGCCTATGAGTTGTTTCCCATCTTATTTTCTCTCTTCTGTCCAGCTGAATAGGAAGAGTGGTAGAGCATTTTGGTGAGCACTTGGCATCCAGTCAAAGTCAATCCTCCACAGTCTTCTTTGGTGCCCAGCATGAGGCGGGACAATGGTTTTATATTGAGCATGCCATAGGTAATTATTGAGTAGAATGTACATGGAGTTTGTCAGCTGCAGTGCTTATTTCTTTATTTTGCTGAGTTTGGGAACATATTAGTACAAGCAATGGCTCTGTGCTTTGCCCTTACATTGCAAGCCTTGCTGTGCTGGGGAGCTGTCTTGTGGAGATGATGAGTGAACACATCTCTCTCCCTCTACTCTGGATTGACGTCGATGTTTTTTTTATGCAGGCTCCCATGATCCTTGTTCATGCTTACATGCATTTTTAATACTATTGTTTCATACTGTTAGCATATTACAGGGTTTGTGGAACATGGTGTAAGACTGGTATACGACAAAACAAATTTTGGGTGAGAAGATATTGAAATGTGTTCTGAAGTGGGCAGTCTGTGGGTGGCACAGTGTGTGGGAGGATTTGGGCAGGTTCCTAGGGTGGTTATCACCACCCATTACCTGGGACTTAACACCTGAACAGATGATCAACCCTGACAAATTGACCTGTCAGCTGCTGGAAGGATGCCTTGCCTACCCCAGTGAAAACCAGCAGCCTCCAGCCTGGCCTCCTGGAGCCTGGCCTGTGCCACTCCAGGCACAGTTCAGTACTCCCAAGAGACTTGGCCCAGGTTGCAGGGACCCAAACTGCATTTGAGCACCACATGGCTGAGATAGGGATGGAAACAACAACTACAGTAATTGCTGAAGAAGGAGCAGGAGATCAATAAGGAAAGGAAGGATCTGATCAAGCTAGTCCTTCAACAAAGAAATTGAAGAAAGTAGTGAGGAAATTAAAAGAAAAGTCAGTAATTATCCAGTCCCAGACTTTATCAGAATCCTCTGACTATTTATAGCAGCAAAGCTGGAACACCCTAGGACAACTACAATATTTCTGGAATTGTCTCATAATCTCACCTGGAAAATGGTAGAATAATTCAGGAAAATAGTCATTTTTATATCTTATTGTGTTATTCTGTCTTAGTATCTTCATATATGATATGGCTGCCACAATAGCATGTGAAAATAAATAGTCCCTGTCAAATACATCTTCAAATCTTATTATCAAATTTAGAGCAAAATACTACAATGCCTAAGGAGACTGGTATGAAGCACACACTTCAACTTTTTCTTTACTTTTTTAATGAACTAAGCTTTTATGTGCTATTTTCTTGAAAAGGGAGATATGATTGGTGTCAGTAATTCTCAAATGGGGTGTAGCACTTCAAATATCTTCTGCTGAAATGCTTTTGCATCTTTTGACAATGATGCTCATATGATACATATGAACTCTGGACAGCACTGCAACATACAAAAAGGCTAGTGTGGTGAAAAGCCAGAGAAATGCAAAAGTTGCATCTGTGCTGACATTGTATAAAAAGGGAAGTCTGAGAACTCTGCATTGATAATGAGTACAAAACCCCTGAATATCAGCAGTCAGTAGTTAATAAAAATTCAGAGTTTTGTTTTCAGTCCATTGGAAGCTGGATGACAGAAGAAGCTATGACAGCAGGAAGAGAAGCTGTCAAAGGAGCACCAATGTGTAATGAGAGAAGACATTTCAGAAAATAGAATATGCCTCCATTTCTGCTTGTCAGGATTCATTGGGGCTGAATAGGCCTGAATTCACTGCTCAAAATGGGCAGTGTACACTGATGACTAGTAGCAACCAGCCGTTCTTCAACTGCAAATTCACCTCAGAATGGAATGCATGCCCAAGCACTTCCAGAGCACAGTGTCTGGTTGCATAAGGCTCTCCCTTCATGGTGATTAACATGATTGTCAAGCATTTACCAGTACTGTCACTGTGGCCCATTTACAGTGGAAAATGTTTATTATTGAAACACAATTTCTCCCATTTTTATAGCATGTGCTCAAGAAGGAGTTAGTGCTTCCTTTTTTTGGCCTGCAAAATTGATGTGTCCCTTGGAGTAAATTCCTGATTGGGAAAATCTGGAAACATGCTAGGAAATACACAGAGCAGTCCCCAACACTAGACAGCAATAGGCTACTACATATGTCAGGAAAGTGCCATTTGAGTTAAAAATGGTGTAAATACAATTTAGTTTTGCACTGTGTCTTTCAAGTAGAAATCAAGAAAATACATGTTCTTTTATCTCTATGTTCCTTTGAAAGACCTGTCTCTGGTGAATCAGAGCTAGAGATTCTTGGAAGCTGAACATCTACAAATAAATGTATAAGATGCTTTTTTTCTGAAAGGAAACCTCTAAGCCTAATTGTTCTAATGTGCTGAATGACACTTTACAGACATACCACAAAGATGCATGTCCTAATATCACGATACAAAATATTTCCTTCCCAAATCTCATACACAGACCTTAAAATGCTGTTTTCTTACCTAAAATTGTTTACAATCTGAGTCCTGCTGCAAAACCTCATGAGAGATATAGGGTAAAACTCGTGCTCATTTTGTTGTTGACCAAGTTCTAAGACCTACATTGTCTCCACCATGAGTGAGCAGAGCAAGTCCCTCTGCATTAGGTTAGAGCTGCACCTGGAGGCCCATGAAATGCACCAAATCAGCTCTAACCCTGTTAGTTCAGTGCTCCCACACAGATTTACAAAGGCCTCTGCAGAGCTACATGTGATTTTGTATTTGGCAGCTAAAGGTGGTACTTCAGCTTTATTAAAAGACATACTGCAGTATTATTGAATCCCAGCATAGCTATCTTCCACCCCACAGAGAGAAACAAGACACAGAAGCAGCCCAGGCAGTCTGGGAACTCCACATAATTCTCCTTTGTAACAAGAGGTAAAGGAAATGGTAGGCTTATAAACTGCAAAGACTGGGTGAATATTTGGGTAGCCATATGCTCTCTTTCATCAGTGATAAATGAACATAAGACATGCAACTGCTTTGTTTGGAGGAGGAATAATTGGGAAACTTTGGATTTGAATCATATTACAGAATAAGCAAAAGAGTCCAAAAGAGTCAGCAGTGAATAATAAAGCAAAAGACTGCAAGTTCAGAAAAGAACTAGTTGGAGGATGATATATGTAGGCTTCTAACAAGCCTACACCTGCCCAGGAAAACCTCCAGAGCTCTTCTAGGCTGGTCCTAGAAAAGGCCACGCACTCCAAAATGAAAAGTGACATGGTGAAGTCTGAACGTCACCTCTCTCAGAGACTCAGAGCTCTGTAATCAGAGGCACATCTCTGACACAGCCCAGCCATATCCTTGGCTTAGGCTGTCAAGGAAACTGTGAAGTTATGAGAGAGAGAACTCAGAAGATATGTAGAGAATATGAAAAGATAAGGAAATTAAAACTGTAGACACAGGGACAGTGAGACAGGTTGTTAGTATTTCAAGGAGGAAAGTTCAAGGGGAAAAAGACGAACTTCAGAAGGCGCAAAATCTTAAAGGAAAACCCAGGGATTTGAAGAGAAGCAGCTCTCATCACCTCCGAGAAGGCACTCCAGTGAAGTCCAGCATGTAATCATTGCCATCTTGTACTTGTGTTAGCCACTAAATAATGATTTTATACTTGTAAGTATATCCTATGTGGAGCCTCTTTGCATATGGTAAGAGGTGCCTGACCTGGAAAATTACAACTAAGAAAAAGAATATGACCAATTAAAAAAACCCTTAGGATGAAGAATAGGCAAAACTAAAAACAAAGTAAATAAAATATGACTATGAATAAGCCATGGATTTGTGTCTACAGCCTATTTAGCAAATGCTACCAAGAGAGAGATTGCTGTGACTCCCTGCCGTGCATGCTGTCTGCAATACATGATATTTACTTAAAAATAAGTATGTCCCATCAGGAGGTAGATTTCCAATGAGTACCAATAATACCAAATAAAGTCAGCATTGCATTTCAGCTTTTCATATACATGAATTTTTAATCTGAAATTAGCTATGCCTGCACTGCACTTGCAGATTGACATCATGGTATCTTATACTGGACTAACTAGCCTGAATGTTTGTGGCAGTCTAACTTCAGCAGAAAAGAGAGGCTTTTTTTCCAGAAAAAGATGACAAATTCTGCCTATGTCCATCTACTGAGTATCATGATACTGCAACTAGATTTCTGCTAATAAAGCCTGCATTGAATAAAGCCTGCATTGCTGTAGCTATGTTGCAAATAAACAGTTTTGCTCAAAGATCACCAAAAAGAGTCACTTAAATGAAGCACTGAATGCAGCTGAGAATGCTGCTGATCAACAGAAAGTTAGTAGAAAAGGATTTTGAGACAGACTGCTGGCACACTACAGATGAACCCCAAGGAATGAGAGCCACAGCGACACAGAGACTCAGACCCCACTTCCCGTCTCAGACCTGTGGCAGAGGGAGGAGTCAGGCTCTTACACACTCTCAGAAACTTTTCTGAAAAGGGGCAGTATTAAGCCTTGGGTTCCAGCCTTAAGCAAAACACTTCATAGAATCATGATGTCAAGAAGCAAATAGTAACAATCAACAAATCTTATTACTAAAAGAAACTATACAAGTAAGATGAAGAGCAATCAAAATTCAAAGAGCTGGAAAGACTACTGAAGCCACACTACCTGAAACTTGGCCAGATGGCAGGATTTCGTTTAAAAACAACCAACCAACCAAATCCCAGTATAGCTACTTTATTTTTAAAAACTGTCCCATTTTCCCTTCACCATCAAGCTACTTGGATTGATTCTGCACAATGATTAGTCACAGTTCTTTCATTTCCATCTTTGGATCTGTCTGGTTTCAACAGTGGTCTCCAAATGCTTTCTAGCCAAAGCTGGGATCCAATACTCTCTCCTTGTTATCTCTGAATAGTTAGCCCACTCTGACATTGGTTTTTTAAATTTCCATGTTTTTACCTAGTCCTTTGTCTCATCTTGTAGGTTATAACCTGCTGACCTCTTTAGCTAGTTGGATAGAATAATTAAATGCTCCAGAAAAAGCAAATGTATTGGTTTTGTGATAATATTTGTCTGGCACTTTATACTAAGAAATTGAATTAATAATAATACAGTTTTCTCTGTAATACAAAGTTATTTGCTGAGGCAAGAGTTTAATTTTGCTTGGCAAGCAGACTAGAAGAAATGCAGCAATTTAAACTTGGGCCTCATTAAATAAGAAGAAGGTTTTTAGATTAACTTAACGAAGGGTTTTAGATTATGTTTTGTGCTTTTCTCTCTTCCACTGTTTTCTGTTATTCCTCACTCACTGTTTCAATTCTTGTTAAGCTGTCACTTAGCATTTTTTCCCTCTGGAATGACAGCAGGACATGCTGCTTACACTGGCTAGACAGATGCCTACCCCAGAGAGTGAGTATATCAGCTTCTGGACTGCACAGCCTTTACCAATGTGCTGTGTATTCTTGACATTAGATCTTTGGCATCAATGTGTGTCAGGGACAAGCTTGTTAACAAATTAGGTGGTGCAAAAGTTATGCAATGAAAATAACAAAGAGCTAATTTTAACCACCACCCCCCGACGAAAATCAATTTAAGCTATTTCTGGTTACTGTATAAAGAGTTGTCCGATAATTAAAATCAAATAAAGTTCCTGCAGTGATATTTAAATTGTTAGCATTTTCTTATAAACACAGAATTACTGAAAAATGCTTACAGTTTAGCCTTATTTTGAACAATATTTACAGGTACTCAATTACTGCCACTGAAGTGTTTAGAGCACCAGCATAAATACAACTTCTGCTGTGGGAGGGGACATTATGTCTTCATAAGTTTTCATGTTTCTAGAGTCTTAGAGGAACATTTTTCAGGACTGAAACTTTGAAAATATGCAGTTAACCTGCTTATACCAGCATACAAGTCATCAAGAAGAATAAAGTCACTTTGCCAGTGCTCAAGCTGCAAGGGTTGCTGCAGGGTAGCTGCACTAATTCATCCTAATTTGTTTCCCTCATAACTGCAGACATTACTATTATGTCATCATGGGTCCTTATTCCCCACTTTCACTCCTGCCAAGTCCATTCAATGTCAGCATGGCAATATCTTAACCAGGACTTAACATTTCTTAAAAGAAAGAAAGACGATAATCATCCCAAGCTCCTTTGAAGGACTGTTTTGATGAAGCACACATAATTATACAAGATATAAAAGAATTTAAAGCACTAGGTTCAATTTCACACCCAGGGTAACTTTGGATTAGGTGGCATTCCAGCATATGCAGTGACTTTATTGTAGATAAATACAGTAATATATAATAAATACAAGTTTCAGCTGATCCATCACCAGTTTGGTCGAAATCACCACACTTACAAAGACATGAGGTTAGATCCATCTGACTCACCATTATAAAAATTTACAATGTAGATATCTGCAACTATGTTTGACTTGTAAATTTTATCATTTATAGAGGGAAAATTGGTTCTTCTGCACTGTGATTCCACCCATCCTAAAATATGCTTACAAAACAGGTCAGAAAACTTGCAAGTGCACCTATTTCTCTACTGATTGTTATGGGAGTCAAGGCTGACTACATCAAAACCAGTTGTCTACCTTAGTTACCTCTAAATCAGCTGTGATGAATCCCACCCTGGTGTCTTGGCACCTCAGTCAATGGAGAATTATTGAGGTTAATTTGCATGATGGTCTTGTTTTTCATTTCCACTTGGAGAGCAGACTGCTTCAGGTTTTTTAGTTGCTTATACCATGGCCAACGAGCACTATCTGCGTGCCATGGAAAAATGCACTGTTCTGTCTTACTGCCAGTTGGGGAATGTGTGAATGGAACATCTTCAGACTTCAGACGTACATAGTAATGTGAATTTCGAGCAGCAAAGATTTGGCACAGTTCTCATTTTATCCTAGCTGGATCCTCCTCCTGAGGCTCAGGTAGGTTGTCAGCCATCAAATGGGATGAGATCCTTTTAAAGACTGTGACATTGCAGGTGTCAGAAAAATCACAGATTCTACTTAAAACCAACATTTTTAATTACATTTGGCATTCCCATGCATATTGCTGTCACTTCTCTACCACTGATGGCAATAGGCTAGGGAATGTTCAACATAATTAAAAGCTTTCATTTCTAACACATTCCATGACTTCTATGTACTTTGAAACCTTAGGAGTCCTGCACTGAGCAAAGTGGACTCAAAACTATAGGAGTCTTGACACCTCATACACCACATACAAAGAAAGATCCTGCCCAGGTACTGCCAAAAAGTACCTGCCAAAACCAATCATCAGGAAGCCGCTGAATTTATTCTGTCACACCGCTACAGAGCGTGAGCCTTCTTCTAGTAGTAGCTGCTTAATTGATAACACTTACTTTTGAAACCAGGCCCAAAGAAGAGATAATGACATTGGTGCTGCTCTCCACATTCTTCAGAATAGCATTGTGTCACTCTAAAATGTGGAAAATGCATTTTAGGCTCTCTTCCAGGTGACATTTCAAACTTCCCCAGAAGACGAAAACAACAATAAAATTGCTGTTTCCCACCTTCTGCCAAAGCAAAATCAGTATAAAAAAAAGGCATCAATAGTCTTGGGATCAAAAGTTGATCAAATGAGAAAGGTGCCAGCACTATGATTTTGTGATCAGGGCATTCATTTAAGATAGAGTAGGAATGAGTGGTCCTGCTCCCTATCACCAGAAAAAGTTGTGCAGCTGACAATCAAGTGGAAAAACCGGCACTATCCAGAGTGAAGAGTATTGAACTTTTTATCCCCCTTTTTGAATTATCTCATTCAAAAGAGAGAAAGCAGCAGCAAAGATTTTCAAGGCTCTTCTAGATCAACTTCAGCAAAACCTCTCCCAAACACATACATGAAGTGTTCAATTCCTCCACCATCTTATAAAGCACACATCATCAATCTCCTACAATACAATACTCTCTGAGAAAAGCTTCAGATCCTGAGGATATATATAACAATTTGGTGTCAGGTGCTAACTCTTCCAGCTCCACAGGACACCTAAAGGACAATTCACTTATGGTTGCTGAAAGTGAATGGTAACATAAACACTATGTCTGATCACTTCCTGAAGCAATTTATCGGAAGATCATCTGTTAGGTCAAGTGGCACCACGGTATTACCCAAAAGTTCTTCTCACAATGAATTAGGGGAAAGGAGAAATTGGAATGACAGGGCAACACATGTCTCCTGTCCCATAATGTGACCTCCATGCAGCAAAATTTAACATCCTTAACTTCAATGTCCTATCCATAGCAACATAGCCAGTGTAGAACAATCAGACATTTTGCCTATATCGTTTCTATGACAGTGAGTCAAAGAACACCTGATGGCATACATCCATATTGTAAGGAAAACTTGGATTTTGGTCTGAAGAACGGTCCTAAAAATTAATGAAGGCATTTCAGAAGATTTAACCATTGCTAGGCATTTCTTTAGTTTCTCTTAAATTAGTATGTAAAAAGAAAGTTCCCTCAGTGTCACTGATGTGTAAGCCTGGGAACATCACATTTTCTATTTCCTCTTCAGTCATGTTTTTTTTAAATAAATTGCAATGGTTCTTCCACCATTGAACAAGAAGTCCATAATCTGAAGAGTAATTTATCTCAATTATGAGATAAAAATAAAGAGTACCAGACTTACTGTTGGCTGTTCACTCTTCCAAAGGAGTTGCACAACAGCAACCCAGGACTAGCCTGAAAGTTTACAAAGCAGTCATCCAGAAAGTTAAGCAGTTGGAACTGAATGAACTTTGCATCCTGTGATTAAAGGCCTCAGACAAAAAAAATGCTTACAGTAAGACATTGTCTGCAAAGTTATGAGTCAGGAAAAAAAATAGCCAGTTGTCTGGCAAGACATTTAACAAAGTTACAAAGTAATAATGCAGAACAGTTTATCAGACTGTTTTGTGTAAGTAAGCTTTTAAAAGTCTTCTGCCTCATTAAGATAAAATTAAACAATTGTGGACATTTCTAAGCATATGGAGCACATATCTCTCCAGCATATATAAAACCAAGCAGAACTAAGCAGTTTGGTGCAACAAATGCTGTCAGATGTCTGCTATCCTAATAATGTAATGGTTCACATGCTATAACTTCGAAGTGAAATGAGCAAACAGATTTGATCCTCAAAGCTTTAGAAAAATGCATTTTATAAACATGATTCTTATTCACCTTATACCTATATCCACAAATCTGCCTGGCTAATCATAGTCTGTTTCATCTGCTTTGGGAAACAGTTGTCATGTCATACCATTGTTTGTTCACTAGTGCTTTACTAGGCTGCTTTAATCTCTTACAGTAAAAACTCTACATTTATAAAGGACTACAGTATGTGGCGGCATTTGCCATCCAAACATTGTATTTTCTTGGATTTTATTTTAGCAGGCAAATCTTTTTGCATAGAAAAGTTGGGGGGAGGGGACTGTATTTTTGTACTGCCTTAACAAGAGCGGACTCTGAAACCCTCACTGAGGATTCTAAAGATGCTGAGCAGCCATTAAGTCCTGAACTAGCTGTTGTGATCCTGAAGTCTCTGCCCAGATTGGAAATATGGTTATGCACAGTTATGAATGTCACAATTGAAGTATGTGACAATCTAAGTTTCATGTGAAGAATGGCAAACATGTGTATTAAATTCCTCCCATAGATGTTCCTAGGCTCAGAAAGCAGCAGCCTTCAGCTAGGTAAATCAGTAGTACAGAAATGTTGATCTGTATCATGCGTATCTGACATTAATTCAATAACCTAAGGCTGTTTTCCTGATGCAGAAGAAACATTAGCCAAACACAGGATTGCATCTTTAAGGTATTTCGGGCATCTTCTGTCCACACTCAGAACACTAGCATATGGCAGAGAGATTTCACTTGTTTGGTGGTTAGACTGGGAACTACAACACACTTTCACAAAATGTCCAGCCTTTCTACATGCTTACATCCCATGGTTTTAATGGAATTTATAGTGAAATGTAGTTTATGAGGTAGATGAACAGCAGTGAGATGAGCTTGTTTTGTGCATTTTAAAACTTCTTTTTTTTTCTTAGGTTTTGCTTTCAGCTGTATAAGTTTTGTTTATATAATATGAACAATGTTTGAAGTGTCCCTTGACTTAGTGCCTTTCTGTCTGCCACCACCACCTTAATTTGGATAGTAAAGAACTTAGTCTGATGCAAGTAGTGGCAAGTCTGATGCAAGTAGTTAACTACTCTCTGATAAGAAATGCCATTATTTTCAATAACAGAATTTTGAATAACATAAATTTCCAATAATAGAATAACTTGAAAAAACAGCAGTCAAGGGGTTTAGATAAAGTTCTACAGAGCCTTCCTTTCATTTTGGCTCTTGAATTAAATGAATAATATTTACTGCTAACAGTCATTTATGAACCAAAAATTTTTTTCAGTGATATGAAGCATTAAACATGTCCATTTTTGAAAAGGAGTGTATGATACATGCTGGCCTTTTCTATCAAAATGTTGCATAAACACCACACCTCAGACACCGCAGAGCTTTTTGACATTTGAACTTTTGGTTTCAAAGACTTCAATCCAAAGATGAAAAGTAACTAAAGGCTTACTCAGGCTTTGCAGAGAAAGCATGAAAAATTCCAGGAATGAGCAAGTTGTTAATTCACTATATAACAAGAAGAAAGGGCAAACCAAGTTTATTAATAAGGCTGTTGAACAAAGTAGAGTGAATGCCCGAGGACAGGCCCTGCAGCTCCATACTGCCCCGTCTTCTTCCTCCCTCCATTAGTATTGCCAGTTCCTCTTCCATCAACAAAGAAAAAAACATTTTCACCACATGCAGCAACTTTTCACTCCTTTCTTCAGTTTAACTTTCCTTATCTTTTAAATCTAACACATCTTGCTTAACTACTGGCATGTGCTAAGCACACACAGTGAGCTGGATATGCCAAAGATCTTGTTTCCTTTAAGACTTAAACACCACTGTTGCTTCGAGACTCAAACACTTTATAACTTTATTGTCAAATTTTCTAATTTGAAATATACATGAAACACTCACAGCAGGTTGGTCATACAGTCAGGCAGCCACCCTTTCCTTCTTTTTTTAGCAGGGAAGGCATCAGATGCCCCAGGTCAGATTCCCTGATTGTAGAACATGACCTTATTAGAGATGTTTTGGTGTGGCATCTCACTTCCCATTGGTGGCATCTCACTTCCCATTGGTAATCCAGGAGGGCATGAGGACTATCTGAGGTAAAGCCTCCTGCAGGTTTCTTGGAAGTGAAAATAGCTTGAATGGCCATGAAAAAGCATGTTTAAGCAGATGGATGCAGACTTTCACTTAGGAGTCAGTTTGAGACTGACATCTAAATCCCAGTTTGGAAGGAGAGTGAGATCGCATATTAGGACATCTGCTAAAATTAATGCTATGCGTATTAGAGTGACAAATTTATCCCCATTCCCATTTAGGGGCTGGAACCTTGCAACATTAAGGAAAGTAGGAGATATCACCTCCCTTTTGTAAAGGGTGAAGCTGAAGGAAATAGGATTAATGGCTGGGGTTTGATTTCATGCTGGAGTAGTGTGTGTGTAAAAGACAAGCATCATGGTCTAGAGAGAGCACTCCAGCCTCAAGGCTTGGGTAATTGGCCAGAATTTTAGGACAATACAGGACACTTGTGCCCAACCACTCCATGGTCTAACAGCTGTGGATGCCCTGAATTTTTTTCTGAGCTACCATTAAAAGTGTTTGCTTCATTTCTCTGCGGTGTTGCTGCTCTTTGGACTATTGTTGTAGAATCAATGGTGTTCTGACATTGTTGTTAAGCCCTAACATTTGAGTGTATTTAAGTACTTAAACCCCTTGTTGCCCATGGTGCCCATGTCCAGGAGCTGGCCTTGGGGGCTGCAGAGCAGCATCTGTGAGGAGAGGCCAGGGCTGCTCCAGGTGGGTCACACCTGGTTCCAGCTGGCTCCTGCCCACCTGCCCCAGGCAGGCACAGCCAAGCCCCTTGAGCACGATGGTGGTGGTGCCTCAGGGGAACAGATCCAAGAAAGGGCAAAATGCTTGTGATGAAGCAGAGTGAGAAACAGCCTTGCAAACAACCAGTGAGAGACCCATGTTTGAGAAGCTGGTGAAGAACTACATTAAATTAACAAATTAACAAATTAACAAATTAAATTAATCTGCCCCGAGTGGAGTCTGTTTTGTGTGTGACGATAATTGATGTGATCTCCTTGTCCTCTCAGCCCATGGACTTTTATTTTATTTTGTTTCCTCTGTCTTGTGGAGGAGGTAGAGTGAGAGAGTGGCCTGGCAGTCAGATCAGGTCAGCCCAGCACATGTTTAGAGTGAGAGACAGCCCAGCACATGTTTAGACTGATTGCATTTAGGAACCTGATCACAGCACAGATTTGATGAAAGTTCAACAGGCAGCTGCAAGTCTCCAAACCATACTGGCTACTTGTAGTTGTTGTTAAAAATTATTGTAGTAGATCTATTTTCATGCACATTCCACAGGTTCCCCTGGTTGATGCATATGCATGGCCCCACCTTCCACAAAAGTTTTATACCATGCAGGCTGCTTAGCACCCTTATAGTTGTCTCTGCTTCCTAGGCACCATACTCATAGACACTTAGGTTCCTGTGCCCCACTTCTGCTTGTGTCCCCCAGCCCAGAGCTGCCTTTTCTTCCCTAGATGAGCACTTCTTCCCCAGTGCAGTGCAGCTGTACTGCAGCCAGGCAGATCTGTGCACAGGGTCTTTGACCAGTCAGAGCCCAAACTGAACAAATAACTCTTCAGATCACATATCAGCCTGTGCAGGCATTTAAATGGATGTTTGTCAGCATGGCCTTTTATTCTGATGTCATTCCTCTACCCCTGCTTTTTATTACATTTTTAAGAGCTTAGTCTTCAAGACTTCATTTCAGAAAAATTTTGGGGAAATTAGCCAGTCACTTCAAAATATATTTGCGATAGCGGAAATTACTTGCACAGAGAGACAGAATAATCACAAAAAAGTAAAGGGAAATCAAGCTAACAGTCTATTGATCTATAAGTCTTCAACTTTAATGCAGAGGGAAAATCTGCAAAGACTTCAGACGCAACAGGTGCCATCTACAGCATTTCATCTTGACCTAAGCAGCATAAAACCGTATATTTGTACCTGTGACTCCTGCCTTCTGCCCCTGAGTCCAGGCTGAAGCAACATGTGCTGGGGCTGCATATTACAGTATGAAACACTACATGCAGTAACTTTCAGTCTCCAGGGGCTACACTTTGGTTATTAAATATGAAAGAGGCAACAATCTTCTCCATTTGATTTCTGAAATAGGAACTTCTCCCTGTGCAAGAGATTAACAGTATTTCTAAAAATTATTTTCTGTAGCTGTTATGTATGTATTATGTCAACTTGGTGGAAGCATTTTCCTGAGAAAGAACAGAACTATGTATCAAAACCATGTTGAAAAGACTGGGTGGGTGAATAATAACCTTACCAAGAAGACTGCCTTGGGAATATATTAAAATATGTAACTGGCATCTCAGTGCTTCCTCCTCCACATTTGAGCCAAGAAATTATCTGTGCCCTTTAGCCAACTCATCATGCCTTATCTGAGAAAGTGTCTTTCTTCCTTCTGAAATTTGAAAGCAAGATTACAAATATGAACGTGCTGTATTTTTATTTGCATTCCATTTCTATTAAATACTGTCTGCAAATATTAGTGAGAGAGAAGCTCTTCCACTGGTAAGGAATAGAATAACTAAGATCCTCACTTTGGCCAAGCTCCCTCAGGCTGGTCACAGAATTATAGACCCATTCAGGCTGTGCAGGGGCTCAGTGCTCTGTTCTTAAAGCTCATTAGCAACAGGATGTATGAGCTCTGGAGAAGAACCGGGGTAGCAGAGCTGCATGGTTCTGTTCTCTAGGCTAGCACAGATGGCTCCACATGCTTTGTGTTGCACAGTTGTATCCTGAGAACTCCAGTAACAGAAGAAGGGAAAATAACCCTCTTTGGAAATTGAAAATTAGAAATTGGTTAGAAATCAGAAATCCAGCCTTTCTTAATGCAGAGATGCAGAAATGTGTACCATTTGTGCTGCTGTATGCATGCAAAATACGGAACAGTCTTTTCTAAAGTGACTTGACAGATGTCACAAAAGTGCAAAATGGGGATTGGCCTTAATAGTCCTGCAAATTGCCACAGAATGTATAAAGTGGGATCTAGACTCAAAGGAGCAAAACATATCAGTTCCATGGGATTTCAACACAGCTATATGTGTACTCTAATCTGCACGTTCTCTAATTGTTTCGATTTTTTCTTCCCCATCAGAATTTAACTTTTCCACTTTAGGAACTGGTAGGATCTTAAAGAAATTAGAAAATATCACAGAAAATGTTGAGAGATTACTTAATGTCCATTAAGTCATTTCTATGTTTCTTACCTTGAGTTTAGAAATGGGAGTTGAGGCTGAAAGGCCAATTTTATCACTTATTAAACATTTACTGTGTTGGGAGGTAGCCTATTCCTTTCATTTCACTGGCAAAAAGGAGAGCAGCTCCCCTGAGATTCCTAAAGCAGGCCTGGGCTAGTAAATAACCTCAGAGAGGTGAGTTGAAATCAAATGAAACTGAATTAATATAAAAGTGAATTCCATCCAAGAGTGCTCCATCTTCACCCACGTACTTTGCAGTCAGAAAACCTGCCACTGTGAGCAAAGCAGTGAACCATTATTTTTCAAGATATGCTAGAAATTTTCTTCCTGTTTTCTATTCCCCCCAACATATCAGCAGAGTCCTTGATGCACAATGCCTCCAAGGGCTGCTTCAGCCTGTGCCACTTGTCTTAGTGACTACAATCAACATTGTAGTCAGGGATAAGAACTTTAAACTATCTGAAAAAACCATGATGGCTTCATTGATTGAGATTAAAAAAATATAAACTAGGCATAAAAATTAATTTAATTTGCAAAAGGTATGTTAATGTAACAAGACCTTTTTAGGCTCTTGGTCATCACACAGGGAAGGTATTTTAAATATTATTTTCATCTTCATCCTTTTAAACTGTCATATATGGACTCCACTTGCGCTGTTTATAATAATTTTGATCCTCAGAAAAAGCTCTACTAAGATATTACTGCAAATAAGGCAAAGGAACAAGCAATTCCTAACCAGTGTAAAATGCTTTTTCTCTGTGTCCTCCCCACTCCAAATCTCTTCAGATTATGTGTAGTAGAAATGGAATGCAGAGCATCTTATGGTATGTATTCTCATTTAGTTTAGAAAGCAAACATCTGCATATTTTGGCCAATGAATCACTCTACTTTTGTCAAACTATCTGATCTCTTAGTATCCTTCCTGAGACAGATGTAGAGCCTCTAGTAGCATTTGAGTGTCTCGGATATGTGAGACCAGGAATTCCATAAAGTGTACAGATTCCTTTAATTTGAATGAGTTAATTGGCTACACCTGTTGGAGTACAACAGGTGAAATAAAAATTTAAAGAGGCTACAATATGCACGGTGTATGACAAACTGGGTTCTTTGAAGGTTCAGATGCGAGAATGGAGAACGTTCTCTTCTGCTCTCTAATTTAAAAACTAAAACTCTCTAAAAGTAATTTAACATTTGCCTATCTATTTTAGCTTTTGCTGCACATAAATGACTATATATTATTCACAATATTTCCTTCATTTTGATTTAATCTTCCCACTCAACTCTTACTAAGTCTTGGTCTTAATTAGGCCAGCTGCATCTTGCAAAGTAATGGAAGCACAACTTTAAAACTATGAATTCCAAACAGTAAGTGCAGCCTCACATGAAGAAACTTATAATGAAAAATAATTTGACATTAATGTTCAAAGCTTTGCATTTCTGTAATGTGATAAGTGAGAATAATTTCCTCTTGCTGTAATTCTTATAGGACACAATGTTCATTTAATATAAAATTTAATAGAACAGAATGTGCTCATGAAATGTGAAAAGATTAGAAAAAGTTATGCAGCATGCATTTCAATGCAGTTTGTCCCACACATCTATTTTAGTTATTGCAGACCACCTGTTAACTAAATGCCTCATGTGACTAGACAAAAGTATCATGTATTTGCTGTGGCTGCACCACTTTGAATACTAAGGAAGAATAACACTTGTCATTCACCCCATTGGCTAGACAGAAGATAGCAGGCCAATTTCCTGATAGCTGGTATGTAGCACTAGGACAGGATTTACTGCTGAATTTTCATTTGTCATTTAAAGGCACAACAGTTATTACGCTTCTTGTTAAAACATTTGAGGGGTACCCTAATGATGTGTAAGTAACGTCTAATCAACACATTGAGATTCATAATGATTCACCACAAACAAACACGCTTCAAATAAGTAATTTATTTGCAAAGACATTCCATGCAAACTAAGACTAGTGAGCTCAGTCCAAGGTAATCTTGTTTCAGTTGAATAAACAAGGATCCAGATATGAATAACAAGAATTCATGAATAATAACAATTAACAAACAGTATTCATAATCTATTCATCCACAAGTAGATAAAATGCAGCTAGATCTCCAAACTGCAATTTCTGAAAATCACAGAATGACAGAATAGTTAGTGCTAGAAGGGACTTCTGGGGATCAGGTAGTCCAATCTCTCTGACCTAGAGCAGGTTACACAGGTGGGTTTTGAATGTCTCCAGGGAGGGAGACTCCACAACCTTCCTGGGCAGCTCATTCCAGTGCTCTGCCAACCTGAAAGGTCTTTGTCACGCCAAGGTGGAACTTCATGTATTTTAGTTTATGGCCACTGCTCCTCGTGATGCCACTGAGCACAACCAAAAAGAGTCTAGAACCATCCTCTTGACATTTTCCTTTGAGATACTTGTATGTCTCAGTGTTCTCTGGATTACACAGGCCCAGCTCCCGCAGTGCCTCCTTACAAGAGAGATGCTCCAGACCCCAAATGATCTTTGTGGCCTCTCTGGGACCCTCTCCAGTAGCTCCTTGTCTTTCTTATAACTGAGCAGCCCAGAAATCAACTCAGCACTCCAGCTGAGGCTTCACTAGGGGTGTATAGAGGGGCAGGATCACTTCCCTCAACCTGCTGGAAATGCTTTTCCTAATGCACCCCAGGATATCATTAACCCTCCCTACATAATTTGGCAAAAATATTTGTCAAAATCAATAATCCACTAGAGCTGATATTTTGAATTTTCTTTTTCTATCTGACAAAGTCTTTATAATTCCATGGTTTACTCACAAAATATTTATCTGTAAAAAGTAATAAAAAAAAATAAAAGAACATGCTACGTACTGAATACATTTATTATTGGTTTATTTGATGACTTTCTTTTAATGTAAGAATTACATTTGTAAGTGTGCAAATATGAAACAAGACATGATTATGTCAAAACACCAGGGTTTGTGAGATCCTGCTAACTGGATTAAAGAAACAGAAATGTCTGATATGAGATAAACCCGTTTCAGTATCGATTTCCATTGCTGACAGATCTTACTCAGTTTCCAAAACTGTTTCCTACTTCCATATCACATCACTGCATTAAACTGTCAATTAATTTTGAAACTTTCCTTCTACCATTTTTAATTACATTAAATAAAACTATCAATATGCTAACTATCACTCAGTAATTGGCACTGTTAATATTTTAAAGTTTGCTTGTGGAATTATATTTACTTCTCACTCTACCAGAACAACTTAAATATGTTCTATTGCGAGTCTGCTGCTGCTGTCAGAATCTTTGACACAATATTGTGTAGCTATTGCAAAGTTTGAATATATAGGAAATCATTTTCTTTACCTCTGTGCTCCAGTTCTTTACCTCTGTTTCCACAGTTAAGATTTTGGCTGAGCATTGCAGGATTCCTTCCTCATGCCCTTCCTCAGTCCAGAATCATAGCATTTCCTGACTGTCCCTCATTTAAATCTGAGTTTTATAAAAGTCTGTGAGATTGTAATGGTTTGACCCTAGCAGGATGATCAGAGTTGCTCTACCACTCCCCTCCACAACTGGATGGTGGAGACAAAACATTACAAAAGGTTCATGGGTTACGATAGCATCTGGGAGAGCGATCATCCACCAAATACTGTTGTGGGTAAAACAGACTTGAGGATATTAATTGAATTAATTACTAACAAAATCAGAGCAGAACAATGAGAATTAAAATACATCTTTAAAACACCTTTCCCCTACCCCTCCCTTCTTCCCAGTTCTACCTCCTCCCCACAGCTGCACAGGGAGGTAAGGAATGGGGGTTATGGTCAGTTCTCACCTGATGTTTCTGCCACCACTCAGGGAGAGGAGTCCTGGCTCTGCTCCAGTGTGGGGCTCTCCCACAGGAGACAGTTCTCCATAAACTCTCCAACATGAGTTCATCCCATAGGCAACAGTTCTCCACAAACTGCTCCACTGTGGTTCACTCCCCCAGGGTGCAGTCCTTCAGGCACAGCCTGCTCCTGCGTGGGTCCCTCACCAGGTCACAAGTCCTACCAGGAAACTTCCTCCAGATCCTCTCTCCACAGGTCTGCAGGTCCCTGCCAGGAGCCTGTTCCAGCACAGGCATCCCATAGATTCACAGCCTCCTCTCCAGCATCCACCTGCTCTGAGGGGTCCTCCACAGTCTGCATCCCCGTGGTTCTATATGGGCTGCAGGGGAATCAGCTCTGGTGCTTGAAGCAGCTCCCCCCCCTTCTTTGCCATCCACTGGCCTTGGTGTCTGCAGAGCTGCTCCTCTCTCCTATTCACTTCACTCTTCTCAGGCCTCAATTACATCTGTGCAAAAATTTTGGAGTTTTTTCTTCTTAAATATGCTATCACAGAGGCATTGGCACCATTTCAGATGGCCTTGGCCAACAGGGGTCTGTGTTGGAGCTGGCTAGCATTGGGTGAAGCTTCTGGCAGCTTCTCACAGAAGCCACCCCTGTAGCCCTCCCACTACAAAAAACCTGGCCATGTGAACCCAGCATAGAAACATTGCTTCAAGCCCTTCAAATACGCTTCAAGATATGCCAAAGTTTGCCTAAATTTGGCATATTTGAGAATCCATACTGCATAATGAATTTAAAAGCCCCGTTCAAAAGGCCCCCAGAGACTTGTTACCTGTGCATCACTGACACAATAAACCAAAAGCTTTCAAGAAACCATTTGAGTCAGTCATATTGCTTTGTGCACAGTAACTGGGGAATCTCTAATGTATCACTTATTGACACAATTCAGAACCATGTCAGACTCCTCAGGCTGTGCTTAGGGAGCATTAAGGCAACAAACCTGTACAAAATCCTAAGCTCAGCCTCTTAAAATCCTTATTTAATTTTTTCAGCTAAAATTATTCACAATTTTGTGAGTGACCAGTTCTTTGTGTCACTAACTTGTTTTAAAGCATGTGCCTGCCACAACATAATCCTAGCACCATCTGGAGACTGAGAACTGTATCATTCTTCAGGAGTAACTAAAAGATGTCCAAGGATTTTGTGTCCCTTATTTGGGACACCCTTATTGCCATCCAGAAGAGCACTAGGGATACCATAAATAGCCTGCCAAGGCTTAGGAGCACCAATCAGCTATCAGTGACTTGCCAAACCTCTGTCTTTCTCCATAGTATCTCCATAGTCTTACATTCAAGCCCTGCTCATATTTTGGCCAGCACACAGCCCATGCCAAGGCCTGTTGCACATGCCCTGCAATGGCACTGGACTCAATGCCATTAGGTCAAAAATGATGGCAACACAGGCATGACATTGTTGACAGAAGGACCACACTCATTACAGAGCCACTGTCACCTACAGCTTGCTGTCTCCTGCAGTCACAGTCCTTGCACATTGATTTACTGGCACTTTTCTTCAGAACCCGTCAACTCAAAGAAATTGGGCAGACCAAACTTTCCAGCTTGAAGGTGTAAATACTTCAGTTTGCACAAGGGGTTTTTGAAGCAGATCTGGCAGCAGCCTTCCTGGTTCCTGGTCTGATACAAGGGATGCTACATTGTGATGGAAGAGGAAGAATGAGCCCTCTCACCATTGGCTAGATTACTGTTTTGCTTACAGGTGCACAAGTTACAACTTGTGAGCTGCAAGTACTAAATTAATCAGAAACTTCAAGAATTAAGTGATGAATTAGTGAACTCCCTTTAGACTAGTGTGGACAAAGGGGACTGAGCCACTGTAGGTTGTGTTTGTTTTCTAATGAGCTCATATAACAGTTTATTTCACAGAACATCTCACCTGTAAATTTGAGAGATCCAAACAGACCATGACACTAGTCATCTTCCAGGGTTCAACTACCCATGCTCAAGATCTGCCCTGATCTGGTGTAGCCAGATGACCTGGGATCCGATTTTGCAGAAGAGACCCAAGTGGATCTTGCTCAATCCCCTACTGACTGATACAAAACTGGTTGGACAGCTGGAGGCCAGATAGCAACTGACAGTAGTTAAGTGTCAGACACAGAAGGCTGCATAGAAGTTCCCCTGTAGTCTGTGCTGGCTTTAGTATTAACCAACATTTTCATCAAGAGTCTGAACATTAAATAGATTGGCTTCCTATGCTGTTTCTATTCCACTATTACAATGATTGTGCTTCTGAAAGATAAAATTAAAAGGGGCTGCCCATACCTAGATTAATGTCATTAGAGTTCAAATATCTTTAAGAAACAAGAAATCATCTACTGAAAAACAGGAAACAACTCACCATAAATAAATGCAGGCTCCTGTTCTTACCAATAATTGACTACACAAACATAGGATGTACCACATTTGAATTTGATAGCAGATCTTCAAAAACAGATTTTAGGGATTACAATGGATCACAAACTGAACATCAGTGAATAATGGATAATGTCCTATCCACAAGATAAAAACATCCAGCCATGAAAAGATTTATAATGAGGAGTATATGAAAACAAGAGAAAGAGTCTCCTTGCTCTGACTAACATGGATTAAGTTTCAGCTTGAATATGGATTCAGGACACAGAATTTCAAGAAGGTGGTAACAATCTAAGCATAAAACATAAGGAGTCAATAAAAATGGAAAACAGTGGTTATCTAATCAAAGTTACAACTAACTTGGAAATGGCTTATGCTGCAGCAATAAATATTCATGGTGGACACTGGGAAATCTTACTAACAATGGAGGAGCAAAGCCCTGGAACAGGCTGCATATTCTGAAGAGGGATATTCTGAAATCTTCTGTACCAGAAGCATATTAAAAATTGTTATAATACATGCCTCTGTCAGAAAAGATATGATATATATAATATATCATGCTGCCCATACTGGATGTGGAAGGTCATTCTGGCCTATTCCAGATGTTAGAAATAAAGTAACACAAGGATGCAAGGAAATCCTTCTGTTGATTGTTCTTTTCTTTTAATTTTGATTGTTCTTGTTCTTGTCATTGTCATTTATTTGTATTACAAAAGCAACATTCACCATGATGATGTTTGCTCAATTTTAATCCATTTATGATCCTTTTCCAAAGTCTATTTCTTCTCTTAACGAAGCAGGATTTTTTTTAAAAATCATGACTAAGTCTAAAGATTAACAGATGTATAACATATTTGATAGTTAAGTAAGCTGTTTTTACATGCAACAGGAAGACTTACAAAAATAAATCAATAAACATGTATCAGATTAAATATTTAATCTCCCAACAAGAGGACAAGTATATTTTATGTTCTTGTGCCCTTAAAGCTATATATCAATATTATTAGGTTATATATTGTGTATATTCTCAGTGTGGTTTCCTCAGCAACTATATTTTGGGTATCTTTGCTATGGCAACCAAAGATGATTGCTTATTTTACTGTTTCAATTAATAATCCATGGCCTGAACCATAAAAGCAATAGTTAGATAATACATCTACAAAAGGCTGAATAAACAGGTGTTACACAAGTGCAAGTTTTCTGAAAGAGTCATTACTCTGATGTAGGAATAATACATACATACATACTTCACCAATTAGACTCTCCATTTCAATGCTTAAAATAGAAACACTGGGCTCAGTTCTACCCTTATACAGAGGAGGGCACAATAGCGGGTTTTACAACATATGTGACAATCATCTATTATGCAAGAATCACATTATGTCATAATCAACTCCTTTTATATGAATGCAGGAGAATAAATTTCCCACTATGCCTTTCTCCAGTCTTGCCCTCAACTGCAGGAGAACAAATCTATTAGGTCAAAGGAGTCTCTCTGTAAACTGTAATTGAATTTCTGACTTGAAACTCATAAAACTGAAAGAGAATTGGGCCTTTGTCAATTTTGTTTGTAGAATTTCTAATTACACTTAGCTTATTGTTATGTAAGGGGCAAAGTAGGTTTCCATAAGACTTCATAAAACTGGTGAGAAAATATTGTCAATCAAGTGCATTTTAGATTTCAGGAGGGTGAGCACAAAAGCTGAATACATCTCTCAGTAAACATGTTTTAATATAAATTTTGAACAAATATAAAGAGTATCATCTAGATGAACTTAACCATTTTGCATTTTCCAATTATATAAGAATTATTTTATATCTTTTTTTTGCAGTTCTCCACATTTTAGCACTCTGTCATCTGACTATGAAGTGGCTCACAGATTTAATTATAAACACAAGTCTAGAAGCCCGGTTTATTTTACCAGTCTGGACTTAAACATTGTTTTCATAAACTACATTTACACAACAAACACACAACTTAGATGAGCAATGCCTTTATATTGCATGCAAGTCAGACCATCCTCTCTTAGAATTAAATGGTCAGTCTATGTAATTTACCTTATGCATGGTCTGAGAATTAAAGCATCACAAATTTGGGAACTTATACAAGTCTAAATATATGGTCTTACTATAATAATCCCATCATTCTTTGATATACACATCAGGGACTCCTGAGGTACCAGAAGCCAACAGGAAAACACCAGGGAAATATCTCAAATGACCTAAGGAGTGTTCCTCTAGGAAGGCGACACATCCAACACCGCAGCTGAGGTGCGTTTACAGCAATGCAAGGAGCATGGGCAGCAGAAGGAAGTGAACAACATGGGCTGCTAGAAAGTTATGACGTTGTTGCCATTACTGACATTACTGACAAATGCCATGACTGGAGTGCAACTAGCAATGGCTATGGGCTGTTCAGAAAAGACAGAGGAGAAGAGGTGAGAGGTTGCCACTTCTGTTGATGTATATCTGTTGATGTGAATGAGGTGAAATGAGTGTGAAGGCTTGTCTCTGAAGAACAGCCAGCCACAAGTAGGGTGGTCAAAAGCCTGTGGGTAAGAACCAGGGACTGAGGCAACAAAGGGAACCTCACATTGCATGCCTGCTATAGGCCCCTGATCAAGGGGAGCCTACTGGAAAAGCCTTCTTGGTCCAGCTACAGGAGGCATCGTGTTGGTAGGGTCTTGTCCTCCTGGAGAACTTCAAGCATCCCAGTATCTGCTGGGAAAGTTTCACAGCAAGGAGTAGGCAATCCAGGTCACTCCTGGAATGCATGGATAGTAATTTCTTGAGCCAGGTAAGAGACAGCCCTAGCAGAAGGAATGTGTTCCCGGATCTGATGGTCACCAACATATGTGAGCTAAGAAGGGACATGAAGGTTTTAGACAGCCTGAGTGGCAGTGATCATGCACAGGTAGAATTTGTAGCCCTGAGGGATATGGATCAGATATACAGTACAGTTAGTACTGTACCTGAACTTGAGGAAAGCAAAATTGCAGCTCTTCAAGAAGATAGTCAGTAGGATCCCCTGGGAGGCTGACCTCTGGGACAAGGGAGCAGATCGGAGCTGGCAGATTTTTAAAAGTCTTCCACAGAGCACAAGAGGTAGAAATGCCCAGGGCAAGGAAGGCAAAAGCCTGGCATGGCTGAGTGGGGACCTGCTGGTCAAAAGAAAGGCAAAGAAGCAAATCCACAGACAGTGGGAACAAGGATGGGTAACCCAGAAAGAGCATAGAGGTGAAGGTTGCTCATGCAAGGATGGGCCAAGGAGAAGCTGGAACTGAACAAGGTACACAAAGAATAATAGGAAGGGTTCCTACAGGTATGTTAACCAGAAAAGTAAGGTCACAGGAGGTGTAAACTCCCTGATAAACAACACTGATAAACTGATAACAATAGAGGAAGAGAAGACTGAGGTACTCAACAACTTTTTTGCCTCAGTCTTCAAAAACAACGTCTCTTACCACGCTTCTGGAGCAGATGGACAGTGGGATGGGGACTGGGGAAGCAAAGTCCCTCCTCTTTAAGTAAAGGTCAGGCCCATGTCCATCTGAAGAACCTGAATGTACATAAGTCTATAAGACCTTATGAGATGCATCCCAGAGTCCTGAGGGACTTGACTGATGTAGTTGCCATGCTACTCTCCATCATATTTGAAAAGTCATGGCAGTCAGGTGAAGTCCCAGGTGACTGGAAAAAGGGGAAGCATTGAACCCACCTTGAAAAGGGTAGAAAGAAGGAACCTGAGAACAACTCATCTGTCAATGTCCCCTCTGTGCCTGGGAATGTCATGGAACAGATCCTCCTAAAAGCTGTGTTTAGGCACATGAATGACAAAGAAGTGATTCGAGACACCAGCACAGTTTCTCCAAGGGCAACTCCCACCTTACCAATCTAGTGGCCGTCTATGATAGAGTGACTACAACACTGCACAAGGGAAAGGCTACCAGCTATCACTGACCTGAGCTTCTCTAAAGCTTTTGGCATGGCCCTCCACAGCATCCCCTCTAAACTGGAGAGAGATGGATTTGTTGGGTGGAGTGTTAGATGGATAAGAAGTTGTTTGGACAGTCACATCCAGAGGGTAGTGGTCAATGGCTCAGAGTCCTGATGGCCATCAGTGACAAGTGGTGTCCCTCAGGGGTCAGCATTGGGACCAGTGTTATTTAATATATTCATTAATGACACAGACAAAAGGCACGAGTGCACCCTCGGCAGATCTGCAGATGACACCAAGCTGAGTGGTGCAGGTGACACACCTGAAGGATGGAATGGCATCCAGAGGGACCTGGACAAGCTCAAGAAGCAGGCTGGTGGGAATGTCATGAGTTTTAACAGAGCAAAGTACAAGGTGCTGCTGCTGGGTCAGGGCACCTCCTGGGGGAGGAACAGATCCAGAGCAGCCCTGCCAAGAAGGACTTGGGGTGCAGGAGAGGCTGGACATGAGCAGGCAAAGTGCCCTCCCAGCCCAGAAAGCCAATTGTGTCCTGGGCTGCATCAAGAGCAGCGTGGCCAGCTGGTCAGGGGAGGGGATTCTGCCCCTCTGCTCTGCTCTGGAGAGAGCCCACCTGGAGTGCTGCATCCAGCCCTGGGCCCCATCACAGGAAGGACATCAATCAGTTGGAGCAAGTCCAGGGGAGGCCACCCTGATGGCTGGAGCACGTCTCCAGTGGGGAAAGGCTGGGAGAATTGGGATTGGCCTGGAAAACAGAAGGCTTTAGGGTGACCTTATTTGGAGTTCCATTCCAGTACCTAAAGGGAACATACAAGATGGAGAAGGACTTTTTACAAGAGCCTGTAGTAAAAGAACAATGTCTTCAAAGTGATAGAGAGTAATTAGATGTTAGGAAGAAATTCTTTACTGTGAGGATAGTGAGGCACTGGGACAGGTTGCCCAGAAAAGCTATAGATGCTTCATCCCTGTACATGTTTAAGGCTAGGCTGGATGGAGCTTTGAGCAATTTGGTCTAGTGGAAGGTGCCCCTGCCCACAGTAAGGTGATTGGAACTGGGTGATTTTTAAGGTCTCTTCCAATCCAAGCCTTTCTATGAGTCTATGACTTGTCATGATGTTAGGTTATGATGTTATGTTATGACTGTACATCTGGTGAAGAGGGAACAAATGCAAACAATGCATAATGTTATTTATTTCTCGTAGAGAGCTAAGATCTGAAGACAATTACCCCCATGAAAAATAATGGAAAACCACAAGAATTCATTTAGCCACACAAACATTTTTTTTTCCAGTCTTGGCCCCATTGTCTTATGCCTCAGTCTATCCACAGAAATACCTTTCTTACCTCAAAACATGAAAGATCTCAAGCTACATGTGGTACAGTAGTATCTGAAGGTGTGATGTAGTTCCATAAATAGCTATATTATTCTCCATGTCATTCGGTATTTAACTGTTTCACAACTCAGCTTGATGGGAATACATGATTAACAAAATCACCCCTCTCCACATAAACCAGGGCTTCATGGTTTTAATGATCTTTGATGCTCAGATCCTAATGGAAATACTTCAGTTATTCCATTTATTTGAAGAACTGAACAATCCTAAAATAGCCAGTCTCACCTAGTCTTTTTTACAGCAATTTTGCAAATTTGCAAAAAGAGCAATGATTCTCTTTTTGACAATTACTCTGTGTCTTTTTAAAAAAGGTCAAACCACAGCCATCATTTTCTTAAGACAACATGGGGATTTCTGAAGAGAACATTACCTCCTGAGTAATCTAAATAAAAGTGGAAATACAGATCAAAATCCTCACGTGCAGGTGCAAAAGCACCCACTGAATTTTCAAAATACAACATCTATGTATACTTTTCATGAATGAATACAGATGTTTTCACTGGTTCACAGCACCATCACTTTAAATGTCAAGATGACCTTATTGTTTATCATCAAATTTTCTAAGCACTCTAAAACCCATATGCTGGCCTAGATTTCCTTGCAAATCTCCAGACATTAAGATATTGAGACAAGAATATCTGAGCAAGCCACAATGCAGTCAAATAACACATTAAAAAAAAAAAGAAAAAAAAAAGTGCAGTCTTAATTTTTTCCTCCATACCCTGAAAAACTATGTCTCAAAGTAGTACAATAAGCTTTTTTTGGGAAAACAGTTTTTTTCATGGTTAAAGTCTGAATATCTACAAACTCCAGTTAAAGATTATAAAAAAGCATTTTCCATGAGCAATTGGCTATTTTAAAGGGAGCCTGGTGATTCTACTGCTGCATGACTCCTGTTAATGTGCATTAATCACAAACTATCTGTCAGATTCTGAGTCTGGATCCCTAAAAGTCTGTTTACTAGGAACATGTCATTCTCCATCTGTAGCAGTACATCTCTTCCAAGACTAATGATTCCAAGACTAAGACTTCTGATTTAAAACACGATGGGTAAGACTCATTTGCTAAAATTTTTGGTATTTAAAAATTTGAACTTCATGGTACAAGCTAGTTACTTAATGACCAGTGGACAGAAAAAGACATATATATAAATATATTTTCTCTTATCTCAAGAAAAAGTTTTAGAAGATGTTGAATAACTTCTAGAGAAGCTCATTTCCTCACTTTTGATTAACTGATGGCAGAGTCAAACTGGCACATCATTTTGGCACTGGTGAAGAGGAAAAGGAAGGCACAGGTCAGAGGAAGATGGAGGAAACCAGATTTCCTCTGGATAAGGAGGAATCCAGAAGATGCCACAATCCTTGCACACGAAGTTATGCCTTGCTGGAAAAAACTGGTGTTGTCAAGCAAGATGCAGCTACAATGGATTTGGAGAAAGAATGAATATAAAACAGTGAATTTTCTCCTCCAGATATCATTCTCAGTAAAATGGCAATCCATGATTAGAACTTCTCCTGGATACCAGTGTTCTGTCCTGTTTTTTGCAGATACCAATATAAGAGTAGACATTGTCTTATACTTAAATAGTTTAATTTCATTTTCATTGCATTTTCCTTGGTATTTTATCAAGAAATTATTCCTTCTATTTCAAGATGAAAATTCTTCCACTTTTACTTGTAAATGTATTTAATCTATCTCAATTAAAAGCCCTCACCAAATTGGAAATGATTCATTTCACTGAAACGTCTGGACCAGAATTATAATTAAATCACCAAAGACAAAAAAACTCCAAAAGGAAGTTCTTCCAAAAAATACCATATTAGAACCATAAAAGAAAAAGGAAAGGAATAGGAGGCTTCTTAGCAACAAATGTAGCAGATGAAGACCTCCTACACATAGTGGTTACATTATTTTGAAATTAATTTCAACACTTTTAGATATTTCAGCATTAAATATTACCAATTCTAATTTTATTTTTCCCAATAAATAGTGTAACTGACTTCTATAATAATTTCCAAGAGAAACACATACATGTGGTTTGAGACTGAGCTCTTTGCATAATGCATGCATTTGTGTTGGTTTTCACACTCTAGTAATTATCAAGAAACTTGCCAATGTTAACCTTACTTCTTGCCAAAAGCCCTGTTCTAGTAGTAATCAATCAACACTTGCTCAAGAGTAGATTAAGCTCCACAGAAACATTCAAAATACACCACAAAGTATAGGAATATACTTGTGAGGAATTGCAGACACTGCACTCATACTTAACTGTATGATTCTTTTCCTGTTTTACCTTAGTAAATATGACAATGGTAAAAATAATACCTTGAATTCTGCATTATAAAAAAATTTTAATAGGTGATAAACAGGCAATTAAACCTTTGAAATCAATTCCTTTAGAGTGAGGAGGTAAACACAAGGACGAAAATCAGCAAATGCTTTCTAGGCAGTAAAAGAAATGTCTCCAGTTGAAGGATGACCTCTTTAGGCCAATTTTATAGTAATTTGGGCAAATTTTACTTACCAAAACTAAAAGATGTATCTGCCTTAGAGAGAAAATACTAAAGAAGAAGATACAAAAAAGGAGGTGACTAACTTCCAAATTAGCTATTGGAAAAAAGAGCACTGAGCTGAACTGTGAAAAGTATAGTTTCAAATGGAGATCCTATACTAAGAAGCCTGGACAAAGACACCAACAGCCTTGAAACAAAACTTGTTTGAATACTGAGCATTTCTTCCTGATGATACAAACCATCAATTGAATTTTGGTATGTCAACGGTTATGATCCTGGGGGTGGAGAAAAATAAATATAAGAAATAAATATAGAATAAGAAGGTTGGATTTTTTTTCTGGTTTTATTGCCAGATAATGAATAGCCACCAGAAAATTCAGAAAACCTGACATAACTTGAATAGTAACTTATTTAAGTGTGCTGCTATACAGAGAAGAAATAGCTTGCTGGTATTCAGGACTGATTGATCTTAATAAGCAAAGCTTAATTTAAGCAAGAAGCAAGAACAAGGTAGCTGTTATTTGATTTACCTGACAACATGAAACATGAGAAGTACAATGGAAAAGCTCTCAAACAAATACTAAAACACATGAACATTCAAAAGCATATGTATACAAACTTCAGAGAATGAAGAACAACAAAGGAAATGCAGAAAATTCTAGCAAGTTCAAGAGATATCTCTGTCTGGTTTGAAATATACACAGTTCCCAAAGACTCGAGGTAGTATAAGGAAATAAATTTTAAAACTTTTTCAGCTTCTAAGAGAGCACACTAGTGTGGGGTTCCATGGCAGCAGGATCAAGTCCAGGAAGGTCTGGTGACCAGCATGAGACAGAACAAGACAGGTCTCTGCTTGTTTAAGCTCAAAGATCCATTTATTGGGGTGACACCAATACAGGAACAAACTCAGTTTATCCCATAGGCAGAGAACTTCGAACAGGGGCAGGGTGGTGGGATTTATAGGGGAAGGGTGGAGTTTTACTTTTCCCAGGCTTAGAAGAAACCTCCCCCAAAGCAGAGGAGTGGGGTCCACCCTTCCAGGCACTCAAAGCCATGCCTGTCACTTTATCAATAACCAAATGCTTGCTCCCCTGGCCATGGGCACCCCACACACCAGTAGTGGTATCTATGTCAGAATTGCACAGCTGAGGCACACACCTTCAGCAGCTGTAGATTACTCTGAAAAAATAGCCCTATTATTGCCTCTTTATGTGTTCTGAATTTAACGGCAGCAATGAACAAGACTGAAAGAAGATCACTGTAATGTTGTGATTGTTGAAATGAAATCTATTTCTTATACTCGGTCTTAAGCTATTACAAGAACAGTGGGAGGAAATCAAGCTGTTTCATTGAGAAATTTGGTATTGAGGATCTGGGATCCCTTCAGAGGGTAAAATAATTCCTGTTAAAGAATGAGATGGTGCCTGGCCATGATCACCCTCAACTTCTGCCACCAAAATGTATTTCTGGGATTGTCACTCTTCCGATCTGCAGATAAAGCGTGTGTGTCACCTGAGTAACAAATGCAGACAAGGTGGCTTTTCCTAGAACATCTGCAACTTGTGACTTTTTTTGGCCAGATGTTCAACTTGTGGATGGCTACAAGTATGTCCATGCCAAATATGTCAAGTGTGTCCAGCGAGATGCTCTTGCTATGTCTTGCTGCTGTAACTGCTTCTTCTAGTACCATATCTGAGCCAAGCTTCTGCCTCTTTGACATGCAGCAGTTATTATACCACATGGTATATGAACCCAAACTATTTTGTACAGAACTCCTTATCAAAGCCAGTCTTGCATACAGGTGCAAACAACTGTGCCAGAATTTCTCAAAGATTCACTGTCCCATGTGAACGAAAATTCTTTCTCTCTCACAAAAGACATTTCAGAAGGGAATAAAATATTTATCCATCTTGTTGCATCATTCAAGAAGTTAAAGGGAAGCATGATATCTTAAACTACATCAGGTTAGGTGGGAAACAATCTTGTCTTTGTTGTTTTTTTTAAAAGCAAGAAACTTTCCTAATACTTCTGCACCCCATTTCTGTCCCCACTATAAGATAGTACACAACCTCAACCATAGTAAATGTTCCCAGAGATGATACCTGGAGAATAAGAGCAGGGAGTTTTATGGGGGCTGTTTACACACTGTCCTCATGATCATCTTCAGATTTCTCTTATTTAGCCAAACCTCCAACACACAGTGATTATTATGACTGAAGAAAAATGTGCCTGCACAGCTTTGCTCTCTGCATAAGTCTACATTCCTGCTCCACAAGGCACTGATGTAGAGACCACTACTGCCTGGAAAGCCATGGGAAAGTTTTACGCCTCCCCTTCCTTCACACAGGGACACAGGCTTTGACACTTTCTGTCACCAGCCTGTACTGCCCATACTGCACCCTCCAGCCTTTCCTGGTATGAAGTCAGTTTCTTCACCAGGCAGGAACAGAAAAGCTCATTTTCATTAGTGAAATTAACATATTTACAAGGGCAAAGCCAACACAAGACAGAGAAGAATCAGGCCTAGATTTGTGCTTATCCACTTGTCTAAAGACATACATTAGAAAATGGCCTTATTGTTGAGAACAGCAAATGCAGACTTCTATAGAAGAACAAAATATTACATTTTTATATCATTTGTACCACATTATTTGAAAAATAACATGGAAAATGTCATTTCTAATATCCTCCAAAAAGCATTTCTTCTTAGAAAAAAACCTTATTTAAGGTAGCTTAAAAAAAAGAATAGCAGCAAGAAAAACATGGTCACAGCACCCCTCCAGGGACAGACCTGCTAATGGACATGCAAAAGAAGCAACACTGCCCTTGCAGATAGCCGTGGCAGAAAGCCAGGCTACAGAATGCCTTGAGCATCTAGTGGAAGACATCTCTGCCCATGGCAGGAGGAGTTGGGACTAGATAATCATTTCAAACACTTAACATTCTATGACTCTATTATTAGCTTTGGGAGATGTCTCTGCAGTGGCTGATGTGAGACCCACCTGCAAATCTTCTAACAAGGAAATAGACAAGAAGTGCGAATCCAAATTATTCATTTTGTGCATTTGTTTTACCAGAACCAAATTGCAACAGAGATAAAAGCATCTCACCACCACACAGTTATTTAGTGTGTAGTGATACCTTTGATATGCAATTTGTCTTTCAAAGTGGGGAAAGATTATTCAGACTGACATACCTTTGTGTTTCCTCTCTGATCTGAGGTAGTGGAGTTGACAGCAATGTTCCTTGGTGTCTCAATCTGGCTGCAATCATCAAGCTGCCCACTTCCAGAGAGGTGAAAATTTACCATGTTGACATATTCTAACTGGCAGTGTAGCTGTTTCATCTCATGTCAAAGGAACATACTGCCATGTTAGGTTTTGACAGGTCTCCAGAAAAACAAATGCACTTAGCAGGCAATTTCTCTGCCAAGACACTACAATACTTAACCCTCTTTCATGAAGACCAATAGAAACATTTTCTTTATTATTGACAATATAATCAGTATTACATGGATTTTCATTACATTACTTTCTTGTTAGTAGGCTTTTAGAGAAGCTTTAAGATTAAAAATATTGTTTCAAGAGTATCTAATCTTCAGTAAGAAATTAAGGCCACAAATTTCAAACTTAATGACTAACATTTTCTCTCAACCACTAGTTCCTTCCTCTCTGTCAGGAGCTGACTGGAAGAAGTTTTGACATTGTTGCTCACTATGTTCAAGACACTGTCATTTGAAACCTTAAGTTAGGATGTTGCAGTATATGACCCGTTTACCTGAGTGAAGTTAAAGGAATTCAATCTCCTTTGTCTTCATGCTGGCATCTGATCAGAATTGGTGTGCTGTTAAAAAGCGATGATCATCTATTCTTAACACAAACATATTCTCTCTTGGAAAAGAAATTCATTCTAGCTCAGCATGGGTTTATAGTCACCAAAGTAAACAGGATGTTGCCATAACTGAGGGATAAATAAATCCCTGCCCTGCTGCATGTCCTCTCCTCACTTGATTGTTCTTCACAGTGTTTTCCTCTGGCTCCCAAGCCAATTGTTTGTCCTGAGTTCTCCTTGGTGTGATCTCTGGTATACTTCATTCTTCGCTGAACCACCTCTGCTCTGCTTCTGGTTACTGAGCAAGTCTGTCTCTGGGGTTGCAGATGAAAGAATATATTGGTTGCAAAGAATAATAAAATGTGGACTACATTTAAAAAAATGAGCAAACAATACTAATTAATTAACTAAAGCTATTTTAAGGGCTTGTAGGTATATATTTTTGCATACTACCTAGGCATAATTATCACTTTATGGTACAGAAGCAAGAACACCAGTGGGAATACAAAGACTGTCACAGGATACCTGTAAACCTGGTGGTGTTGCCAAAATCAGAATAGCCCCAGAGGCAACCCGCATGGCAAGAATGAGGTGTGTTTTCGTGACTGAGCAGTATTGGACCATTCAAAGATCTCAGCATGGTGGGGTGAAATGGGAAACAACCCTCTTAGGCTAGTAGCACCCACATATATTTTTTTCTTACAGTAGAAATCCCTATTTTTTCAAATAAAGGTGGTTGAAATCAATCCCTTCAATCATGTTTCCTACTTGATCCTGCTCGTACCATGCAGACTCATAATTCCCTCAGGACAGAACTGAATCTATCTAGAAGTGGTACTTCTGTGAGATTATGTACAAAAACAATCCTCATTTCTAGAGCTATCCATACCAAAGAAAAACACTATGTTATGCTGCCAGCTAGAGCAGCTAGGCCTTGGGGTACTTGCCATCAGTTAAAGAACCTGGGATGGGTTTGTCATGGCTCAGAATGAAAGCAGAAGAGCCTGTGGTAGGACAGAGAGAAAACCATTGGTTTGCTACATATGCAGCACAAGATCTAACCAGAAAAGAAACTGTGATCAGTTTGAGCCTTGCACCAACATAAAACTTCAAGTCATCCTAAAACAGCAGTGAATATAAGGGAATTTAATTAATTTTTATTCTAAATTCCAGTCTCTTATCTTTTAAATGCTGCCTGGCATGTTATAGAATCACAGATTTTTTAGGGTTGGAAAAGATCTCTAAGATCAGCTCTTAGCCCTGCGCTGCAAAGTCCTCCTGTAAACCCCATCCTTGCACATCTGCATGTCTTTTAATGTCCTTTAAATATCTTCAGGGATGGTGACTTTTTCCCTGCCAGCTCATCTTTCAGCACATGGGGACAGTCTGCTTCTGTGCCTTGAAGATTTTATTCTGGAAGAATGCCTCGCCTTCAGGACTGCCTGCCAAGGTACTCTTACAACTAGTCTCCTAAAAAAAATCCAAACTGCCCTCCTAACTTGTACAAAAATCAAGAATTATCATTTAATGATCACTGTGCCAAAACAACCTCCAGCCATCAAAGCACCAACAAGACCATTATGGAATCCAAAAATCCCCCCAAAATTTTGAAGTTATTGAGCACAGAGTCCTGCACTGGGTTTTTTATGACTTAGAATCCAAACTTCTGAATCAAACTAATTGGCTTCCTTCGCAGTGATGCCAAGATGACTTTTTGCCTTTTATTTTACACACTTTCTATATAATTTTATATATCCTCAATGTTCTTAACATGTGTACTTGTAATTCCCTAAGTCTAATAACTTACCATAAGCCTAGTATTTTGTTAGTCCAAGAGACCTAAAGGCCTCATAATAAGAGGCCAGAAAACCCTATACTATCTTTGGAAACTAACGTCCTCTCTAGAGCATACCTTAAAAACTAAAAATTTGGCCCATCCAGGAAGAAATTCCTCAAACAAAGAATATCACCCCATTCATCCAGGCCTCCCATTAGAGTGTCTCTATTAGATAGGCTAATTTGTAATGGCTATAAATTATACACACAATTTATCATATGGGTGCATTGCAGTGCACCCCACCTTGAGGAAGTGGTGCACCAACAAGGATCCTTATTAAAATACCAAGGTAAAAATCCCTTATCCCTTCAACATGTCTGACTCTTTATTTTTTTAAGATCAGAAAAAGGCATCAGCAATATGTGGGAGACTTCCAGGCTAAGGACAGGACTCTTCCTAGGAAGCTAACTCAGGAAAATTTGGCTTAGTGCCAGTCCTTTCACATGACTTGTGTTTCATTTGTTTAACACAGGTGCAATATATAAACGTGTTCTAGTCTGGTTGACGTCTCCAGACCCAGTTCAGAGTGAGCACTGCCCGGGGAAATCAGCCAAGAGTGCTGAAGGCAGCCTGGCCTTCCCAGAGCAGCGCCAGGAGTGCATCAGCAGAAACCAGAGCATGGCATGTGGTGGTGGTAGATGTGTACACACCTTTGAACTTTCCCCTACAAACTAAATGCAGGGGAAAGCCAGGCATGGGCAAAACACATTTTGAAAAATACTACCTTAATACAATTCAAATATAATCCCCCCACTGAATGACAATTCACAACCTAGGACCCTGGTGTGTGCTTTTGAAAATAGTCTGTAGAAAATTTAAATTTCAAATGAAGCTACTCTAATCTTAGCTTCTTTAAATACCTTACTACATGGATCCTTCAGGGTGACAGATTACTAGATTTAGATTTCTGTCAAGTTAGTCTCATGACAACCATTTGGGAGATAATATAATCTCCCCTTCTCTGCAACTCTGAGGTAGGCTTTGGCTGTTTGATGCACACTAAAGACACCTTTGTTCCAGCTCCTTGATACCCTGCCCCACGGAAAGCTCAGCTACCCCTTCATTCTTAGTTCAGGGTCTGTGTAAGTCTTTGCCTGTTAACAATAACAAAAAAAACCCCTTCGAATCACCAACATCATGCAAACCATGCCTGAGCATATAGCCATCGTTCACCCACATGGACAATTACAGCATTTCTAGTGACTAGACCTTTCTGGCAGAGTGATTGAAACTTCTCATGCAGGGAAAATATTGTCTAAAGCTAAAATATATTGCAAGCTATTTATTGGTTAATCACCAAACAGTAAAGTTCTTGGTACAATTTCTCAGTAGAAGTATATTAAATTCAACTGAAGCAATTTAAGGAAAGAGATAATGTTCTGTGCTCTAACAGTATTTTATTTAAGTGTTTACTATTGCTAAATTTTGTTTGAACATATAATCTCAAGCTACATATTTCAAGCCCACAAATCTCATGCCAGAATTACTAGAAAAAATGTCCTCTATTATTCCACATTTTGGTAGCTACGGTGGGATTAAATTGAAGAGCAGAGTTCTAAGATGAACCATAACTATTCTCACTGATGTCAATAATACAGTATTTCAGAACTAAACCCACAAAGGAAACAGTCAAAACCTGATTGTTTTTAGTTTTGCTAGATAACATCATAAAAAATTCCTGTATCAATTTCAACATCTAGAAATTGATCTCTTACTTTGAAAATCTCTTTCTTTTAAATAGTCTGACAAAACCCCTGATATTCATATTCTCAAAGTAGAACTAATGACCTATGCACAAACCCCAATACTACTTCCATACTTTAGAAATAAATCTAAACTGAGGAATACTTTCAAATTAAATATCCACAGCCATGTTGTCAATATGGACTTTTCTAAGAGGACATGAGACTGCGCCTTGAGATGTCTGCAATAAGAGTAAATGACCTTTATACCATTTCCTACTCCTTCTACAGATTTTGTCAGAAAAATTAATATATCTTACACTGCATTCTGTACTTGCTGCAGTCTGTCTCAAGAATGAATTATCACCAAATTTTAATGCTTCAATACTATGCATTTTTATTCTCATTATAGTCTCCCTTTTTTCTCAGTCTTGTGAGAAAAATTATAATAATAAAGAGAAAATAGCAGAACATTTATCCATTTATCCATTCCCTTGACATCCTTAATATTGTAACCAGAACAGAAAATTATATGAAAATGATTTGTTCTTATACTAAATATAGACACAAGGAAAGAAATAAGTTTAAAATTAATCAGTCCCCTGAAGAATATGAATCCTTGGTCCATCTTCAGTGCCCTAAAATGCACTTCTACATAGAGAATTGTCACCAATTAAAGCTACAGTCAGTATTAAACACTGACATCTGCTACTGCGACGTGGACTGCTGTGAAGAATGCAATTGGACATGATACCATTTTGGTACAATGAGGCATAGAGAAAAGAAAGGCAGAGCACTAAATCTCTGAAATGTTTAATAAAAGCACAGATGTTAGGAAATCTGAACTCTGCAAGCCCTTGTCTCTAAACTGAAGAAGATCATATTTCTGCTAAATATGCAGAATATGTCTATTTAATGTTATTTGATCATTCCTACCTTTATAACAGAATGAGATACAAATGCATAAATTGCATCTTCTTGGCATATAACATTTCCATACCAAGGAAGAAAAATCCATCAAACAGTTTATTAGAGTACCATTTCATAAGTACAATTCATCTTTAAGTACATATATATTTCTTTAACTATACATGCATACAAATACAGAACATGATATTCCAAGTAGAAACAGCCAAGCAACTTTTTGCAAGTGAGTTTTGGATAAGCTTGCAGCTAGGTAAGTTGTCAAAACCATCTGCATGTCTTTACCAAGGAAGAAGTGTAAAGAAACTTATCCTGGATGCCTGCAGTGTGTGTATACTCAATAGCAGTGATCATGATCAAATTCATATTGCATCTTTTTTGGACATGACTAGTCCACCTAATCCTCCCAGTGTCAGGTCTGTCCTTTAGGGTGCTCTACTATTATGTAGTCAAGAGCAATTCCTGCCCCAAAAAGATCATAAACTGCCTCAGGAAGAAATGGGAGAAGCAGCTGAGTCACAAAGACTTGCCATAGGGACGGAAAAAGAATCAGTGACAAAGAATATTATTTGAGTTTCATGACTGTCATGCTTTGTCATCCTTTTACTTTCTAAGGAGACTATTTACCAGTCTGAAAAGCAAGCTAATTTAATGACTGGAGCTCATATGAAGATTTTTTATTTTCATATTGGTGGAATGCATGCAAATGCACCTGATATTTCAACTGCCTTCACAAACTACTTTATATGCCATAAAGCTCATCTAAAGTCTAAACATTTTACAGCCTACAAGTAAATGTATTTAACTATCTACTTGAATCTGAATTCAAGTTCATATTAGAAGCAGTGTGAATTGAGGGGCTGTGAATTCCATCATGGGATAGAAAACCCAGAACCCCTGGGTGATGCTGAGAGGGATGCTACAGCCTGTTTCCCTCTGCTGGTAAATCTGTACATCTGTCCTGTGCCTGTACTCTCTTGGTAATGTCTCACTGTGTTTTAAAGGACTGCTATTTACTAATAATTTATTTTTTTGGTCACAGTATCTTCCAATTAATTCTTAGAACAGGAAAACCTGTTCTTATAACTGAGAGAATAACAAGTGTGGTAATAAACTCATATTGATGAGTTCCCACTAAAACAAATGTATCTCCTGGTTTTAAGGTAACACAACAGAAATGCACTAGCACCATCATTTACTTTGATCAGATAAACAATTAGTCTTGTGTAATAATCAAAATGAACTTTTGGTTTGATTTATAGTATGCATAAGGATTTATCACATGCCATAATTGGCCTCCTCCTTACCTTCAATGCATCATTTTTGCATACAAAGAAATTTCTTTTATTGAATTTAGTTTAAAAAGAGAAGTTCCTTCCTGACACTAAATTATATAATCAAGTTCAACTCTCAGTTTAGGAAAGTCATAATAAATGAACTCATTATTAGTCTGAAATGCACTTCTGTGAATATACACAAAACAGAATCCTATCGTTGACAAGAAGTAATTAAGTACAAGCCTTAGCAGAGACTTAGGTACCTAGAAGTTCACATTATTTGAGAAACTAATAACTAGGTCTGTTAGCTCTGTATCTGCACTGCAGGTAAGTGTCTACTTTAAAAGTCAAATAATATTTCTATTATCCATGAAAAGCAAGTAAATTATTTTCATATTAATAATACAGTGATAGCACTATGGCACTGTAGTCGAGATCTTTTTCTAATTATGCACTCAATAGTGAACACAAAGTAGAAATCTACCAGTATGCAGAAATAAAATTGAAAAATATTGTTAAAGTCCATGAAGACATTAGATCTTGTAGACAAGGAAAACAGAGTTATTTTCAAAGATCATGAATTATGGAAACATGGGTCACATGGCTTAAAATCATGGGGAAAGAAATCAGAATTAAAAATAAGAAAACATTTTCTTATTTGAATTTGTGATGAATACACTGCAAATTACTGTTTTTTCAATAATTATTTTCTATGTCAAAAGCTTGGCAGAACTATTTCTGCCAACTAATTTCTGAAATTTCAAGAAATTTTATGTATCTAATGTGTTGGTAATACATAAGAAAAGCAAATCTGGGAAACATGAAAATGAGGGACAATGTAAATGAATGAAATTGAATATCTGAATTTAAAAGAGCAAACCTATGGAATTAAGATTTTTTTTAAATGCAAGAACTTGAAGAAGAAACCAAGAGCAATGTAAAGAAATATCTTTGCATTCACCACAGAAAGTAAAAAGGTGTCTTAACTCCTTCTTCAATCATCTGAAATGACAGGAGACTTGAAAAAAGTGGCAAGAATAACAAGACTTCAGTTCAAGAGACAAAAACAGATTTGTGCTTGTAAATTAACAGAATTAACTTGCTGAAGTTTATTTAATAATTATAACCAGGGATATCAATGCAAGCATCTTAAACATCTAGCAACATCAATTATTAGTAGCTACTGAATTCAGAAACATAGTGTTGTGGGTTTAGAGCTAGCTAAAACTTACTAGCCTACTTATATTTTGTCGTGAGATATGATTTTAGAGGAAAGGAAAACGCAGGCTTAAACTTAAGACTATAAGGGAAATTTATTAACAAAACAAACTAAAAAGGAAATGAAAAGGAAAAGTCCAAATGAAACCTCCAGAACACTTCCCTCCCCCACCCACTCATCTCTTTTCTAACCTGACAACACAAAAACGGAATCTGGGATTTTAAAAATCAGTTATCACTTCTACAACAATCTTTCTCTATTTCACATAGGGCAAGGAGTCTTCTTTTTCAACACTCTGGAGATATGTCTACAAGAACAGTTCNCACACATAGTAAGACATGAGAATTACATTTTTGTCCTCTCAGGGACTGCTTAATTCTGACAAACACCAAGAAGAACCGATTTAAAGACAGCTATGCAAATCTCCTACAGGAGAGCCACTAGATATAAGCTATTAAACTGTACAAGAAGTAAGTAAATGAGCACTGGAATGAATTTTGGGGTCAGGAAGAAAGCAAGATTAAGAAAAGATTTAGAAGAAAGTGTGGAAAGCCTCAGAGAAAGCATCTGTAGCAAATACAGTGAAATTCTATCAGTCTTGATGGTTGTTCAGTATGAGTGAAGAAGACATGAGGTACATTCTCTATTAGTTTCTCTCTCTTAGGACTTTGCAAACTGTTTAACTTTTTTTCTGTTTGCCTTTAGAGACCTCCTGCAGTTACCATCATTTTGCCTGAAACAGGTTGGCATCTCTTAGAATAACTTTTCTCTGGTTTTTTGCTATGAATCCAAGAAAGAGTATCTGACTATGCATTATAAATATTCACAATAAATAAGCTCTTAGAGGAAAGTGATGCAGTGAAATTATGAGAGCAGAGGGGGATCTTCCATGTGCACAGCTTCAGCATGCCAGGAGCCCACCCTGCTAAAAACTCTTCTAACGTAAGGGGACTTTTGGTATGACTCCTTGCTGCCTCCACCTCTGGCCATGGTGGCAAACTGCTGGTGTCTAACCCTCTTCAGTTCTCCTTCAGGCTAAACCACACACTTCTCCACAGAAGTCTTCCAGCTTCTCCACAGCCTGATGCCTAGAAAATTTATAGTGGTATGTCATCATTTTTACACAATCACTTACTTAACCTCCAGTTTTCATGCTCCTGGCTGTCACAGTCTGTTTCAAGGAACAGTTTATCTGGAACCTTCAGTTTGGCACTATCTTTGATATAATGACTAGCTATTAGGCATTAGTATGCTTACCAACCCAAAGTCTTTGTAGATGGGGAGGGTTCATTCTCTGCAGCTGACAGGAAAGGCTCCCAGGTGTTGCAGAGCTGCTGTCCCCCACCAGCTCCACTGGGACTGATAACAATGATGACTCAACTCAGTGATTCCTAGGCTAACTCTTGATCAAACTTCTTGGTTTTTCCTTTAAGATTTTACACCTTTTCTTGTTGTGTTTTCCTCCTGAATGCTTCAGCTGCTAACAATCCTGTCTCAACAATTCCACTTTTATCTCTAAGTTCACCTTTGTGACCTTTCTGCATAATTTCTGTCATGTCTTCCTCATCAGCACGAGCAATGGTTATGCAGTGGGGTTGTATGAAAAACTAGGACTTAGAACTTGTGACCAGGTGCAGGACCCCTGGGTTAGTCTGGGTTCACAGCCCTTGCTATTCTTTGCCAAGCTTTGGATCCTCATTCCCACATTCCTAGGAAAAGATTCTCTTCATCTTTCCCAGAGATGACCTAAAACCACATGCAGACTGAACAGAGTGTAGCTCCCCACCCATTACCAGGTCCAACTCAGGGTCAATCATCCAAGACGTCAAACTCCTAATATAAAAAGAATTTTTAAAACAAAGTGAGATCTATTGCTAGTTCTGGGGCAGAAATTGTGTCTTTTAAGGCCCAGATTGTTAGGGAGGAAGCTTTGATGTGATATTCAAAGCTTTTTTTTTTCACAGCCCACTGTAGTAAGGGACCAAAGTGCAGCCAGAGAGCTGACATGGTATAGGAAAATGGCAAACTTTTAGCAGTATGATACTTCACAGCTGGTGTTTAATATAGCCGTTTGCTTGACCAGCTGTGACAGAACACATCACTGGCCAGATGCTGCTTTCTTCTGCAGGACAGTTGGGACAGGGCTGGTGAGAGTTTTCTCTGCTCTAACAGATTTATACAGTCCGGGGATCTTAACATGCATGACCAACTATTAATTCTCTTCAGTGGTCACAGGAGTTTCATTTTTCATGCCTGATCAGGAGAGTCTGCACATTAATCACTGACTCAGGTGTTATTTCAGGTAGACATGATGGAAGGTTATAACACATAATATAGCAAAGCTGCAAGCCAGGCTTGGGTACAGTGCTGAAAAAGTGCTTTGAAACACAGGAAGCACCCAAGCACTCCTCTATTATAACCATACTCAGAGAGAAGGAGTGACAACAATTGATCACTCTGGTTACTTTTTGCTCAAGTGCATAGACAGTGCACAACCTTTTGACTACCAGCTGTAATAAAATCAGGCCACAGAATTTGGCACCACCACTGTTAAGCATCTTTGGAAGATGTTGGTAAGACTTTTCAGTAGAAAATAAAACATATTTTTTATGATGGGTCCTGTATAAATGGCATTTTTATCTGAGGGAAAATGTAAAAACAGTTTGAACTGCTAAACAAAAGCAAAACATAGTTTTCATTCTGTGTTTTGGAACAAATAAAGTGAATTTACAGCATACTAGGGTATTTCATAATTATCTAAGACTTTACCACTGTGCCTGCTTCAACAGAAAAGATTCACAACACTTTCTTGGAAGAACCACTAATGTTCCTTTTCTAGATGTCTGTACTGGTAAGCTGAAAGTGCAATTACAAGAATAAACATGATACAACATAGTGGTATTAATAAAAAGTTAGAGAATTTGCACAAGTAACCTAAAAGACTCATCAGCTTGGATGTACAAGGACAATAAACACACCATTAAATGTTCCACGAACATATCCAGAGGGAGCACTTGAAGAAGACCTGTTACCACAAAATGATCAAAATGAAGGGCCAAAGTTAATGCCATGATATCTAACTAGTTCAGACTTTTCAAGCTTTTACACTGATTGGCAAGAATTAAGTATCCCTACTAGATTTCCCCAAGATACCTACAACTGCAGGCCAGTGAAAACCTTTTTGCTGACAAATCTGCTTTTGCCAGACATGCTATATCAGACAGCAGTGTCTGACAATGGGCTTATAGCTTGAATGACATTTTAGGCATTTTAAAACTATATATGTGACTGCCTATAGGATAGTGAGTCCATGAGGATAATTCTCAATACAGAATAAAAAACATGTTAAAACAATAAACCAATACGAAGCTGGTTGGTCTTGGGTGATACAGAAGAATAGGGATGCCTGCTACTGAGTCCTTATCATGTCTACCAAAGTCTTCTAAGGTTAGTGATGACACGCTGGTTTTGGATGTGCTCTCCAGTACTCCTTAAGAAGGGAATGCAATTCAATTTCCTTTTCCACCAAGTCTAAGGACTTACTCAGTGTCTCTTGGTTTCTGATCTGGGTATCCTGAGAACCTGTCCATAGATGCACTGAGATCCTAAAGACCTGCTGATATTGGTGCCATCAATACGTGCCAGTTTTCTGTTGTTCTTTCTGGTGCTTCCGCATTTCCATTCACTATGCACTCATATCAGTTTTCATGGTTCTTTATAATTCCTTTCACAGATAATATAATCACAAAACTATATCAATGAATCATGTGCTGACAGCTCCTGACACTTTGCTAAACAAAAACAAAACACCTGCACAGTAAGAAAACAACATCAGAGTTACTGAACTGCAGGATGAGAAAAAGACAAATTTGGGTTTTAAAAAGACCTATCAGTATGTAGGAGCCGCCATCACCTCCTGAAAACAACACTGTTCCTCTCAGGGACAAGAAACTAGTAACCAGCATCTGTTTCTCAGGAGATTGACCCAAGACCGCAAGATTTTTTGTCAACAATATGAGAGATGGACAAAAGTGTTTAGGAGACTGGGGAAAAGAAGTACTGTGAAATGTGCCAGAAAAGGCCACAGATAGGGACTAGTCACATCAAATTAGCATAAATGGGTATCTAAACCTTAAAAGGACCCTTAAAAGTAGTTATGCTAAGAGACCACAGACTTGTTCATCCAAGAGCAACTAAAAAGATTAAATGAACATGGTCAGCATAGAATTTGTTTGGTGGAATCTTAATTTATTTATAATGGCGTGACATATTACTGAGATTTCTAATACTAATTATCAGCAGGAAGAGGAAAATATGGCACTGGATACTGCTTTCAGTGACTGAGCTTCCCAGGCAGAATGTCTGTGAGCAGCATAGCAGAGCCCTTGAAACTCCACACTGCCAGCTGAGTCAAACACAGACTAAGCCTGACCCCTGGCAGGATCCCCAGCACTACACAGCCACAAGCAGAGGATACATGTTTCTTCAGCAGGGCCTAGCTCTGAGACATTCTTTGTCATGCCTACAGCCTGATAACCAGACATCTAAGCCCACTGCAACTAGTGCCAGGTCACAGTGGTGCATAATTCCACACTGACACAGCCTTGTCCCTGCACTTCACAGGGTGAGGAGAGGCCAGAGACCTGCTCTATGAGATCCTCAGAAGCTATACAAAACTTAATTTCAAAGTCTGGGTACAAGCAAAGCAGCTAACCTCTCTGGGTTAACCCACTCATTTTTGCCTGAAACACTCTTTCTATATTTAAGGACACTTTGCCTGCCTAAGAGGCAGAGCAGCTTGGCAGCCAGGACACTCCTTCCTTATGTTGAAAATGCAAGTCTGAGCTCCTGCTTTGAATCAGGCCCAAGTAAAGCTTTGAAGCTGAATCTTTTGGGCTGCTTCCCACAGAACACTATTGTTTATGCACACTGGCATTTACACACCTGGCTCCTGGGCTGTGGCAAAAGCTACATCCAGCTGATCCACACCTTGAGCTCAGCCAGAGTCTGGAGCTGCACTTCCACAGTGGAGATCCCTACAGCCACATTGAGGATCCCTTTCTTGGAGCTAGAAGGTATCTCTCTTGAACAATTAACCATGCAGCCCGTTAACCATGTAGCAGTGTCAACTTACAGATGGTTCTGCACATGCCTGGTGGCAAGATTATAGACATTTACTGGCTAAGAGATTGATGACAGTGGTATCACATGGAGAGACACTCAGGAAATATTGATGAAGTCCTCTTGATAAATTTGACTAGTTGCCAGGGTTATGACTACAGTGTTTTCAGTGTTAATGTGAATTTTTACTGCTTTTTCATCAATAATTTTCAACTGTTAAATTGATAAAGCCACCAATACTTTAATTCAGATTCAGTTGCTCATCATCTGATGCCACAACTGAAACACTGAAAACAACACTGAATTCAGTTCAGTAACTCACAGAAAGAGTAAGCATATAGTAAAAAAAAGGTGCTATGCCATATTTCCTTAAATGATCACAGGATTATTTATCCTTCCATTACTGATCTCATCATAAGGCCTATTGCATCTTAAGGCTGGATAATATACTTTTCTGTAATACTGCTTCTTCAGGGGAGTATGACTTGCTGCATCTTATTAGCTCAGAAATGTCAATAGGAGGAAGTGAAGCAAAGAAATCAAGAAGGTTTATTCTACTTCAGAATTATCCTAAACTCAGAGCAGATATTAAAAAAGTTGTTAAAAAATAAAAATAGTAATAAATACATTCCACTTACAGGAATAAATTACAGTTCTAGTATCAGTTAAATGCGGGAAAAGAATTTGTATTGAACTTCTTCAACACATTAACCCCAGATGCAGACAAAGCACTAATCTCTCTTGTCACTCACTAGGGTTTATAGCACTAACAACTAGCAACACTTTTCCCACCAAAAACCAACATCAAGGGGTTATCATTCATCCTTCGTGTAGACAGCATGAAAACTGACACTCTACAAAGACACTATGAATAAAGGCAAACACCACAGGATAATTAAATAGTCCAGGTAACTTTCCTCATCTTCCAAAGAGACATTTTTGCACACTATAACTTTCTATAAATGTATTACTGTCACAATGATTTGCTCTTGAGGTTTTCAGTCCAGGCACAGAGAAAAAAGTGTTCCTGTATCATGTGAAGGACTACATGGAAAACTTTCAGTAACAGTCGTTGACCTTTCACTGCAGAAAACTGTCAGAGCAGTGAAACTAAGAATGAAGATTTTTTCAGTGGCTGCAGGGGTGTTATGCAGCCTTTCATGTGTGTACTAATTCAAATTTTGCCTGGACCAGTATGCTTCTGTCAGCCATACTCAGCTGAAAATTACTCTGCTAAAGTTAAATGCTCGCCATCAGCTTTCTGCTGAAGAAAGCAAACAAGCATATAAACAAAAGGTTAACTTAGCCTCTCTCTTGTGCTCTCCAATATAATCCTAGTTCTGTGAGACTTCCCCAGACAGCCTCAGCATGAAAGTGGAAGGTACCTGTTCAAGTGGCAATGAAAGTTACAGAACTGATCAGAAATTACTGCTTTACAGCAATAAATTTAGATGATGGCCATATGGCTTCACATCTGAACACTCACCAAAACAAACCTTCTGTTTTCTTTCCCGTAGTTTGAGGAATACAACCATTATCTGCAGCTCCAGCATGCAGGACCACATTCTATCCTTCAATACATTCCACCAGCACTTAAATGTCAATTTGCCTTGACATAGCTTTCTTTTTAAATCAAAATCAAACCTTTTCATTCTATATCTCCTGTTAAAATACCAGTCCATGCTCTTATAATCATCCTCTTTGGCCCATACAACCTTCTTCTTTATGGCCTCCCCATGATCTGCATAATTCTTCTCTGATGCATTGAAAATAATCAAATCAGCATGAAACAAAGGACAATATTTGTAAGGAAACAATGTCTAAACCAATCTGCATACAGCTATTGTGTTCCAAAACACACAGCCTAACAGATTTAGGCTTTCTAATTTCCTGAAGTCATGGATAAATGACAGGCTACATTACTACAAGCTAGGAAGAGAAAGTGTGACTTTTTATCTCAACTTGGACTGGAAATCATGAAAGAGTCAGAATAAACTTTGAATCTCTCAGTGCTTGACACTTCCAGAAGATAACAGATACTTACAAAAGAAGACCCCTGGAGACTATGAATATAAGCAATTAACTACATCTATTAAATAATTCTAAGATATTCTGCAATAAGAACAAATAGACAATGAGTTTGTAATTTAGTCAAAAGCATTAGAATGCAGATGCTCAGAGAATTGGTTTCAAATTCAGTAATCTCTTGTCATCCCTTTTATTAGGAGTTTACTCTCTACATTCTCAGGAAGCATTATATAATAGAATCTATTTTCAAATTGTCTTTTTCAAAGATGCCTTTTCTACATGTTTGTATGCAATCACAAAGTTTGTCTGAAACCCTCTGTTTGCAGGTATGCAACAGTACATAACACTGAGGCATAAAGCTCAGCTTCTCCACACAGAAAATAAAACCTTAACACCTAAAAAGTCTTATCAAAAAGTGGGATACTAGTTGAAGGAATTTAGTGCCTCCTCTATTTGCTGGGATAAACATTTAGGGCTTGATCTGGCAATGTCCTAAATGTATTGCTCCTGACACTGTGAGCAATCAAGCATGTGAGTACATTTAAACAGCTGACTCATTTCTTTGACTCTCTGTGTTCCATGCCTTGGGTGGCATGTGACTGATGAAGTGCTTCATGGGATGCCAGCCAAAATGTGCAGACTTGCACACTGCTCAGACTAAGGGGGAAGTTAAACATCCTAAATACTTCAAGAGAGCACGTGAGTTTATGCACAAACATACCTATAAACACATGCATACATATGTTTATATACATATTAATACAATTTTCTGTACGTATTTAATACATTTATATTTTCATGGTATTGTGTATTTTTTCTAAGAAGTGACAAAGTTTGAGTCTTGTCCTGCTGATACTGATGTGTTTACAGCCACAGATGAAATTATTGCAGACCATATTTCTAGACACTTCTGAAGAGAACACATCCTTAACACATAAAATGTGTAATTTTCCCCAGTCCTGTTCCAGACTTACACAAAACAGCAAAGAGCCCTCTCAGTGAAGTAGCGTTGGTCCCATTTGAATTTGAGCATTAGCAAAATGAAATGTTTTGCAATTAACACGCTACAAATGCTACAAATGAATTCTGAAATAGCAACAGAAGTATATACCTGTACTGCATATATCTTTATAGCTCCCATCATATCTTTGTGATCTTTGTATCTCTGCAGGAACATAAGGGCAGTCAGCACAGAAAAGATTGAACTCTGTCATTGCAAAGGACACTTCCTCAGACATACATGGGCACTGTGGTTTTGGCAGGAAATTTCAAACATCCTGACAGAGATGGTGAATTTTCACAAAAGGATTTTCCTTTTCTGTTTCCACATAAATCTGTGGAAGTTGCCACCAGCTACAATGGGAACAGAAGTGGGAAGAATAAGAAGGCACAGGATTCTTTCCTGACTTTGCTGTTGAACTTCTGCCAAAATTCCAGAAATTCATTTCATCTTTCCATGTCTTGATTATCTCAGATGTAAACTGTGGATGATTGTCCCTTCAATTCTTCATAACACATCAGAAAATCCATGCATGAAAGCCAGTATTTAAACAAAACCCAAACACCCAATACCAAATCTATGAAAAAAAGATTCAATTACTTTGGCTGATGAGTTTGGATTGAGTGCTTTAATACTAATCTGGCTATTATTATTATGATGTATTATTTATATGTATATTATTACAAACATACACATGTATATAGCTTCCATATTTCACATGTCTTAGGTTTTTCTCACCATGGCTGCTGAAGTAATTAAGGTAAGATACGTCAGTTTTAATTACATGTGTTTAGAACTATATTTCTCAGTTTATACATCTCCAGTGATATTTCTTATAGCATGAATTTTCAGACTGGTAACAGAAGCTAAATAAATTTTCCCTTAAAAGTTTGTGTAACATGTGAAACATAAAGGCATTAGGCAGTTATATTTTTCTTAATCACAGTTGTTTCTGTAAGAACAGCTGTGTATTTAGTTCAACAATGAAACTCAAACTGTTTTACTAAAGAAAAAGGAGCCAAATTACCAAGTACTGGAATGAATTGCAGGCTATTGAAAGCAGATAGTTGGCTTGTTCAATGTACCCCTCATGAATGATGCCACTTCCCTTTAGACTGGCATTAAAATAATCCAGACTTACTTTGCATTCTACAAAGTATTTATAGGTCCTTCTATGATAAAGTTATAGGAAATGCATTCCACAAAGAAAATACAGCTTCTTAGCTTGCAACAGCAAAACTTCAGCATTTACCAAACAATTACATGTAGCTTCTAGGATAAATGACTTTTGGTGAAATCATTTATAGGTTTTCCCATGGGCAACACTACCATTGGACTGCTGCATATGCATCAGAAAATGTATGAAATTTTGGTAAATTTGGGAAGAACAATTACTTGTTTTTCAGACACAAGTGGATTCATTGGCTTACTGAAGGCAATGGGAAATCTCCACTATAAGTCAATAAGATAATATGTTGTACAGGGAATGCAAGAAACCTTAAATAAAAACATTCAAGGTGAACTGAAATATTTTAATTAGTTCTCCATAGAGTGATCTGCAACTCTGACTTCTTTCTTTAAAGAGTCTTCCCATAGTTTTATACTATATGTCTCACGTATTTTTATTCTTTCCCATTTTCCTTCTTCAGGCTTTGTTAATTTTAAATTCTGTGTATACATTTAATTACTCCTTGCCTTGGATATACTTCCACAAAAATGCGTGTATTGGGACTGTTCACTCTTCATGTGTAACAGATGAACAGCTTGGTCCCTGACCAGGTTACTGACAGTGGACCATGACAAAAGGGTTCTGAAAGATTTGAGTCAATCTCAAAAAACTGTTTGGCAAAAGTGCTGAGCTGATGAACAGAAATAGCAAGCTGCATTTTTAAAGACACAAAAGTATGTCACCACTAGTGACCCAGAACCACAGAGTATTTAATATGTGGTAACTTTAAGAGTCATTAAGGGGTGTGTAAATTCTATCCAAACCTCTCTGCTCCTCAGATCAATAAAGAATTTATAAGGAATAGAAACATTGTAGGGACATAGTTTTTGCCAACAGCATCCTCAGCCACGTTAGGAAAAGCATTGCCAGGGGTTAAAGGGAGATGATCCTGCTACTCAGCGCTTTGAGACACAGCTGGACCGCTGGGTCCAGTCCTTTACTCTCCAGTGATATGGATATGACTGGGATGAGTCTAGAAAAGGACCAGGAAGGTGACTAAGGGTCCAAAGTATCTGGCATGTGAGGACAAACTGAAATTAGAGGGATGCATTAGCTTAGAGGAGGCAGGCAGGTTGTTAGCAATGCATATACAAATATGCAGCAGTGAGTATACATACTCACTTAAAGAAGAGAGAGTCAGTCTCTTTTCAGGGATGTCCAGTGACAGGATAAGAGACAATGGACTCAAACAGAAATAAAGAAAACTCCATTTAAACATATGAAGAAACTTTACTGTGACAGCCCAGAGAGGGTGTGGAGCATCCATCCCTGGAGCTATTCAAAACCAGGTGGTTGGACTAAGTGATCTCCAGAGATGCTTTTCACAGTAAGCAGTTCTGTGATTCTTCTTCCCCAGTTAAGGAATTTTGGTATGTAGCACAGCTCCTCCTTCTGAATTTTGTCCCTCCATCTGACAAAGATATACCATCTTATGCCTAACTGTAATTTTTTGTTTTTCCAAACTGCCTTCTAATTTCAGCAAACATTTCTTGTGGCACCAATCTTGAATAAAACATATTTTATACATGCAAAAATGACGGATAATTTCTATAATGTCAGTTTTCTCATTTATAACTAACATGCTTAGACTTAGATGGCTCAAACTCCATAAGAAAGTAAATTTTATTTCTAATAATACCTAAAGATTGGGGGAAAACAACCAACCCACTGTGGACATTTTCCTCCAAACATGTATCCAAATGTCAATTAGATCTAGATTTGAAACATACAATTACACAAGTTTATGATGTTAACATCAATTTTTATATTCACAAAACTTCTCCTACTTCTAACAACCATATGCACAAAAGCTGAGAAAATGTCTCACAGCATAGCTTGGGAAAAAAAATGCACAATAGAAAAAAAATGTGTGGATGACAGCTGCTACTCCCCCTTTAACTTTTATTTAGTCTCTCTGGTGTTAAATAGTATCCTCTTTGATTTACCATTCAATACTAATGAAGTTGTCATCACCAGGCCCTCTGAGGCTGAACTGTTTCTGCTTTATACATTTTCCTGACTAATATTGTAAAATACATTTTTCTCAAAAAGAAACAGGCAAACAATATAGAATATTCAAACTACCTCTGGAAGCATTCCTGAAGAATGTGAGAACATCTCAAAGGTTACTGAGCACAAACACTGACATCAAGAAGACTAGATTCAGACTTTACTTTCTCAAGGCTGAAGGTAGTTTGGATGCATCATTCCAGATGACGTCTACCTCTACTTTAGTTATGCTTCTACAAAAGCCCAAGAAACCTGCTTCTTATAATCCACAAAAAGCATGACAGTGTTCATAACAATCACAGGGAATCCCCAGATTTGCCATTATTGATAAGCAGCTCTCACATTCCCCTATGGAGTTCAGTGGGGAAGTCAATCAATGGGTGTTTAACTCTGGCTGGCATCACTCCTGCAGTCTGGCTGCTCGTGCCTCCTGCCAGCACCAACTCCAGAGCTTTTTTTATTGCAGGGCTGGCAGCTGCCTCCCTATCTCTCTGCTCCAGCCAGCACTGCACAGAGACATCTCTCAAGTGCTGGCAAGAGAGCTCAAAGAGATTCCAGCAGGCAGAGGAGATCCCCTGCCAGGCTAAAGGACTAAGGGAAAAGGAATCGCTGGGCTATTTAATCCTTTTCTTTCATGTCTGTATAAAGGACAGCAGGAAGTATGTGACCCCAAAGGGAAGAATTTTTTATCAAAAAATGGCGCCATTCTTTCTGTAAGCCTTTCTGTGCTCTGAGAAAGGAGCAACTTTTGCTTGGAGGGATCAGAAGGAGTCTGCCAGGGTGACAAAAGAAAAGAAGTTAACCTCCTGACAATGGTAATAGGTTAAGCCAGTATGAAGGAAGCTTATACTGCAAAGACCTAGGACTGAGGAAAATTGTCTTTGGTTCAGCAAAAGAAGAAAGGCAACACCAGAGGACTGAGAAGCCAGAGAGATACCCCTTTGCAGCAGCACTTTGAATAAACAAAGCTGCAGAGGTCACAAGGAGACAGGACATGACTAAGTCATACAGTCAGAGAGAGCTCTTAGTAGGCCTGTGCTACAAGCAGTAAGACTTCAATACAATCAAGTGGGAATAAAATGAGAGGGAAAATGAAAACATGAGTCATGGATTGTATTCAAAACTCTATTTGTCAACAGGAGCATCCAGGGGACAATATCTAGACAGTCAAAAACCGAAAAAAACACAGATGGAAGCCTAGCATACCGTCAGCAGCAGAAAGAGCCAGCACTAAAAATTCAAAAAGCAAAAGTGAAGAAGAAATGGGAAAGGACAATTTTTTTGGAAGTGCACTGGGTTTTTTTAAGTGTTTGCTGGATTTGGGAAGAGGAATGAGAGTTTCTAAAGCAGTCCATCAGTCAGAGCCAATGATGAAACACAGGCCTTTATGTCTAAGTTGTTAAGTGGAGATATCAATGTGAAATCCAGCTGAAGGAAGAAGGACTGAGCCATACTGAAGGAGTTGTAGGATTAAAGCAGTTTTGAACAGCATGTTTGGAGAGGTTAGAGATGAGAGGAATAAAACTGATGAAGTGATAGGTACAGAAAGGGAATCCAATGGGTGCTTTTATGATGAGGATGATTTGTGACTGCCTACCTTTATTTGAGAGGAAACTTAAGGACTTTGAGAAATAGAAAAGGAAAAAGGCAAGATGAAGTAGACACACAGGATAGGAGGGATAATAAGAGAGGAAGTAAGAGAAATAATGAATCAACATTTCTGTGACAGCAGACCAACAAGCAAATATGGAAAAGACTAATTATAGAAGTAATTAATTCTGTATTTTTACTTTGGGGTTTTTTCTGCAGAAGCAAGTGAGGTAGTTGCAGTAGAGCCTGTTTGTTCAAAAAAAGGAGAAAAACATGGTGAAGTCAAAATGAGGAAATGTTTGTTGTAGGAGAAAAACTGGATGTAGATCTATGACTGAAGTGAAAAGATGAGAACATAGAGATAGTCAGCTAAAATGTCAGATTAAGTATCATCAGAGAAAAGTAGCTCAAGGGTAAACACGTGCATGCAGAAGAGATAATCACTGCCCCATAGTCAGCATCTTATCTATAATCAGAGTTAGCCTTTCTCATTACAGTAGTGCAACTGATGTCCAAAAAGTATTAAGAAAGCTTCTCAAACATGCTCATTTCAGCCCAGGTAGAGTTAATTTTCTTCACAGTGACTGGTGTGGGGCTGTGTTCTGTATTTGTGCTGTACACAGTGCACATAATGTAGGGATACTTTTGTTGTTTCTGAGCAGGGCTTACACAGAGCCATGGCCTCCTCTGCTTTTCGTACTGGCACACTGGGAAGGGGGCTCAGGATCCATGTGAGGTTGGGAGGTGACAGAGCCAGAGCAGGTGAACCCAACTGACTGAGGAGACATCCCAGACCATATGACAACATGCTCAGTATGTAAAGTGAGGGAAAGAAGGAGAAAGGAGGTGACATATTAAAGTGATGCCATCTGTCTTCCCAAGTGCGGTGAGTTGTGCTTGGCTGGATGCCAGATGCGTTCCTCCCCCACCCCCCCAGGCCACTCTATGGCTTCCCAGGGGCAAGGGAAGAGGAGATAAGTTGGAAAACAACTCACGGGTTGAGGTAAAGCAGTTTATTAAAGGAAAAAAAAAAAAAAAAGAAAAAGGTTGTGCATGCATAAGCAAAGGAGAAAAAAATTAATCTCTACTTCCCATCAGCAAGCGATGTTCAGCTACTTCGCAGGAACAGTGCTTCAGCACGCATAATGGCTGCTCTGGAAGGTACACACTGGAAAATAATGAATGTTCCTCATTGTTCCTCTCTCCCTTAGTTTTTATATCTGAGCTGGCATCATATGGTATGGAATATCCCTTTGGTTAATTTGGGTCAGCTGGCCTAGTTGTGGTCCCTCCCAGAATCTCGTCCACTCCCAGCCCCTTGATGAGAGGGAGAGGGAAGAAATGTTAGAGAAACAGCTGTGCTCAGCTGTAGCCAAAACACGGGTGTGTTATCAGCATCTTTCCAGCCTTTCCAGCTACCAGTGCACAGCATTCCTACAGCTGGTTGGGGAAATGAACTCCAGCTCAGCCAGGCCCAATACAATCTCCTATTCCTTACCATTTGCATTGTTCTCAGATGCCACATAATTTATCTATCTTCCAATTCTTCCATTGTATTCATTTGTCATTACAGGAGACCTTTCTTGCCCACACATACATCCTACATTCTTAAACATCCTCTATACAAAACACACCTTTTAATTAACTACTATCCCACGTCCTTTCATAGACAGATATTATTTTCCTATTTCATGGGCTTCCTCCATCCCTCCAGATACATGACTTGGGCTCTATCAGGATGCATGGTCAGAACAGCAGAAGCGGCACACTTGATTGTTGGAACCAACACAAGCCCAACTAATGAACAGATTAGATCTAACCAGCCCAAGAGGAACCTCAGCTCTGGCACCTGGAACATCTCCTCTCTCTCCTGCACTGACCTTGGTGTCTACAGAGTTGTTCCTCTCACATATTCTCACCCTACTCTTCTCTGGCCACAATTACAACTGTGCAATAACTTTCCTTTTCTTTCTCCTTCCTAAATCTGTTATCACAGAGGCATAACCATCATTTCTCACAGACCCAGCCCTGACTAGTGGCATGTCTTGGGAGCTGCCAGGGATTGGCTCTGTCTAACATGGAAAAAGGTTCCAGCAGCATCTCACAAAAGCCACTCCTGTAGCCCCTCTGCTACCAAAGCTTGGCCATGCAAACGCAACACACCAAGTAACTGTTATGTGTGAAGAGGTCCTGCTCTCCTGTGGATGGCTGAACACCTGCCTGCCCAGGGGAAGCAGTGAATTAACTCCTTGTTTTGTTTCTTCTGTGAGTGCAAATTTTGCTTTCCCTATTACATGGTCTTTGTCTCAACCCATGACTTTTCTAACTCTCACCCTTCTAATTCTCTCTCCCAAGCCTGCTTGTGGGGCAGGGAAAAGTGGCCAGTGGTGGGGCTAGGCTGCTGGCTGGGGTGAAAGTATGACATCAGATCAGTGGGATCATGCAGTAAACAAATGGCGCACAAAAAACTAGATGAACCAAGAAGGATGAATTAAAAAATAACCCAAAAACCCCAGAAGTACCTCCTTCAGGGTATAGCTGATTATAACTTTTTCTGCTCCAGAAAGTACACTTTATTTTCAATTTCCAGCCTTACATATACCTACCTCCTTAGCCTTGTGCTCAAAATTTACAAAGCTTTAGCTTGTCAGCTCTGGGAATCCTCTGACTTTCCTCTGAATATTAGTTACATAATAGCTTGAGCAAAGCAATCAAAGCCGTGATAGGTCAAAAGGAAGATTTGCCTGAGGTGATCCAGGAAGTTGATGGCAGATCTTGAAGCTGAATACACATTTCTCTGCTATTCTGACAGCACAAAAACCAATAGAGCCTTCTTGACTGTTTGGATTTTGTTGGCTTTTTTTTTCCAAAGCACTGTTTCTGAAAGCCAAAGCTACAAAATACAGCGGCATTGAAAGAGCTAATAAGTCAGAGAAATATCCCGAAATGGCATTGTTTCCTAGCTCTCGCTGGCCCTTCCATGGTGTTACTAATAAATTATATACCTTACAATCAGTATTTTCTACATGCATACTGTACTTTGTGTAATTTCTACCGCCTGTGAATCTCAGGCAATTAATATAATTTCTCAATGATATTCTCAATTCTTGAGAGTGTGTTAAGCTCAGTCTTTCTCTTGGATTTTACATTCCTCACCTTCAAAACACTTAGGTCCAAAAATACCACAACTTTTTGGTACTGACATTTCTAGTTATAAAAGATAGACTTGAAAGTCATTGTTCAATCCCTTTGCGTCTGTTTTGTGGGACTAAATGGCAACTACTGAAAATTTTAGTTGGTAAGTGGTAGCAACAATAAATACAGCAGTGAAATTTAGAGAAATTCAACATTTTTTGACATTGCAGAACAGTGTAACGTTTACTTGTCAACAGTGCAGGATGGAGTAAATATACTATGCAAGGAACTAAGAGGGCCAGGACTCCAAGGCCCACTCTTCTGAGGTGACAGCAGTGATTGAGATGAAACATCCTGTGCTCCAAATTGCATTCTTCAGGTTCTTTTGGGGTTTATGATTTATCTGCGACCGATTAAGGAATGGGCTATGCATAATGGCATTACTCTTTTCCATGCTGTGACATTCTCAGAAATTTCCAGATATTTCTCCTGTGAGTTTATCTGGCATCAGCTTACTGAGAGAATGCCTTCAGAACTGAAGAATCAAGAATTTAAGACCTGAAAAACTCTGAAATAGGCATTTCATTAATAAAAAGGATGTCTATGAGTTATACTGCTTATGCAGTATTATTTGCATTATCAAAATCTAGGCACTGCTGCTTATAAAGATGATGCTTTCATGGTAATTTCAATAAAGGAATAAAAAGATGTTTCTATCCTTGGAAATGTATCATCTTATGACAACTGGTAGCTGATGGATCCTGACTGATGGTGAAAAGAAGGACATTAATAAAAGGATTATGATTGGCACAATAGCAACTGCCCACCTCAGATGCGTGAAGTTCCTATAGCCATGAAGAATGGCTGCTCAAAAGCAATTACAGTGAAATTTTATAAGGCAGAGGTAAAGCTGTATGTATGTTGAATGCTGAATGATCTCAATCTCCATTTCTCTTTAAAGAAGTTCATCAGAAACTGTTTTGGTAAAGAAAAATGTTTATAAAAGTTGATTCTTTACAGAAGTCACGGGAAACATCGTGAAGATGTGGGTTCTCAGTATGAGTTAATGGTTGTCATAATGAATTACAAATTCTAAACTGATTTTGACATTAAATTAGGACAATTTCTTTAGGTTATTTCTCTGAGCACTCCAAAGAGTCATACTATGAATTTATAATATTGCTTAGTGGTCTTTTATCTAAATGTGGGCACACACGTTTGCCATTGCAAAATAAAGACTGGGCTCTACTTAGGAACTACCTAGTACAACAAAACATCCTAATATGCAATTTCTGCAAGCAGCCTTATCCAAAGCATAAGATAAAAATTGGGATGAGCTAAGATCTTAGGGAGTGCTCTCACTTAATTAGCATGTTAACAGCATGCTAACATTCCCTTAGATTTTTGTTTTACAAGACCACAAGTTGCTCTCTACCATATAAAATTGCTTTAACTGCTTTCCTCACAGTAGGAATTGGTTATGATGGCACATATTAATGCTGTTATCAAAAAGGCCTAAATCTGAAATGATGCAAACTCATGGTGACTTCTACTCCCTTATTTGTAGAAAAAAGATCAGACGACCAGCGCAAATCGGTGTGTTTCCACACTTTCATTTCCATGGAGCCGCCGTGAGGGCACATTGCCCCTTCTCTCTGCTGACATTCTCACGGGCCGAGGTTCATCGGACCACGGGTACTCCGCGGCTCCGCCTGGGACCTGCCCAGGGGAGCAGCCGGCACCCGCGGCCGGGGCCCCCGGGAGGCGCCCGGCTCCGCCGCATCCCTCCAGGCCCAGGCCGGCCTGGCGAGCACCACTTCGGGGGCCACCTGCGGAAGCCNCCCCGCGGGCGGCGCGGAGCAGGGACGGCCCCAGCCCGGAGCTGGCGGCAGGAGGTGACTGAGGGGCACCGTGCGGGCAGGGCCTGCCGGGGCTGCCCCAGGGAGCGGCTGTCCCGCAGCCCCGCGGCGGTGGGACAGGGCGGCGCGGCCACCCGGGACCGGCGGGGGCCGACACCG
>VWYI01032154.1:143642-157063 GCA_013399455.1 Anthoscopus minutus
CCGACACTGGCCCCGTCGGGGTGCGAGGGGAGCGGCCGCTTATTCGCGTATCCCGGCGCGGGTTTTTGTCGTGTGCACCCGGGAACGAGCTATCCCCGCGGGAAGAACTATTGCGGAGCTGGCAGTCCGGGCTGGTGCCAGCGTACTCCTTGGGGGCACCTTTGCGAGTTGTAGGAACCACGACAGACATCTGTCCCGCAGTGAGGGCATGCACGGTGGCACTGCCCGGGAGGTTAAATCCGTGACCTGCCCAGTGTGCCGTAGTCTGTCCATGCTCACGGATCACGAGGGTGCCCGGTGTTAGGAAGTGTGGGTGAGCCATGTGCAGCAGCCATGAGGCCCTAAACACCTGGTGAAACAGGCCCGCATAACAAAGCACCAGGTAAGCGGGCTCTGATAGCTGCAGGCAGGAGAGCCTGTTCTGACTTTACCTCACGGTAAGTCTTCATAAGATTAGCTTCCACACAGCTACATAACAAGATAGCAAATCCACTGTGGCTGTCTAACGATAATAAGTCCTTTGCTTTTGTAATTAGGAAGATAAAACCTAAACTTCATGGGCCCCAAACAAGTACCTGTAATTCATCAGTCAGTTGGCCTTTGGCAAGACAAATCCAGGGAAAAAAGAAGGAAGATCCTGTAATGTTCCTTTTGTTTTCCTTTTAGATACCTGTGAAGTACCTGCTATCTACCACTTTGTTCATTTCACTTCCCCTTGGGGTCAGCTGGTTGTCAGCATGCCTTCAACTGAGAACACCTCAAAATTTTTCCTGGTCCTCGTGTCACTGCTGCTGGTGCTGCCAGTAGTTGAAGCCCTGGACGCAGGAGATACCATTGCCTTTCTGCTAGGCCTCGCTGTCACTGTCGTCGGATTCTGCGCCTGCCTTGGCTTGTATGCACGGAGAAGGAATGGGCAGCAGTGACCTCAAGAAAATGCTCAGATGAAGTGAATTTCCAAACACAGCTTGGGGTTGGGTGTAAGAGTGAGCTTTGGTTCTAGATAACTTTCAAAAATATGTAGTAGATATTTCTGCAAACCCCTTACTCTTCAGTATAACAGAGTGAAGACTGTATCCAGTAGAAGGGATTTAAACAATCTGTACTCACTACAAAAAGATAATTTTATATTTTTTGTGATTAAATACTGCCTTAGAGAAGGGTAAAAACTTTTTGAATGAGGAAGTAAAACTATAGAGTGGCTCACAGTGGAAGTTTGTAAGTTTAGCATGTGAGGGAGGCCATCAACAAGTTCTATAATTTTGGTTTCAATGTTTAATCAGGAGGAAGCAGCTATTAATCTTCCAATCAAAGTGACAAGACTTTTGAAATTAGTCCTAACTAGATGGCTAGTGAGCAGACTGCTCTAACTTGTGTGCTTGCACTCACGTTCTCTGTAATGACAGTTTACACCTAACAGCTCACTTCTACTGTCACATGGATGAGACTTAAGAGAATTAAGGAAACATGAAAGGCTTTTTTTTTCTTCTGGAATATTTTTAGAGTATATTTATTTTAGAATATGCCACTCCGGTAGCCTTTGTTCTTACTACCAAGTAGATACACCTAAGAATGAGATCACCGTTTTTATTTAACATGTATTTCACAAAAAGTACATGTAAGGCTATGTAAATCAGATTAGGAATAGGAGGTTTGTCTCTTGTTTATATTTTGTCATCTTTTTTCTAGGCACACCAGATTTAAGGCTTAGTTCATTTGGTGTTTGTACTTGTTTCACCAAAACTGAAGACTTAACTATTTTGTGTGAGGAATTCTGTGTATTTCTGCATTAGAATTAAAACAAGACCATTGTGCACATGTTTCTTTTACAATGTAGAAAGAACTTGTTAAGATCTTGGATTTAGTCAACTAGTCCATTGTTCTTGAGTGTATTTCTCATGACAAACCTATGTTACTAACTAAACATTTAGGCTTCTCTAACTCATGCATATGACTTCCAGAGGAGATTTGGACCAAAACCAAAGTAAAAAATCCTGCTGCAAAATGGGAGTTGTAAATAGTTTTATTCTGTTCATGCTCAGACAGATTGTGGGGTATATGGTTGAAAGACAGTAGTGTGTCTAGGACCTGTTTCTTTTAAGTACCAAAGGTGAAATGGCTCAGCCAAGACTGTGTGCCACAAGTCTCTCTGGCTTGTTAGTGTTCTAGCTTGAGCCAAGGAGCACACTGCAACAACAGCAGAATAAGGAGCATAGGAAGATGAGCTCTCTACAGTTCACAGAATTTTCTTCTGATCTTGTGCTGTGGACACTGCCACTCTTTGCTAGAAATCTTGTCTTTTATCTTTCAGAGTTATGTATTTTGATATTATTCTTCCTCTGTGTCTCTGCTCAGTAGAGCACAAAGCAATGACTATGGGCAGGTCTTATGTAAGTATTTGGGTGAGCAGATCATGTTCTCCAAATAATGATTTTTGCATGCCTTTTTGGCAGAAAGGGATCCAATGCACAATTACTATGTACAAATGAAATTTACAGCCCTAAGAGGAGTTTCAGACAGAAGTGTCACCTTTGAAAACTGCCTAGAAGCAGATGATCCTGTAGGTGATAATTCAACTGGATAGGTGCAAGCACAGATCAGAGTGTGATCTTTGATGTTCAAGCTTAGCTAAACAAAAAAAGCAAAAAAAACCCAAACCAAAAATACCCAATAAAAACCCCCACAAAATTGCCACTCAATTCACTTTATAGTTCCCAAAGTTAAAAAATGTTGCCATTTTTTTAGTAAAGAATTGCTCTTTCAATAGAATGCATTTTAACACAAGCAGGTTTTCACAGATTCCTTTATCTACACCTTGGAAAAGATCCCTGGCGATAGTTTCACAGAACTGGGCAACAGTTTCACTGCAGGAGAACAAAATTTTAACAGAGTGAATTATCTTCAGGCAATAGGAAATGAGAAATTGTATGATTTGCCCAAAGCTGTATGTACTTCATTGAAAGGTGTCTACACAGCATAATGGCTTTCTTTCCTGGGTTCTGATAGAAGCTTTATTGTGGAAGACTTGCATTTGTCAATTACTTGAGTGTAAAATCAGATACCCCTGTTTTTCCTCTTAATAAACTTTGATGTATGATTTGTCATTAGCTTTATGAAATAATTGTTATGAAAAGGAAAATTGAGATGACAGAAATTACTGAAACTGTTGAAATTCCTTCTGTTGACTTACTTTCTTACCTCCTTTTGCTTATGTTAGATAACTTTATGAACTATTGTATCATAAGGTATGATTTCAGTTAACATTTGTGCAGTGATTGTACTTCTCTTGGTCCTACTACCTGTTTATCCCATTTCAGTAACTTAGTTTAAAGCACATCAGGGAGCTGGTCCCCTTACTTTGACACAGTCACCTTGTAGTTGCAAAGATTCCTGTTTGCCTGGTACAAGGAAAACTTGAAATATTTCTTTTTTCTTTTGACTATGAATTTTCAGCATATCTTATGTACTTGCCTTTATACAAGAAAAGCTATTTATGTCTGTTTTCTAGCTGGAGACACAAAGATATAAAAGACCGTCTTCTGTTGTTTTTTTGTTGTTGGTCTGTTTGGTTTGGTTTGGTTTTTTTTATTAATGAAATATTATGTTCTATTGCTAGTTATTTGAATTATACTTCCAGTTTTTTTAACTTTAAAAGTTATCCCAGCATTTTGTGAAAACAGGGTTCTAGCTCTTTCAGGATTTCAGTAACTGCAGAAATCAGTTCCCTCTGTGCTCTAAGATAATACTGTTAGCTGTTTTCAGAGCAGAAAGTAGAAACAGCCACCTCTTAACAAACACAGCCTACCCTCTGATAAAAAAACCTGCAGGATGAGAAAGAGTAGCTTTTGACTGCTGTGATTTCCATATGCTTTAACAATAGTGTAGCTATAAAACAGCCATCCTAAAACATTTAGCAGTCCATGTACAGCCTCTTTGTGAATGGACAGAAGGCCTTCACTTCTCCTGACATTCTTTCAAGTGCTGCACACCAGTTAGGCCTTACCATTCTGCTGTGTACAGCTGTACTTGGGGGTGGAATACAGAGGCTTCACACAGCTCCTAACACACTTGCTTCACTGAGTGTATGAATGCTGGTAAACCTCTTTCTACTCAGATAAATCCTGCTGCTGCTAGTGATGCTACTTTAATACTGTTATGAAACCTGGCAATTCTGAGACATTGCATTTGAGGACCTTTATATGTTTACAGGTATTAATGCTTGCATCCCAATTGTATCCTTGGGGCACAGTGGAAGGAAAATCACTGGCTTACGATGGAGTCAGTTGGTATCTCCAGGATACTCATGGAGTTTTCTGGAGTGTGTTGTGCTTGTGGCTCTCAACCATTATGCCTTTCCATAGGAGCTGGACTAGCCCAGACTCCTGTGTACTGACTAGACACAGTTAAACACAGTCCAAAGCCCTGGTTCCTCTTTGCATAATGCTTTTTATATAAGTTTTGTGAGAAGGGGGGTTCACTTTTTATAACAAGATAAACATGGCTAAATGGACGAACCGTAATAGGTCTGTTAACATGGTAAATGCAGTAATCATTATGCTGCAGAATTAATCTTTACATTAATTTCTACATCTGATGAAAGGTTTGGCCAATTTAAACTGGTGTAATGATGAGATTTTTAGTGGCGGAAAGAAGAGCTTGAGTCTGGTTGTCCTCCCAGTTTACACTTGAACAAACAGTAAATGATCTGAAATCAATGAAGTATGTTCACCAGATGAAAAAAGTGAGACTACTAATTCAGGACCAAATGCATCAAAACATATTGGGCAAGATCTGATGTGACTATTGATGCACAGGACCCATGCTACTTAATTCCTGTCAAAATCAATCTTCAGAACTTTTAAGTGACAAGGTTTTAATACATTAGACACTGACTGCACTGCTCAGTATTCAATTATTGAAGAATGTAATCAGTTTCTAAATTACAAAGATTTTCAGTTCACATGAATACACAAAAACACTAAATTTTGTATTTGGAAAACAAGTTTTCCAACAAGCTACCTGGAATTTACATACCAGGTATGATATGGTAAATAACATAAAAATACATCTTTCTTTGAACTAAAATTAAAAGAACAATAAAATTATATAGGCATTCAAAACATTTCCAGACCTTGTACTGTCTCCTCAGTTCAGTTTCTCTGTAATGGAATTTGAAGATGTGTGGGAAGCTCTGTCACATTAAGGTACGAGCATACTAGAGAGTCTGCAGAGCCTTTTGTTTCTGGATCATTCATCTGATCAGATCAAAACAGAGATTTTCATGAGAAAAATAAAACAAAATGTCCCTTTAGTGTGCTAAGCAAAGAGACCCATAGAATCATAGAATCACAGACTGTCAAGGGGTTGGAATGGCTCTTAAAGACCATCTAGTCCCAGCCCTCCCTGCCACGGTCAGGGACACTTCCCACCAAATCAGGTAGCTCAAGGCCTTTTCCAATCTGGCCTTGAACACTGCCAGGGTTGGAGTGCCCACACCCTGAGCAACCTGTTCCTGTGCCTCAACACCATCTCAGTTTAAATATTTCTTCCTAATATGTAACTTAAATTTCCCCTCTTTCAGTTTGTACCTATTACTCACTGTCCTGTCACTACAGTTCCTGATGGAGTGTCCATCTCTGGCTTCCCTGCAGGCCCCAATTAGACACTGGAAGGTTGCTATGAGCTATCTATGCAACCTTCTCTTCCCTAGGCTGAACAGCCCCAACAGCCTGTCTCTTAGGGGAAGTGCTCCAGTCATCAGCTTCTTGGCCCTCCTCTGGACTTGGTCCAAGAGTTACATGCCCTTCTTCTGTTGGGAGCACCAGGACTGTAGCCAGTAGTTCAGGTGGGGTCTCATAAGAGCAGTGTAGAACAGAAGAATCACCTCCTTCGACCTGCTGGCCACGCTCCTTTTGATAGAGGCCAGGACACAGTTAGTTTTATGGGCTGTGAGTGCACACTGCTGGCTCATGTTGAGTTTTTTTTCAGTCATTACCCCCAAGTCTTTCTCTGCAAGGCTGCTCTCAATCACCTCTCTGTAGGTGTGTCTGGGATTGCCCTAACCTAGGTATAGGACCTGGCATTGGCCTTGTTGAACTTCATGAGGTTCACATGGGACCACCACCTGAGGCTCTCAAGGTCCCTCTGGAAGGCATCCCTTTCCCCATGTCGTGTATGGGTCATCTGCACAACAGAGCTTGGTGTCATCAGCAAATCTGCTGAAGGTACATTACACAGCTTAAGTGAATGCCTGAGAGTGCCCTACATCAGACCTAGGACCTGCAAACATTAGAGGCAGAGAAGAGAGAATTGTCTGTAGGCACACTGATGCAGAAAACTAGGTGTTGCTTGCTGGGTTGGGTTAAAGTTTGTGTTCTGCTTCAGTCTTCCTATATGGCCATGCTCCTCCTCACTAGTTATTGTCTTGGAAATTTCAACTGGAACCAACAGTACTGGCAGCTTTCTCAGCTGCCATTCATTCAAGGCACTAAAATTTTAAATACATCTTCATACTGCTACTCTCCACATGCAAGTATAAAAGCATGAAAATTACCTTATTTTCCTGAATGGAGCTAAAACACTGCAAAGCAACACAATTGTGTAAAACTTTAAAAGAGAAGGGTCTGTCTTTTTCTTCTATTTTTCCATTCTTCTGTTTGTGCAGCTGATTGCACACACTGTGATAGTGCTAATAATAAATAATATAACTCCATGTAATTCCCTACCCTCTCATAGAAAAGCAACCATCCTAAAACATGACCAATTTTAATCTCGGCAGAATTAAAGTGAAGAAAATGGCCACTTTATCAAAATCTGTTCACTTTCCATTTCATGAGTTACCTGTGAAATGAGAATGTCTTTAATTCCAGAACTTTTCAAGGACATTTTCTGCCAACATATATCTGAACTTATATGGTTATGGAAATTACATGCTCAATACCTGCACTTATTTCTCAGTCTTCATCTTAACATGATTGTTCATAAGTCCCATGGTAGCGGTTTTAAATTTTATTTTTTAATCTATTCAGATTACCTGAGAGATCAGCAGAAGCCATATTGACTCATTTTTCCTCAACAGCACATATTAATGTCGAGCATCTGCATGAAAAGCTAGGAACAATTAAGCTTTTTACAACTTTGATCTTTTCAGAAACGCCATTTGTGATCAAATTCCAAAAGTCTATCCAATATTTGCAGACCGTATATAATCTGTAAAGTGGTCTATATCTACTGAAAAAAGAAAAATGTCCTTTTGCATAAAAATTAATATTTCCAAAAAAAATTAAGGATGCTGATTGTATATATGGAGAAGTAGCCAATAAGAAACCTCTATTCAGCACTAAATGTCACACAGCCATGTGTTTCATCCTACTGTATCTGCAGAAAAAAAACCATAAATCACAAAAATATATTTTATATTAAAATTCGCCAAAAAAGTGCTTTTCAGAGAACAAACACATATTATTTAGTAATAATTATGGCTCTAGTGCAATTCTCAATGAAGTCAGCTCAAAAAATTTTATTATCTTAAATTGAAATCAAGCTTTTCCAAAGGGGTAATCATGCTTCCTTCTGAATTCCATATAACTTTGCCACAAACCACCCCCCATGGCAGGGCTATGGCAGCAGGCTGTCCTGATCCACAGGATGCTGGCTAACCTCAAATGCTGCCTAGGAAGCCACAGACAGCTGTGTCTCCCTGGGTGCCAAATGCATGCCCAGGCTGCTGGTACCCTTTCACTCCATAGATTCAGCTCCTCCTGTGAAAAAAGCCAAACAGGTGATGAGCTATTTGTTTAAACATTCAGGAATAGCTGTGTGGCTGATCTTTAACCTTCCATACCAGATTTCATATTTCAAAATTTAACTTAATTTTTAAAAACCCAATATATAATCTTTTAAAATACAACATCAGTGTGGGCTGAATACATCTAGGAGAAGTAGAAAAGCAGATGACACTGTCAGATGATAGGATATTCTGAACTGTTCATCCAAAAAAAGGGAAAACAGAAATCATCTTTGGGAAGAGTCTGAGCCAAGAAATGTACAAGGTGACCTCCAGAGGTCCTTTCCAACCTAATTTACTGCATGATTCTATGAAATCCTAGTTGTAAATGGGATGCATAAACAGAAGCTCAGTTCGTTCGTATCTTCATTGCAAACAAGGATATATTTGTGGTGAACAAATCTAATCACAGTGTGAGCCCATAGGGAACCTGACTGCAAAAGCTGTGAGGCTGTTCAGTCATCATGTAAGACCACAGGGAAACCAGATGTACCAGGATTCTCCCACTGTGTCTAGTGAAACTCAATCCCTGAGGTATTAAAAGGTTATGGAAAAAAGGGAGCAAATGCAACACATGTACACTAATCCTCTTTTCTGAGTGGAATTTTTAGAGATGGGTTTATGGGGATAGTATTGTACTCCAAATGGAATTCAACTGCTTCAGTGTAAAGCCCCAAATGTGAATTATGTCAAATTCTGCCCAAGTCAACACTTTGAAAATATAAAGATCTGACAGGCAGAATAAAAGACCTTGTTGCACATGGAGTTCCCATTGGCATCAGTGGGAGTTTAGGACAAAGTCAAATACAAAATACAGGTTTGGATGCAAGTAGATATGTTAGGATGGAGGGGTCCCTGCATTTGACCAGTAGTGGACCTTGTACCAGATGGTGCTCATTGGGAACTGCAGCCACATTAATCTCCATCTCTCTATCTCCTTCCTTAGAAGAATATTAGCTGAATTATTTATTGTGATAACCGAATGCCAAATTTTCATCTGGTTTTAAAACAGCCTGAAGTTGCTGAAATCAGTGCAGTCATCCTGATTTAAATTCATTTTGAACAGAAAACACAAGAGGCTTCATTCTGACCTTGCACCAGCCCTTATACTTCTGTGTAATGCAGTAGAATTATTCTTTATTTCCATTTATGTGAAAATCTAAATTGGTTCTTAAAATAGATTCTCTTTTTTTTTTCCCTCACAGTCTGCTACCACTAAATTATTTGACCTACATCTTAATAAATATTAGAAAAAAAGTTATTCTCCCCACTCTTGTTCCACAAATACACTCCAGAACTTGCATATTCAACTTAGACTCAACTGTTTTGTCCTCCCAAGATTTATGAACAAAGGCAAAGGAAAATCCACAAGTCAGCCCACTCTCAAGGACACCATACCAATAAAAAGTGCCTCTTTGCACACTTTTAAGGTATGTGTGCCATACATGACTGATGCACATCTGCTTACTTTTCTGCCTTGTACTTACTATTTCAGTAATAAAAGCAATCTGTATTTGTTTCACACTGTTCCTTAGGAACTCCTTTCACTTAGTCTACATGAGGGTCTATGGATTAAACAAGAACTTCATAGATTTTCTTTTCCTGTCCAAAACTAACACTGAAATTCCAATAAAAAGGATTACTTGCTCTCAATTTCAGATGGGCCAGCAAGGAAATTATTATAGATATAGATAGAAATGTAAAGGACTAGAAATATGAAATTTCATGAGTTTTTTCCAGAGGTTTCTCTACTTAACTCCCAATAGATTTAATAGGAATTAAAAATTATAACACCTTCAATTTCCAAGGGGATACTGACCTTCCAGTAGTGAATGTAAATCATGTGCTCATTTTATGTACACTACCAAAATAATCTGAAATTGACTGTACATAATAATTGCCGGTCTGCTGCCTTAATATACCATAATGTCAACTGTTGTAACTCAGGACAATGAAAGTTGCCTAATTCAGTGTAAAATGCAGGCTTTGGGAGATAAATGTTACAGAAACAGGGCAGAGGCACTGACAGACATAGCTTAAATATACTCCTTCATGCAGTAGTAGACAAGCAATTTGGTCAGTAAGAATTCTGTATCCTCTACAGCACTGGGTTTCTGATTTTTCATTATCTGGTGTTGCAACCCTACTTTCCTTTTGTCCTGGGCTTCAAAAGCAGTAACCTGGTCTCAAAAGAAATAAATTCTAAGTAAATAAAGCTCATGAGTAAAGAAATGTGCTTTTCATTTTTGAAATAGGTGAATCCTGTCACCTGCTTACAGTAACTATTTCTAGTCCTGTTACAAAGGCAGAGAAAGATGTAGTTTTTATGAAACTGGGACATTTGTAAAGAGTATTATTACATATGTTTCCTTAAACTTACCACCAAAGTAACAGAAACACATAAACTACACTGGTTCCAAAAGTTCCTTCTAGGATGCTTGCACTGAACAGACCAGAACAAATCTTTCACCATCCCTGGTAGAGAGGCTTAGAAATCCTTTCTCAAAATTGCTATATAATGCACTTTTTTCCACATCACAGCATACCTAAGCCTTATACCATACGCTGAGTCAAAGTCTACTCAACTTGTATCCCCTTCATTTTAGCACTTGGAAGTTCAATGTTAAAGTCTCAATATATTCTTAGTTTATTTAGCAATTATTCATCCTCTTAATCTTCTTGTATTTTTCAATTTCTGAAGCCCCTAGGCATGAATTAACGTGTAGGCTTTTTTCATTAAAAAGAAGCATTTCACTTTCTGTTTTGAAAGTGTATCTGTTCACTAGCAGCCATATTTAAACATCCACAATCCAAATTTGCAGATTTTAAAGTAAAGGTTAAATAGTTTAAGGGTTGCAAACCTACCTCACCTTAAAATAGTTTTGGTTTAAGTATGTTCATAATTGTATTTCAAAACTGCCAAGTATACCAGAAGTCTGAAAGTTTCATAATTAAGGCCTTTACTTTCACTGTCTCCAGCTTCTCACTGTATCCGCCAAAGGTTGTTCCAGCTTAATTTATTGTCTAACTATGTTTGCCTAAATTGATCAAAAGTGAATTTGAATCTAGCCCTGTAATTCCACTAATTTATGTTTTCAACTGTCTCTGTCTGGCTGTGACAGCAGAAAATAACTTCTTACATTCCTGCCACAAGTTTTTCTTCTGATTTCTTATGTCTTACTCCAGAATGGCCATTAAGACATCTTCCCTTTTTAAATTTTTGCTTCTCTTCCCTCTTTTTACTTCTCTTTCAGCATCACTAGGCTTTCTCAAGATGTGATCCATGTTTTGGTAACTAACCTACATGGGAATATAAATCATTCTGAGCAATTGACACCTCTTTATGTCTGAAGGTCTTCCATCTTATTTCAGCTTGCCGGCATTTCATTGTGTTCCATGGCTGGCCTTGTGGCAGTGTCCTTTGAAAATTCAGTGCACTAAAAAGGTCAGGAAAAAAGAAATAACTTTTTTCTTTTCATCAATATAGAGCATGCAAGTTGAAGCAGATATATCTTCAGGACTTGTAATTTCAAAGAGAATTCATAAGTTTTACATAAATTCTTCAAATTGTCAGTTTTGTTACACATGCATATTTATGAAGAGATATACATAATAGACAGATACAGTATATCAACTAAATGTTCTGTTAGTTTTTGAAGCATTACATTAATACCAAATTTACAATGCAGCACAGAATTACACAACAGGTATGTTTTACTTGGTTACTGCTGGTACTGTACTGTGAGGAGCTGATGTGTTGTTGTGCTCATTAAAAGAGCACTTTTTTTGTCCACACACACAGATTAGGAAAAACAGATTAATATTATTTGGATCTCCTAATTCCACATTTTGTTTTAATGATGGAGAACAAATAAGTACAGTGAGACAATTATGCAGTGAGGAACTGTAAGAGCTTAAGAGGTAATTTAATTATCTAAAACATGACTTGAGCAGAAGCCTTCAAAGAAGGACCCAGAAATCCCTCACTGCAGCAACAGCAAGACTAATCAGTGCTAACTTTTCAATTGATATTTGACATTTGCCCTTGAGACGTGAAGTTGCAAGCTTTCCTTTCACATGCAGAACGGACCAAGAGTGTGCAGTGCAGAATCCCAGTGGTCCAGATGTGATACAGAGCATAACTAGAAGTCTTGCTCCCAGCAATGTCCCTACAAGAGCCTGAGCTGAGCAGTGTGTTCAGGTAAGGTACATCAGCAGTAGTGCTGAGTCCAGTCAATGATCAAATGCTGCAGGAAATCCAGTTTTTTTCCACCTAGTACTTACTGAAATTGCACCAAAAAAAAATCTAGAACTCAAGCCCATTCTCCTACCTCCAAAAAAGGTCTCTAAAGTACTAGACCATACAGTCCTGGAAAGCATGGTCTCCTGTTTATCCTGGACTCTTCAGCTACAAAAATGTTAGAGCAATGAGAGAGGCAAAGTGGGATGTGGGCAAATGAGACTGACTTCCATGTTTGCTTATTCAGATATCTGCCTCTTAGAGCAAGATTTAGGTTCGGGTCTCAGCTCCATAGCCTGACATTATGTAATCAATCAGAAAACAAAGAAAAACCAGCGCTAAACAATCTGTGTAGCTGGGACCAGATCCCATGCATTTCTCCTGACAGCACTCTGTCTAGCACAGTGGAACATCCTAATTCTGCTCAATGTTTCTCTCTTTTCTTTAAATACCACACTCAAACACTGCCAGACCACATGCAAATACCAGTCCAATTTAGCAAAAGATACTGCCATTTGCTACTGTTAGGCTTGACTAGTTTTGCAGGTGACATTTCAAATAAAACATTAATTCTTTCATACCTCCATGAAATAGCAATGCAGTAGTAAATTAATATTTACAGTTTTAGAGTCACATCAAAGCTGCATTCATGCAGTTCCTCCTACTGTGCCCTCACAGTGCTATTCTGATAGTATCAGCAGAATTCAAACTGTTGTTCTTCTTAACAAGATGTCCTATCTTTATTGAGAGACAGTTCTCTTCATCTGCACGACTATAAAACTTATTTCTCCTTATTCTACATATAAATGAGAGTATTTCATGCTTAGTATCCAACAAACTGACAAAATGGGACCATGGCATAAGGTTCTAGGTGTCAAATTATTTGCAGTTAACAGCTAACACCTTATCTGACATGAATATCCAAAACTATTTTCAATGTCTAGATCATAAGATCTGAAGCTTGGTAGTAGAACATATATTCATGGTAACTGCTTGCAAAACCAATGTTCACCCTCCACCTGAGGCATTACAGATTTGATTTTCCATTGTCTCAATCTTGTGCATTTAAAGCAATTATCATTCAGCAGTATACCTTTTAAAACAATTGTTGGGGGTTACATGTTTTTTTTTTTCCGTTTCTTAGCTGTTAGAATTTTTCCCATTTAGCTGAGAGAAAAAAGCCTGATGGCTGGTACATCATCGGTACTTTAAAAGACAAAAGGATCGGCTGAGCCCCCGGGGGGAGTGGGAAGGGGTGCGGTTTTTGGTTTTGGGTCCTTCTGGGAGGGCAACACAGACACTCTCGGAGCTGTTTCTGCTGGGAGAAGAGGTTTTTGCCATCATCCAGACGGAGCGGCTGTTCCTTCTGCTTCTGCTTCTTCCTCTCCGTTTGTGGCC
>VWYI01032154.1:165473-182492 GCA_013399455.1 Anthoscopus minutus
CCAATAGGAACCCCAAAAAAAAAAAAAAAAAAAAAAAAAAAAAAAAAAAAAAAAAAAAAGAGAAAAAAGCAAAGAACAAAAAAAAAAGGAAATTAAAAAAAAAAGGAAAAGGATTGAGAGAAAGAGAAATGAATGATGGTATAGGAGACTAGGAAAGACCGCCAGGGTAAAGCAGCCCCCGGTCGGCGGGAAGGAGCAGCTCTGGCATGTGGGGATCTCCGGCACCAACAGGTAGGAGGAGAGGGTTTGGGGAGGAGGGCTGCCGCGGCTGCAGGTGCGTGCTGAGAGGGCTCTCCCGCTTAGAGGCGCGGGGGTTATTTCCAAAGAAGTGGCATGATGGAAGCCCTCCCAGACAATGCCTCTTCCGCTCTCCCCAGCTCCCCGCCGCGGGGGGCTCTCGCACGGCTCCGGCAGATGCGGCTGATGCCAGGCAGCGGCACCCGGGCTGCCTTGCAGCGCGGCGCAGTCCATCCCTGCATGGCCGGGCGTGGGGGAGCGGCTGTGGCCGTGAGTGCGTGTGTCAGCGGCGGTGTGAGTGTGGCAGCAGTGCCGCTGCGAGTGCAGCGTGCGGGCTGTGTGTGCGGAGGCAGGGCCGGCCGCCGCGGGGACAGCTCCACGGAGGAGGGGGAGCGGCGGGGCTGGCGGGAGGGGGGAGGGGGAGCCTGATTTCATGGTTTTAAAACGATGCCATGATCTGATCAGCCTCTGTTTACACAGCAGCAATCAGGCTCTTTTGTGGACGGTAAGAATGGAAGGATTTTGCTGGGATTCAGTGGGAATATCCTTTGTACACCCGAGGTGGCATAGGAAACACTTCGTGTGAATAACGAAGGAGCCTGATCATGCCTGCTGTGGCTCCTGTCCCTGGCTCTGGAGGGAGAAAAAATAAAACCAAAACAAAACCAGGAAAAAAAAAAGCAGCCACAGACTATTCTTTATTTTATTTTATTGCATGAAATGTGTTTCGGTACGATTCACTGGGAGGATTAATGGGAATCGCGGAGCCCTAATTCGCTTTAAAAAAACAACCAAAAACCAAAAAACCCAATTTATATGTTTATTTAAGTATAACCAAAACTAGCCCTCCCGAAAGGATGGGCATTATATCTAGGCTGTGCTGCCTGTTTTTGTTAAGTATTTACACTGACCGTTGCTTATTATGAATTATGTCGAGGCTTTAACAATTTGCATTAAAGCACGGGGGAAGCGGGGGGAGGCCGGGGGGACGACACCCTAAAGCATACTGCTATCGACTGTCTAGATACCTGTTTCTCTTAAATGATAAAATTATGGCTTATAGCAGGGAGGGAGGGGGATAGTGAATACCGTTTCTCTTACAAAATGCATAAACTAACAGTGTGTGATTAATGTGCTTTGGTGACTTGGGTTAAAAAACATAAATTCTGCAGGGTTTCTTTGGGTGTGATCCATATCAACGTAGCAGTTACCTCTTAAAACATTGACAAATACTGTAGCCATAAAATAAATGTAGGTAATGTCAAAGCATCAGCAGTCTTTGGGGATTTTTTTAAAAAAGATGTCAGTGATTAACTCTTGAGCTTGCAAACTGGGAATCTTTCGATTCATAAAATCTCCGAGGCTTTAACTGTGAAATTATATGTGCTACCAAATATAAGGGGCATTGGTCAGTCGTGAAACTGTAACAAGCCAAATCTGCCAATAATCAATCATACTAAATAGTCGGTAAAAAAAAAAAAAAAAGCCTCTTTTTTTTTTTAAACAAACAATAGTACTCAAATTTACAACTTCATTTGGTTCTCCATAAATTAACATCTTTGTTAGCACTTTCTGACATAATTTTGTGTTAACTTAAGAACTGATAGCTCGATTTTTTTTCAGATATTTTGATGGCATGACAAATCAGAAAGAAGAGGATGTACTGTATGACTAGACACAAGATCAGTTCTGTTTGTGGATTACATTTTCAGTAAGATGTATGGATCTATTTTTTCCTTGTTCTTAAATATAGATCATGAGACTTGACTGAGGCAATATACATATCATCCATCCATCTATGGCGAACTACAGCCATGCAGCTGACAACATTTTACAAAATCTCTCTCCTTTAACAGCTTTTCTGAAACTGACTTCACTGGGTTTCATAATAGGAGTCAGTGTGGTGGGTAACCTTCTGATCTCCATTTTGCTAGTCAAAGATAAGACCTTGCATAGAGCTCCTTACTACTTCCTGTTGGATCTTTGCTGCTCAGATATCCTCAGATCTGCAATTTGTTTCCCTTTTGTTTTCACCTCGGTAAAAAATGGCTCTACGTGGACGTATGGGACTCTTACTTGCAAAGTGATTGCCTTTTTGGGGGTTTTGTCCTGCTTTCACACTGCTTTCATGTTATTCTGCATAAGCGTCACGAGATACTTAGCTATTGCCCACCACCGTTTTTATACGAAAAGACTGACCTTCTGGACTTGTTTGGCTGTTATCTGTATGGTGTGGACTCTCTCTGTAGCCATGGCTTTCCCCCCAGTTTTAGATGTGGGCACCTACTCATTCATTAGGGAGGAAGACCAATGCACTTTCCAGCATCGTTCCTTCAGGGCTAATGATTCCTTGGGATTTATGCTTCTTCTTGCCCTTATTCTCCTAGCCACACAGCTTGTCTACCTCAAGCTGATATTTTTTGTTCACGATCGCAGGAAAATGAAGCCAGTCCAGTTTGTTGCAGCAGTGAGCCAGAACTGGACTTTTCATGGTCCTGGAGCGAGTGGTCAAGCAGCTGCTAATTGGCTGGCTGGATTCGGAAGGGGTCCCACACCTCCAACCTTGTTGGGAATCAGGCAGAACGCGAACACCACAGGCAGGAGGAGGCTACTGGTTTTAGATGAATTCAAAATGGAGAAGAGAATCAGCAGAATGTTCTACATCATGACATTCCTCTTTCTGACCTTGTGGGGTCCCTATTTGGTAGCCTGTTACTGGAGAGTTTTTGCAAGAGGGCCTGTAGTACCTGGGGGATTTCTAACGGCCGCTGTCTGGATGAGTTTTGCCCAAGCTGGAATCAATCCTTTTGTCTGCATTTTCTCCAACAGGGAGCTGAGGCGCTGTTTCAGCACAACCCTTCTTTACTGCAGAAAATCCAGGTTACCAAGGGAACCTTACTGTGTTATATGAGGGAGCATCTGTAAATCTTTAGCCTTGTGAAACACTACCATTCTCTGCTAAGCAATTGTGGCCTGTAGCCATGTCTTGAGGAGAAAATCAAGAATGGGATGTCAGCAGCTGTAAGGATTTGGGCAACATTCTGCAGTCTTTGCAATAGCTCACCTCTAATCCTGTTTTAAACCTAAACATGTTCCTGCTGACCACTGCTGAAGGTTTGTAATTAAGAACAAAGGACTGAACTACTGCCCTGAATTCCTTTATGTGGTTGAAATCTAGATTATGAAAGTAGCAGGTGCTAAGTATCAGTGCTAAATGCTGTGTATATCACTACATAAAATAAGAACATCAAAAAGATTAGCATTGGACATCTTAATAAATTAAGTTGATATGAGGTTAATGTGTTGATAAAACTAATTTTAGACATCTGAAGACCTTTAAAACATTTCATACAATTATTATTTTGCAAAGACTGAAAACTGGGGACTCAAGTACTGTAACTGATTAAAGATGTGCCATGCATTATTGGATTATCACACTTACAAATCTGTTTGCCTTGTGAGTAAGTTTTGGGGAGCATTCCAAAGCAGTATTTTTGTTCAGATTTTGACTTAATTTTTTTTTTCTCCAAATATATTACTCTTTCTAATTACCATTTTCCTTAACAGTAAAATTACTAACATTTAACTGTATTCTGTGTTTTTTGCTGATTTGGTATAAAGTTTAATAGACTCTTATTTATATTTTTTAAAAAGCTAGATATCAGTCTGTTAGGCAACGTTAATGATAATATCCAGTCATAATTGAACAGTTATAATTATACAGAATAAACACATGTTGCCTTAAAGGGTTATCTAGTATCTTCCATTTTGTTTAGCATTGAAGCAAATAAGCAAGGAGAATTGAATCAATAACTCTGGTCAGTCATTTGGGAGTGCATGAAAGATCACTTAGTCCTCTTTTTTCCTTTTTACTCCAATGGTTCCCAAAATCAATATGCACATCACTGGGATTATATGATTTTTTTTTCCTAGGTGTGCCGCCCTTTCTAGTTTGTTCCGGGAAACACAGGCAGTTGATGTATGTTTATATTTTAAGACAGATGTCATGGGGAGACCGCAGCCTTAGTATGATATCTTGCACAATTTGTGAAGCATTTATTCTACTGAAGGCACAGTCTTGTTTATATTTTCTGCACATTTTGGTGTATTGGTTGTTTTAAATTATTTAAGTTTTAACTTGTGAAAGCATATAATATGATTTCTTAGTATTTTAGAAATACATTAGAGTCTGTGAGTCTTTCCTTCTTTAAGATACAGATGTGTGGATTTCAATATAAAGTTGCATTTGCCAAAATTTACCTGTGTAGCTTGTTAATTTTCTTGGAATAAAATTTTACATTTTTCCAGTTATACAATTAAACTTTTTTATTTTGTCTAGTGAGCTAGCATGAAGTACTGAGAATATAGCCATTATGAATTATTATCCTTTGCAGTCACTGTATTCCCAAACTGTAAATGCATGAATGATGGGGACCACAGGATTGATAAATTATATTATCTGCAGTAGCACTATTGTGTAGTTTATCATAATTACCCATCTATCTGTTCTAATATGTCAGTTATATTTAAAGTTACAACACAGTATGTGACATAAACTTCACAGTTTAATTTTGGAAAATGTGTATAACTGAAGCACAAAATCATGAGTTGATCAGTCATAAAGAACACAGATTTTTCTTAATCTTGGGAGAGACAAGACTAGAGGTCTTAATTCAGTATTGGTATATCTTGTCCTTTGTTATAGTTTTATGACCAGCAAGTTAACATATACATACGCAAGCAGCAGTCAATAATGGAAATGCTTAAATTTGTATGATAGCATTATACAACATATGCAACAATTTAGACAGTTGTGTCTATATGTGATCAGACAACTTGATCAAAGATTTGGTGAGCAATCTGACCTCATTTACACTTTTATACTGAGGTTGATCTGTTGAGAGGCATGGCTTTATATACTGTGTTGAAACAGAGAAATTGCTAAAATAATGAGTCCTCATCAGTATAGGAATGCTTCAGAACATAATTTGAAATGGGACCAATAAACTTCTACCAAAAGGACATTTTTATTACACTGAAAAAGGCGTTGAAATTAATGTAGCTAAGCAATTGTCAAAGATAGCAGGAGTGAATGAAAACTGAATCGTACGTTGAGAAAAGTTCTGAAAGTCATCCCACTTAAGTTTATTAAAAGGTTGATTGGCAATAACTTCAGTCTAATTTCTTTAAAATAGTAACCTTTACAAGGAACATTGATATTACATATTGTAATAAAGAAGTACATGTAAATAAAGTTGTAAATAGTATATAGTTGTAGAAGTAGTCAGTTCTGAGGATTAGCCAGATAATTTTCAACTATGAAATTTCAAAAGCTGCAGATCTGGGGCCTGACCTAACTCTTAATAAAGTCAGTTGGTGTTTTCCCATTAACTTCATTTGGAGCAGAAGCAGGTCCTAGCATTTCTCTAGTACTATACTTGTGAAATACTAAGAAGGCTGTATTTACTATGCAGTGGGAAAAGAAAAAATTTAAATTATTTCCCTGGAAGTTTTGCAAGCAGCAACTGATGTAAATTAAAATAATAAACAGTAAACAAGTCTGAAAGCAAATATTTTGATAGATGTTTTTCTTTTGATATGAATATAATTCCTTTGGCTATATGACAATACTGTTTTGCTACCTGAGAAAGGTCAGGTACTTTTTATTAAGTGGATTTATAGAATTGTGCCAGTAAGAAATCTTGTGACAGAAATATTTAGTTCTATTTTTCTCCAGTGTTAAAAGGACAAGGAAATGTTCAGTGAAATTAAAAGCCAACATATAAAGTAACATTTTATGCAAAGTTATTACTTAGTGGAACACACTGGTACAGGATGTCAAGTGGTTTAGAGAGATTTCTACAAGAACTGTATGTATACATGAATTAAAGCAGTGCTTGCACTTTTTGCCATCAGTGTCATTTTGATCCTAGTCAGCATATCAAAACTAATGTATTAAGGTATAAATTTAAAGAGCAAGACGGTTCATTCCAATTCAGTGCGCTGTTGTGTCACAGTATGAAAAGCCTTTTGCTTTCATTTTAGTACAGGAGATAAGCTATTGCCAAAGCTAGAATGCAGGGCTGGTAGATTAGTCCTTTATTTTAAGAATAGCAAAGACTATCACACTATTTTATATCTGCATTGATCTCTAATGCTCATGGGTAATGTGAAGTCAATCGTTTTAATTTTCTGATGAGAGAAAGAAAAAAAAAAAAGAAGATTCCTTGAAGAAAAGGCTGTCTACCCCTGTTCCTTTCCTGCCCTCTTTTACCCCACCAGCCCTCTCCATCAATCCTTCTACAAGAGTAAATGTTCATATACTGAATATTGTATTTCTCCTGCTCCTTGAGAAGTGTCAGCCATTCCTCCTCCCCAACTGATAAGCTCCTGCAGCAGCTTCCCAGGGTTTGTCAGTGTCTGGGTTCTCTTCCTGAGGATGGAGATGGACTGCCAGTTCCTTCCAGCTGCCTTTGTAGTTCATGGCTCTTAGGGCACTTGGCCTAAGATAACCCGCTGGGTATCTCTGTCTTTTGGCTTTGCTCATGAAGTAGATGCTGTTTATCTTGTGCAGAGAAAAATGAGAATGGAGAGGGGGCAGCAGGAAACAACTTTCCTTCTCACAAATTTTTCTCAAAGAAACCACTGTTTTTGTTGCATTGCCCCAGAGCATATTGTATTTTAAAAGCATGATCGGTGTTAATTACTCTCTCAATAAATAAAATGTGCAGTTAGCCAATTAAGTCAAGGTTTTTGGTACATATACAAAGTCTTGTTATCAAATGGCTTTTTGTCAGTCTCTAGGCCTTGGGGGCAGAGGAGTCCATTCTGTCTGCTTTTAAGCGCATTGTGTTTGTTCAGTTCTTTTGCTTTTGCTTTGACTTTCAAGCATCTTAACATTTTATTTATATTAATAGGAATCCAGTATTGCAGCAGGTTGTTATCACTCATGAGTTTAAAAAAATAATTTTAAAGGAAACTCTGATGATTTATGAGGTTACTTAGGTAGGTATTTTGGCAAGTAATTGGTTTGTAGCAAATGTTAAATAAACCTGTGGGCTGCTGGGCTTTTCCATAGTTACACAGTTACACAGTCAGTTCTTAATTATTGAAACTAGCAATGGTGTAGACTAACCCACAAAAAGCTGACACACAGGTAAATACAAAGCATGTCCACATTAGATAAGAGTTTCCTATGTGTATTACATTTATCAAGGAATGGAGTTAAACTCAAGTAAAAAGTAAGATAAGAAGTTCAAAGAAGAATGGTGGGTGGTTTTCCTTTTTTTTCTGCTTTGTTTTAGCATAGCACTGCTAATCTGCAACCTGGGTTACACACCCACATACAACTGAGAGTTGCCTGTACAATTCTGCATAGCACATAGGCAACTTCCTTCTAGTTTATATTCATTGAGAGCTCTATGAGTGCACACTACTGATCTGATTGACTTTTTAGAGAAAAGAGAAGACTCCGTCTGAGATACTGTTCTTCTAAATTAAAATTCAATAGAACTTCTCTGCTTTTTTATACTGAAGTGATTTAGAGTGTGAAGAAATCAGTGATTTAAATCAGCAATGATCATGAGTATACTCTGGCCATGGCCATTAAAAACAGGACAAGATGACATTTTGCAATATGTTGCATATGCAACAAGTCAAAGAATTTGATATTATAAACTAAGACTTCGTGTGAGTGGGCTGAAAATAGTTCATATTTTACATTTAGAAAAAAGTATGATGAAGCTATCCATTTAAATGGATAAAGTCTTTAACTAGCCAATGTGGAAGAAGAAGGGTAAACTTTAAAAACTGTCCATTATAAATAGTAAACCGTTTTGGTGGTGTTTTTGTTCAGCTGAACTGTGTAATTATATAACTATATGATGATTAAAGGAGTGTCACAGTGAATAAGTTACGTTTTTTAGTAGTCTGGAAAGGAACTAAGTAACAACTACCTTCAAATATTTGAAATAATTACAGTCATCTACATGTTTTATAACATTTAGATAATAAAATAATTATTTACATTTTTTGTATTTATTGATTTATGTACTTAAAGAACAATGTCTTTAGACAGGGAGTTGGCTGATGCAGCCCAATGAGAGACTACTTTGTGTTACAGGTTTTGTGCTATGCTTTGTATGTAATAAGCACAAGAGATATAAAACCAGAATTTATCTCATATTAACTTCAAGCTCTGCATTAGGTACAAAACTTCTCCAAATGTGAGGCAAATTAGTGTCTCCAGAGATTATTCAAAAGTATTCTGTGCTACACAAGAATTCTACCTCACCTTTGTTAAAGAGCAGTCTAGTAAAACATGTGTATTTATTTTCATTCTATAACCATCAAGTTCAGGCATGCTCACATCCTTATGCAAATTGAAGAAATTGCTAAAAATACAATGTTTTGCAGTGTGATATTCTTGATGGATCAGGTTCTTGAGATAGTATGAAAGGGTGGCACAGATACTCGATGACTACTCTAGGTAGAAGGTGGAAGGATGCAAAAAAGTATTCATCCTTTTATAGGAGCCATTTAAAATCCTGCTGTTGTCCCATAGTGAAACCATCTTCTGTGGAACTGGCCCACCACAGCCTGCAACCTACCCCATGCTGAGTTTAAGCAGGACTTTAGTTGCACATACTCTGAGTACTCGTGGGAGAAATGCAGCATTAGCAGAGGTCTGAAATTCCTAGACAATATTCATAGGCTACAGACAAGTGATAGTTGCTTGCCTCCTCAAAACAGAAGTCACAGAATAATCAGAGGCCAAGAGATAAATTCTTCTTGTAAGCTGCTTGGGATTTCATGCCCTCTTGGCGCACTCAGAGGTGACTGAGAGGGCCTGTTTCATTCTAGACTTTTGCTTGGGTTTTTTGTTTGTTTTGAAATGCATGCCATCTCAGTTGCTCTATTCCTTTCCTCCCATTTCCAGTTGAACATTTGATGTCATGCTTAATCAAGTCTCTATATTCTTTCAAATACATATCTAATAGTAAAATGTATGTGTAGCTTTGCACTGATTATGCAGATTATGTATCAGTGTTTGTTCCTGCTCATTTCCATAAGCATTTCCTGTGTTTCAAACACACAAATCCTATTTTTGAAATTAAGGCATTCTACAGCCATGTGTTTTGTGGTTTTTCTCTGAAGGCCTTTTAAGTTTTGGATGTTTCTCCTGTTTGGTCCAAAACACTAAATGCAGAACCTTAGGGCACATCACAGGAAACATTTGGTTTCTTTGACTAAAGGACTGTTTGGACATCATGACACTGGAATTTTAGGTCCTGTATAATAATTTATGGTAATGTTTGGGCTATAGAACTGATAATGGTGGGACTGCTGGTCTGGAATATTTTGGGAACTGTGGCTTTACGTGACATCATAAGGCATCTAGCACAAAGGAGAAATGCTCCTTTTGCAAGATAATTATCTAAATTAAAAGTCAACACAATAAAATTAGTACAGTTCTATAGAATTTTGATTAACATATTCAGTCATAGCTGTAGCAAGATGAGCGTAAACAAAAAAACAAAAAAAGGAAGTATCTTACTATTTGAAACCTAGTCCTTGTAAGTTTGTCTTGATTCCTGCAATCCCTACTCTAGGAAAAATTTTCCTCTCTTTTGTGGAAACTCATCTCAATAAAGACTACAAGACCTTGGTAATTTATATCAATGTTTATGTTTTTTACTTGACTAGTTCTCAGTGAGAGCATGACACAGCAAGACTGGAAATGTAATCTCTGTCATAGTGTATGTGCAAAAGCAGTCTTTCAGTGGGTTTCAAGAGGGAGGCTATACACATATATTTCTCAGACTCTCCAAAATAATGTGGTATAGTTGATACCAAGTAAGGACAGCTCAAGCTCTGGAGGGGCACGAGGTATCACACTTGTATGATAAGTGAGTTTAAAATCAGATGCAAGGAAGGTGAGGGAGATTTAGCAATAGCTTCCTATGTTAATAGTTGTAAATAATGATTTTGGACTTATATGTAAACTTCCTTCTAAGTTCCTAAGTAGTGGTAAGGGCATCTGAGGAAAGGGCATCTGTGTAATGCTGCAGCTGAGTCCTTATGTCCCTCTGTTTTAGGTAGGGGTGGACTGGAAGCAGTACACAATTTAGACTGGTTCCTCTACCAACCACCTTGCATGGTAGTAACATTCACTAAGTTAATCAGCTAAGAGACCTGCTCCCAATGGATCATTTGGTCACAGTCAAATTTTTGAAACTTTTCTTTCAGTGTTTTCTGTGAGTAGTTTCTGTTCACAAAAGGTGGAAACGAATGCATGTAAAGGGAATGCGTGTGTTCAGCAACCCCTTTGCAGCCCAGTCTTGGAGTGAGGACTTTTTGCAAGAGTGCAGATAGGTGAGGAAGCCACCATCATTTTAGCTCTTTGCTCTTTGGCATAGTTACCATACAATGCACACAAGGGTCTCACATGGTCCTTCTGTCAGCATTCAGTCTCCCTTTCCCCTGTACACCACCAGAAAGACAGACACTGTTGTTTGTGGAGGCATTTCTATGAAAATTACCTTCCTCCAAGAGACACATTGTCACAAAAGTTGAGATTTACTGTATCAGAGAAAGCAAATCCAATTTGTATGTTTTGTATTAAAACTTCATGCTAAATTTTCTTCTTGGCATACTAACTGAAAGGCAGTATCACAAAAAAGCCAATTGCTCCCTCCCAAGCAGGAAGACCACCAGTCTAATCAGTAACACTCTTCCAGTGGGAATATTATGATCCTTTTTTATCATTTAAATAAATATTTGATATTGTAATAATTATCACAATATTTGAGTATATGAAAGCCCTGAAAGAGTTAATTTTCTGCTTTGGCGTTTTCCTTATGTAAATATCCTCATTCTATTTCATGCAAGACAGGTTTGGCAAATGTGGATGTTTTGGGTGGTTTTGACATCTAAGTTATGCCATCTAAGGACAAGTTCTGGCTGTTGAAAAATTTATTCACTGATATTTCAGAAGAGACGATGTAAAACTAGCTACCAACAGAAAAAAAAAAGTTTTCTTAAGTCATGCATGTGATCCTTTAAATATTGACTTTGGAACCTGGGTATTGTCAAACTTAGCATTCAAACCTAATGCAGAATTAGAAATCAAGCTGCAAAGATAATTTCTTGTAACTGACTATAACTACAAAATGTTATTGTTATATATATAATTATATATATTATACCTGTCTTCTCCTTTACAAATATTGAAAAAATGTATATGATAAGATTCAGATGGAAAATCCTTGATCATACTGAAATTAGAAATAAAATGTCTATAGCTTAGAGTGAAGACAGGATTCTATGTATAAACCTTTATTTCTAAAGACACTGGGTGTCTGCCATATATATTGATGTACATATTACACTTATGTATGGCCAGCATGCCTGAGAAATGCGTTTTTAAGGCCCAGTTCACATTCTTAAGCTTTGTAGTTCTGTTTTCTTTATATCAAGGTCTTCATACTATGCTCTTACAACACTGAAATCTAAAGTCCTATTGTAATTTTTATTTATATAACCATGGTGTTTGATAGCCTCTTTATAGAAAATTACTGCTTTATGTTAGGTTCTGTGAAAAAGCAGCCTCTGAAAGTAAATAATTAAAAGATAACACAAGAAGGATACAGAAAAATGGGATTTGAGGAAATAATGAGGCAGTGCTGTTAAGTTTGTTTTGAGGCAGTGCTGGTAAATATGATGAGCAAGGCAATCCCAGCATATTCCAGCTGTTTTGGTTTGGTTTGGTTTTTTTTTTGAGACCAAGAGAGATGGTTGAAAAGTAAAGTTTCAAAATAATTGAAAAATAACAAGGGTGTAGATTCTCAGAAGAGAAGAGCAGCTTGGGAGAGAGTACAAAGGCTGTTCCCTGAAAATGTAATTGTCAGTGATAATTGTCAGTGGTAGTCTGTCAACATGATCAGATTGGAATCTCTTGATAAAGAGAAAAAGATGATGGGCTAAGAAGAGCAGAATGAAGTCACATTGAAGCTGAGGGAAGAACTGCAAAAGACAACTGATTCACAGCATTAGTTAGAAAGAGGTAATTAGAGGTCATGTTGAAAGTAAGGTTCAATGAAAACAGTTGGTGAAAGCCAAGAGCATTGACTCCAGGTAGTGATTGCAGTGTGTGAGCTTAAAAAGGAGAGGAAGAATAAAATGGCAGAATGGTTACCAAAATAACAGACCACTGTCCCCTTTCTTTTTCTTTACAAATTAAGGAAGAGACTGCATGATATCAGAATGGTTAGGTAAGCAAAGAGAGGACAGAAGATGATAAATCATAAAGGAGGTGCTGAGAGTCAGAACTAGTTATTGGAAAGGGTGATGGGAGGTGAGAATAGCCAACAGGAGCCTGGCAGAAAGAACAAATTTGGATGAATGTCCTTGGAGTAATGTGGGAAGATGCAGATGTACATTCCAGAAGATGGAGGACTCTGGGGAAAATGGGAGAGGATGACAACAAGAAATGGTAATGATATCAGTCAGGGATGGGGAGGCACAAATAAGCACTGAACAGCTGTCTTGCCAGGAGGATGACAAGAGCCAGCAGTGAGTGTTGTCCAGACAGGAACAGGTTGTCTATAGAAGTTCTGCTTATCAACAATGTTGTGCTAATCCATAGCAAAAGGAAGGGAAGGAATACCAAGGGATTCCAACCCTTATGAGGTCTAGACCACTGCCCCTTCCCCCACCACAGCCGAAGGATTGTACTAGATAACCTTTAAAGGGTCCCTTTCAATTCCCAACTATTCTATGACTCTATGAAGTGTCATCTCAGGGTTCTTAAAGTCTTGTAGCTAGTATTATATCTGAGTTCAGTAGGAGCTTGAGGAATGACTGATTAGTTTCCATTACTTACTTATTCTTTCCTTTTTTAACTTCTTAACAGGATTTTCTGCTCTCTTCCCATGTACTTTCTCTTGCTCTTTTTGCATTACTCTACTAAGAAAAAAAATATTCTTTATGACACTATATATTTAGAGCATGTTGGCCCAGCAATTTTGGTAACTTTCAGACTGAATGATAGCTTTTCAGAACAGTGAAAGTGCAGTTTTAGTGCAATTTGAGATCAGTGCCGTGTTTTATTATCGCTGTCTCCCATAGTGGCGGTATCTTGGTTTGGTGAAGTGACCATTATGATGAGAGCCAGTAACTTCCAGGTTCTCATTGCAGCTTTGCCACTAAAATCAGTGCATAGGTAACCTTGGGTTTATATTCGCATAAACCAACTTTTCAGCTATCCACTAATTTTAAGCAACTCAAGGACACTTTGGGCTCCCGGTTTAAGACACTAGTGAATCAATTCCCAAGGGAATGCAGTGCCCCTAAGTATAGGTTCTATTTATGTTGTTGGTGTATAGGTGGTAAAATCGATCAGAAATGTTTGACTTGGTTTGCCAAGTCCTGGTCTTCTGCAGAAAATTTCAACTTTCATGTCTCAGACTTTTCCTTCCTGAGAAACTGAAAATATTCTTTAAAATTCTGTTTCCTTACTGCTCTTTAAGATTAGAGCCAACAGTCCTTGCAGGTAGTCTTTCAAAAATGTGGCGGCCAGATTAGTGGTCAGCTTGAAAATGTGTGCTGAAAATTTTTTTTCTGCATAGTTTTCCAGTTAAATTAAATGGCTAACAAAATAGCTTACTTGAAGGGTGAGATATTTAGTTAGCTAAAGTTTCTAGATTTCTGAAACTAGTTATAAATCAGGATTTACCCTCTTTACTTGACAAGGCCATGGTAAGATGCTGCACTAGGGAGCTAGTAATTGTTTTTTTCAGTTAAAGGTCAATGCGACAGTGTGGGGGTCAGCTTTCATTGCTGAATGTAGACTACAGCCCAAAAGTTTGGAGAAAAATGTGACAGATGATTTGGGATGTTCAGATAACCTCATCTTGCCAAGAGATATGTTCATTAAGTTGTCAAAGAACTGAAATGTATGCAATGCCCATCCATCTGGCATATAATTTAAATGCAGCTGAATTCCTGACCTCAGATATGATATAAGCATTTCTGAGTAGACATGACTGAAAAATGTGCATAAACAGAGGCTCTTAGAATAAAATTGTGTTTTAAAAGCAGAGTAAAAAAACTCTACTGAGATCTAGAAACTCGTGACAACATTGATAGATGGTAACATACTCATATAAAAAAAATTAACTGAGTACTAAATAATATTTTTAAAATATTTGCACAGGATTTTTAGTACAATTAATAAAGCTCTCTGTAGCCTAAAGAAAGGTGTCAGAAGTTGAAGTGCCTGAAACTGAGATACTGAATTAATCACAATGAGTTTTCTGAGGGCTGAATAGATAATCTGCATGATTTTAAATATTAAAAACCTTTGTCAGGGTAGATGTGCCTGCAAAAATGCAAGCTGGCAGTTGCACATGATTAAGTCACAGTTGTCTAGGCAATTCTATATCTGGGTTACCACAAACTATTATAAATAAAAACAAGTATTGATACTTGAGGGTTTTTTAAATTTACCTCTGCCAGGAAGCAATGTTGTCATCATTCAGGTGAATTTTATCAATGTCATTTTAAAACCTTTATATTTGAAATTGTATCTGACCAATACAATGTTGGAATCCAAACCTGAAAAACATGGGTGATCCATAATGACACTGTGGAAAGAGTAGCACTGAGAGATTTGGTGTGTCCCTTTGGGGGTTCACATGAGCAACCCAGCTGCCCTTGAGTGTCGGTGGAGCTTCAGTAAACAGGATGATGCTTGGATTGATATTTTTGGAGAGAGGTTCTCTGATTTCTGGAGGCTTTCAATGTAGGCATCTGAATCAGAGGCTGAGGTTTGATGGTGAACACCCTTTCAGTCTATTTTCAGGTCTCGCTATATGAACACTGCCTCAACTCTCAAGACTGTTAGAAAAAGAGAAGATTCATCTTTCATACTGGGGGAGATCTCATCCATGAATTTAAACTTCTACACAAACAGATGGCAACATTTTCTTTTCTGCTTCCTTTCCTCGGCATGGAGCATCACTGTCTTCAAGTCATAAATCCTGAGATATGTTTATTGACAGAGCTAATAGCAAAGCCTGCTTGTGCTGTATGAGCAGTTTTAAAGAGTGATATATTTCTCAGTCTCATGAGGAGGTTGAAAACCTACTTCACTTGTAAGCAGTTCCAAGCACCTTGTCAATAGCTGTTCATGTCAATGAGGCTTTTGTAGATACCCATGGGGCGCCCATGTCACCTGTGTGCATGCAAGTGACACCTCCTAGTAGATCCTCAAATTCCACATAGAACTTAGCAGTATCATAGGGCAGAGACTTCTGCCAGCATCCAGCACAAAGAATATAAAAGCAGACTTGTAACATTTTGCTACTGGAGATACAGGGTTTAAGTATTTCTATGGCAACTGTCCTACCAGCACTTGATCTGCCCAAGTACTGCCCCACTCTTTATTTTATCCTTCCTTCTTTTTCTTTTGATACAGCTTTAAGGCAGTGTGTTCTGGAGGACAGCAACTGAAGAACTGAATCATATTTGTCCCTATTTAACAAAAATTCAGCAAAAAACAAATCCATGTCCTGAGCTCTCTCTGCATGAAGCCTCCATGCTTGCTGCTGAGTGTCTTACTGTAGGAAGATAGGATAAAGATAGGACAGATAGGAGGATAGGGTTCATCTTACATGGATAAGGTTCAAACTTCCATTTACCCTGCCAGGACCATTTAAAACTGTAAAGATTTGCAGCACCCACTCTTTAGTCTATCTTCATTGTTCATGGTATGGAGGCTCAAGAGCAACCTGAAGTGCAAAATGTTCCATGCCCCTTGTCACAGGTTCTCATTTCAGCTCCCCATGATCATCCCATAGTACCTTCCTATACATATCATCTGCAAAGAATCCAAACAGACTGGTATTCTGGGACATGTCTGCTGGGTTCAAGCCGTGCTATGGGGGTTACACCTGTCTAATTGCTACTGCTTGAAGGGCATGCTTAAAAAAAGGTGTCATGCTAGCTCTTTAAAGTGTCCTCCTGAATGCAGGCTTGTATCCAAACAGTTCAAGCTATGTCTGTAAGCCGTGCACAGCTCACAAGGTGATTTCTGCAGTCTGAGGGGGTAAACGAGTGCTTCTATACTTGAGAGCTGTAGTGGCATAGGATGTCCTTAGGCAACTGGTTGATGAGTTAGAATATTCCTAGCTTTGTTGTAATTTCTCGTGCCTCTAACTCAAGTAGCACCCTGAGCAGCAAGAATTGACTTTGAGGACCAAAGAAAGAATAAACCATGGTCACTGCAAGGAGGACAAAGGGAAGAACTTCGGCAGGAGAAATGTGGTGGACATTGGACTTTAATCTGAAAGAGGCAGATGACAGGAATTAGAGTGTCAGAAGGCAGGGTACCTGGGAGCAGTGTGGGTGGTCAGAAAAGAGAGGTGATGTGGGCAGCTGACAAGGTACATGGGGTTTAGGGACAAGGAGCAGAAGCAATACATGGACAGGTAGACATGTGGATCTGTGTGGGAGAGTGTGGTGGTTGGAAAGGCTGCTGGAATGTAACCATTTGTTAGTAGCCGTTCTGCAGTCGGTTAAGACACAGGCAAAGTGTCTATGTGAAACATGCCTAAAAAAAGAGAAAAAATGCAGTCTAAAAATTATCAAGGAGTCTGGAGGACAGTGGCAATTGGACTTGGTGATCCTTTTTCCAGGTCCACAGCAGTTCTGGTGAACACCTCATTGAGGCAGGAGAAGCAGGTGTGAGAGACCACACTTGAAGGAGGTGTGTAGTTTGAT
>VWYI01032157.1:207-12702 GCA_013399455.1 Anthoscopus minutus
ATCTATCTATCTATCTATCTATCTATCTATTTCTGTAAACAGCTCAGCTAAAACCATGGTAGGCTTTTTTTTTGAAGACTATCCACATGAATGAGATATTTGTCTTACTCCAGGGAATTATGAAATAGCTGTGTTTCAATGTATTCTTACATCTCTCTCGGTTCATCATTTAAATTGATACTGTGATTCTCCCTTTGATAATTAATTTTTATTATCTCTTACAGTTATTAATGTTTTCTTTCTTGATATGACTATCAGTTCATATTCAATTATACTATCTCTGATATACATTGCTTCATATCCTTTAGACTATAGCTGTGAAAAAAGTACCAATTGTTTTAATTTTTTCTCTGCATCTCCTCTAAATTTTTTAAACTCGGTGTTGGTTATGTATAAAAAACCTGTCCTAATCTGTATTTTGACTACTGACAAACAATATTATATTTCATAATTTTCTAATTACATTATACCCAAAACAAAGACTAAAGTATTCCTCAGTTCTCTAAAACTATAGCAAATTCATAAGCAGAAATAGGATAATTATTTTCCCCTAATTGATTTGACCCTTATCTTTTAGCTATTATAGCCTTCCTTACTTTCTTTTGTAGTCGCTCTGCTCCATGGATGGGTATTTTAAACAGAAGCAGTCTCATAGTCCCTTGGAAACACTGTGGAATCTCGGAATTACCTCTCTTCCTACCTGCATCTCCAGTGCAATGAAAATCTAATTTTTTTTAGCAAAATGTAATAACTTGAGCCAAATTTAATATGTCATAATTCATTTTTCCCCCACAATGAATTAAAGAGCAAGTTAGGACTGCTCATAGACAAGTGATCTGGGTTTTGACAGCTCTGAACTCCTGTGCTGGAAGTTAATCAATCTCATTACCTTCTCAGAAGAGGCCTCTGCAGAAATGGAAGAGACTGCTACTCTGGTACCTGGTCACTGTGTCTTTGCTTGTCTGAAGCACAAAAATATAGGACTGATTTATGTCCAGGCATGGAGAGTTTGTCTTTTTCCACAGAAAAATTAAGTTTCCTGTAAAGTTTAATTCAGCCTCTTAAACTAGACTCTGGCAAAATGGTCTTTTGCAATACAGCGATGTGTAATGCCAAAATAATCAACATAGTTTACTGCAGTAGAAAAATACATGTACCTCCTTTAATTCTGTGTTCATGGTAAATCATAAGCCTGTTTGTGAAACGGAACCTGCATACCTGTGTATGCATAGAATTCCTGCATAGAATTCAGTTTTAATTCTCATTTGCAGCTTTCACTGCTTGTTAAAGCAATAATTATGAAGTTTACCTATGTGATTTATTTTAAGGTAGAAGGCTTATGTAGAAGGTAGGTGGATTACTGACAGAGAAAAGGGAAGAATTTCCAAACAAAGTAAAACAATGCCCCAGGCTTCATCCTGTCAAAATCTGTTATGCAACAAAGATCTTCAAAGAACTGTGTGATATTCTTGTTGACAGCACTGTTTATACTTGGGCTGATTATTCTCCAGTGTCCTCTGCAGACAATAGTGACAACAGTGAAGAAACTTTTTTCAGCATTTGTTTACGTCAATGTTAGATTCCATCCATTGAGTTCAATGAATCAAAGCTCAGTGCTGATAATTATTGCATTTGCAATCCCAGAGACTTTACAGCCCTTGAGACAGGACAGTAGCATTCAGCTAAAGAGGAATGAGACTGAGAGCTGCCTTGTTAATTGACCCAAATACCATGCAGTTAATGAAGTGATTTTAAGGATTCTGTAAGCTCATGAGATGTCTGAGTGATATTGGACACTTAAGAAGCGGAGAATTTTTATCAATGCCAATGAAGGCATTTATAGTTTAGGCAAAAATTCTGGAACACATTCCCATCATGGAAATGAACATTACCTTGCTTCTCATCTTCTCAGTGTCTTAATAACTTTTTATATGACCTCCTCTTTGCAAACATTTTTAATGCAGTGGAGAAGGGCAGTAAAACCTGCCCACGTTACAAATAAATTAAATGGCTGTGAACCTTCTCAACAGTTCCTTATAGCCCAACACCACACGCAAAGATAGAAAATATCAATATCTGGATTAGATTCTCCTATTTCTCTTTAAAAGATGATCAGCAATGGCTCAGTGCCTTGGGGTGATCATTTGCTTTCAAAGAAGGGTAATAGATGAGATTGTAGATTTGCAAAGAGAAATTCAAATGGATCTGCTTTTAATGAACAGAAAAGTGCACCTCACCAAGAGAAAGTTTAAACATTAGACAAAGCTTGAAAAAAAATCAGTGTTTAGTGCTTGTGTCTACATAGTGTTTTTAAAAATGTCCAGCAGTACAAAATGAACCACACAACCCCTGGTGATAACCATTGAATAATATTATTTCTGTCTTTTTTTTTGCAGACACACTGTACAAACCCATTTGCTGATATTGAGAATATAACCATCAGCTAAAGAGCAATTGGAAATGGTTATAAAAAGGATTACTTTTTAGCCTCTGGTTAAGGACATACGATCCAGTACCAAGTAGTTTCAATTACTGAAATGTTCTGTCTCCCCTCTTAAAAGAAAATCTTTCCTTTTTTAACTGGACACAACTGTAAAATACTGCATAAAACAAAATTTAGACAAGAAAGCAGTATTTCTATAAATAAGAGAAATCATCAGACTGGTAGAATATTCCTAAGCCTGTAATATCTGCCTAATTTTTCTCCCATGAATATAAATTGCAAAAATCTTGCTGTCTTTTCTTGGGGATAAAGTTTATCCATCACTAAACAGCTTTGAAAATCCCATCTTTGGTGCCTTGAAATCTCATCATATTAGTGAAAGGCAGAAGTAATTGCTCATAGTATAAAGCTAAAACTGAGCTGTAAGAAAAGATGTAATTGCAAAAATGGTCAAAACACTGTTTAGAAGAAAACGTGGAACTACTCTGTGAGTTGAGGATGCAAGTCCAGTTTCTGAGTGCATGAGAGGATTATGCTGAAAAAATGAATTACAATTAAAAAAACAAACCAAACCAAAACCAAAACCAAAACCAATCAAATCAAATCAAAACAAAAACCCCTAAACTAAAATCCACCAAAGTACACTCTGTAAGTAATTAAAACTTTGGTCTATAGATTGATTTTTAAAACAATGCTAATTTGAACTTTGTATCTCTGTGCTTGTCAAAAGCATTCATCTGGAATAATTAAACACTTTGAAATGCAATTAAAATCAATGTCTTTCTTTGACACAAACCCATTACATACATTTATTTTTGTTTCTCTTAAAAAAACAGTACTTTCTGAGAAGCCTCAAAACAGCATTTGCAGGCAACAAATGGTGTTTGAATAGTTTTGATAGCAATAGCTTCCCTCCTACAGGAGAAGATATTTGATCATTGTTGCAATTTTTGTCTTCTTTCATATCTTATTTTACTTGTTTTTTATTTTGCAGCATATTTTACATACTTATTGTGCACTTCGATCAAATTCACAAGCTGCCTAGCTGACTGCTTAGTGAAGATTGTTATTCAATGTAAATAAGGGTGTCTCACTTATTCCAAGAGAATAAGGCTCTACTGTGTAGATGCTTTTTCATTGAATGTGATCTAAATGTGATCTAATGTGATTGTCCAGGCAGTTCAGCCACTTTTAGCTATTTCTTGAATGCTGGACAATATTTGGACTTGTTATAAAATGCCATTTTAAAATTTTGCAGCCACGTGTTAATTCATAGATCAATAATTTCAGCCCCATATATGACAAAAAAACCAATGAAAAATGCAAGACTGCATGGTTAAAAGAAAAATGGTACTTGGTAAAGTGAGAATCATGTCTCACCTCTACCTCATACCATGTGGCAACCTCTAGTTCACATGCTGACGACTAATCTAGGTGGGCACAAATTGTTCAGTTGCATGGCAGAATGCTTACACTGCTTAACTTTGGCATTTCAGTCAGGCAAACTGTCACCTCATCAAAGTCTCTTACAAAATGTCAGCATAACAGTCTGCTTGAATGTTAGTCTTCCAGCCATTTGGGGATCAAATGTGTCCTCCTTTATGCCACTTTGTGTATTGTTCCTTCACACTTCATCTTCCTATCCTGTTAGCACTTGTAAGTGACTCTTGACATTTTTGGTTTGCCATGTGGTCTGAAAAGTAATTTTTTCCCATTTCCTGGGGCATGCTGAGATTTTCCTGCAATTTTTTTTTTTCCTTTTAATCCTGGAAGAACATTTGTTGAAAGGGAGGCTAAGTTCTGGAGGTCCCTTACCCCTTGGCTTTGGAGGTCAGTACTGTATGTATCAAAAGAAGGAGGAATAAATCCCTGTGGACAAATACAGACTGACTTTCTGCAGGAGTTATTTCTTCCTATTGCATCTAATGTGCACACTGAAAGAGGAAATCTATATCCCAGCTTTTTTTCTTTTCCTTTTTTATTTTCTGAAAATTATCTATTATCATCTGTGTAACCAGACAATGGTTATTTTTGTCATGTATATAGACTTTGAGCAATTTTAATCCCTAGGCCTTCTTTCATGTTTGATATCTTATTCTGTTCTTCAGCAATCTCATTATAGAGCTTAATAATTTGTGCACCTGGGTATTTGAAATGTTTTACTTCACTGCTTCTCACAGAAAAATATCTAACACAGCATTACATTAGTATTTGCAATAGGTTCATGTTATTTTATTTATTGAAATTCAATAGAAAATTATATCTATTAGAAGAATCCAGATGTAACCATCATAACAGTCAGTATATCTGTAGGAATTTTGCCCTGGCAAGGCAAGTATTGTTTACCTAGGTATAATCTAATCTGCAAAAATCAAATCTTTATATAATGAAACAGTAGAATTTGATTGTCTCCTAAAAAATGGGTAAAATTTCTTTCCTTCTCTTTCTGCCAGTATTCTCTAGGTCTATTTAGGGAGAAATTTGTTAAGGTTTATTGGAGAGTTGTTTGTAAGATGGGGTATGTTTCAGCTTTTCTTTCTAAGCAGAGGCATATTGCACTCACTGAGAATTAAAAACTTAAGACTTTTAAACATTTGCACAAAGAAGAGAACAAACAGAACAAGCTAAACAATCTGAAATAAAAAAGAAAGAAATTTTTCTTATATTTAGAAGATAAAGCTGGAAAAAAGGAGCCAAGACTCAGATTGAGTGACTGTTGTCTGAGAAAAAGATGTCCTAAAAAGTGGCATCTAAGTAGTGGGATGAATACCTACTAGTCATTGCAGACAGTTCAGAGGCATTTCTTCAGAGAACAAGTCAAAGAGAACCTCCTTTCAGAAAAGTACAGATAGATTTTACTACATCAGAAACTGGATTATGCAATAGAAGAAGCAAAGCAGAAACTGAAGACAATATCACTGAATAAAAGGAAGAGGCCAATGCAGCATCTCAAGACCGTAGTGAAAAGGCAGAAAACAAAGGCAGAAAACAAAGAACAAAAAGCAAACCTCCTCCCTTTGCACTCAAGGAAAGAAACTGAAAAATGAGTCAAAATTATAGAATCACAAACACAGCAAATAAGATTAAGCAAAATAAAAAAGTAAGATAGGAAGCAAGACATCTCCCAAAGAAAAGGCAATATGGCAGATGCTTATTATAAACTGACAGTCACATCTTTGGACAATGATAGCTGGAATCAGTTTTTCATCTGAACATCTCCCTGTATGTGGTTTATCACTGTTGTTCAGAATGTTAAGAAATGATGCAGCATTTGTTCAGTTCCTAACAGCTTTTTCTGTACTCAGAATGCTTCTGGGAATTGACAGCCATTTCCAAGAGCAAATCAGCCTTTCTGCTTCTGTTTACAGTGGGAGTAATGCACTTGTGCTCTGGGCTACTACACAAGCTCATGAACTTGTGGTGGCTGGCTTCTGTTTTGTGCATGAACATTTCACACCAGCTTCCTAAGTAATTTTACAGATTTTCAAAATAGGAAATCAATGACTTCTAATGGAAAGTCTTTTCTGCCAATCTAATCAACTAAATTAAGGCACCCATTTAATTTAAAATTTGTTTTAGAGAGTATTTCTCTTTTTTTGCCACCATGACTATTCAAGTTTGCCATGGGCTAGATTCTTAAATCTTGTGTTCTCAGCAAAATCTATGCAAAACTGTTGCAGTACTTTTAGAGTCTTTAATGTTTTCCTACTTAAATATCAAATTTAGTAGGGTGGTGGAGTGGGGACTAGAAAGAAAGGGAGATCTGCATTCAAACCTACAGGCTTGTACATAACCCTACTCATATGTTCCCCACAGAAATGTACTTGCCCTTTGCCTCACCGCTGTATAAAACTTCTGGTTTTCTTGTAATAGAGATATTTTCTTGCTACTGTCATGAAAAATTCAAAATGCATTTACATCAGTAGCTCACTTCACTGATACTCATGTTATCTATGTCATATCTCAGTTTGCCATGTATCAACTCAGCTTGCAAAATTCTTCATTGATGCCCCACTGCTGCCTTTTTGAAGGCAAAAGTCTTTTCCAAGAGGCAGCATGACTGAGAGTGAACTTGTAAAGGCTGAGGTCCTCTTAAAACCTGTGTGTGTCTCAGAACTCTGCTTGGTTACTGTAGGGTGTGGGAAAGAATGTAAATTCAAGTCAGCTAGAAAGTTATGTGTTTTAATTATTTATTTGATATATTTAATGTTCTGTTTTGGCACAGAAGGGTTCTTGAAGAATACCTGGGATTAATTGTTTACGTGTATCTCTTTTAAATTGTGGGAAGTTATACCTAAGATGCTAAATTGCCTTCCTGCTCATATGCAATCTTTACTAATCTTGCTTATGCTGTGGCTACACTGTTTAATTTGCAATTGTTTTTGTTTCCCATAATGAACTGTTGCTACACCTTTAACAGCTTTTGGCTCATTACATAAATTGCAGCACTTTCTTCTTTATATTGCAGGAATTCTGAGTTTTCAGCTGAATAAGTGAGCAAATGTGTGGACTCAGAAAATTCAAAGTTAAACTGTTCTCACGTTGCTAATGAGGTGCTGGGGTAAAAGAGGCTGCATCTGGCTGAATAACATCTTGCTTGAGGGCAGTGTACAACAGCTTGTTAAGCTTGCAGTAACAGATGGAGATCCACAGTGCTTTTCCTCCTTCTCCTTCTCTTCATGCTTACCTGCCCTTCTAGATAAACTCTCCATTTTAGAGCTGAAGAGGTCTTCAGATCTGGCACCAGGACCTGGACAACTCATGAGGTTCCCATCCACTGGCACTTATCCACAGTTCCTTTCCATGGACTGTTGGGGAAGGCAGGTTTCTGAGAAGAAATCTTGGCCTGAAGGTTAATTGTAATGAGGTATAGTTTTGGAGGTAGGATATGTTGATAGCTTGGGTTTAGCAAACTTTATCCTGCAAATTGAGTACCTTATCCTGCAAATTGAGACCTAGAAAAGTGATGTGAACTTTCCTTCTGAGTCCCAGAGAGCCCCAGCTCCTGTCTGAAAGCTTCTGTCAGAGATTGCTCTGTCAGGCATTATTTCTGTCAGAGCTGTACAAGCAGTGGAAGCAGGAAAAGTTGTAGCCCCAAGGAAAGGGAAGCAGGCAGCATCCTCTGAGGGGTGGACTTGGCCCTAACAGCAGCCAGCAGCAGAGCTGCTGATGCTGTCTTTGAGCCACCTCTGGGAGCTGATGTTGGATGGAGGCAAACGAAGCTGTCTTGGTGTTAACTTGAGCTTCCATGAAGGGTGAGGAAAATTACTAAGGAGGTTAATGTTTCCCCAGCTCAACTCAGCTGTGGGTAGATTTTTCACCTTTTTTTTTTTTTGCACAGTGTCTTTTATTCTATTTGAAGAAACTTGACTGGTCTCTGTTCTACACTCATCCTCACTTTTGCTGCTGAGCTGGTTCTTACCAGACCTCAACAATTATAATTAAAGAAAATTAAGACACTTTAACAATAGTCTGCCAAATACAACTACTGGAAACAAAGGTCTGACAACAGAGACTTATATAAATAAATATTAATTTTAAAAAAGGTTCAAAAGCACACCCAATATATAAGTGGCTGGGTATTACAAGTACCACTCGGATGGGGCTCACCTAAAAGCAGTCAGTCATTGTCACTTACAATGATAAAGAAACATGGAATGGGGTGATAATTAGAAAAAACAAAGATGGAGCTATGGTTATCTGGTCTTTCCTGCTCATTTTAATTTGAAGTCTGGCAAGTATGTGCAGTCTACCTGGTGATGGCTCTTAGGTGGAGTCATCTCTGATATAGCCTCAAGGGTAATGTTGGCAACATGTTGGTAACACAGTGCTCTTGTACACCAAGAATTAGAAGTAGCTAATCTAGGCAGGGTGGAAGCACAGACATAAGAACGAGGTAAATTTGAGGCTTGGACAGATAGGTCACATTAGCTGGGTACACTTCAAACTCTCAATGGTGAGAAAAAAACACTGTAACACATGTTTATTCTCTTAATATTGATATGCAAAACAGATTGTACAAGTTCTATTGTAAACAGTCCGGTTTTATTATGTTAATTATAGGAGCACTCCTTATTTGCCTTGCAGATATTAAATAAGGTGAATATGATCCTACTGCTATCATTTTAAAGGAAAAGAAATTATGGCCATTGGAGGATGTCTCCTGGTTAGCCAGGGTAAAGGCTTTGGGAGATCAGCTTGATTTTCCACCTTTTCATATCAGAACACGCAGGAAGAAAATATGAAGAAGGCAGAAGGAAGAAGACATATCCTGTGAGAAGTAATTGAGAACCTTGAGGCTGTCTAGTTTGGAGTAAAAGAGGTTGAGAAGAGGCATCAGTCCTCCCTACAGCTTTGTGAGGAGATGTGAAGGGGAGGGATGTGCTGATCTCCTAGTAGATTTCCAGGCTCATTCCCTGGAACTTTTGCTCTGTGGACATGTGTGAGATGACAAGGAAAAAAGGACAGGGCTGACCTGGCCAAAGCTGTAATTTTCATGAAGTACATACTCTCCCAGCCAGGAGAGTAGAGTTTGGTGCCAAGGCTAGCATACATTCCGAGGAATGCTCAGCTGACTGTCTCCTGTGCATTTGCTCCACCCTCACGGGCTGGCTGTGCTCCATATGGCCTTGCCTGGTTTCCCTGCAGCAGCAGGAGGCCTGCTTGTGCCGGAAAGGTGCTGTGCTGGGTGAAAAGCTGACATTTATAAGGCATTTACTTTAGGACACACCTGGTTCAGAGTTTTCATGGGAGAGACAGCTCTGCTGAAATACTGTCATAAAAACACACGGGAAAAAGAGGTGGTGAGCTTGAGTTCACATCTGTACAACCAAGAGAATATAAATACAGCCATAAGTAGGATAAGGCTGCTTGTGGATCTTCGTGATCTTAAAGATGCTTAACTTACTTTAAATACTCATAACAAGAGGAATAATGTCAAAGACTGATTGTAATCTTATTTTTTTATAATATCCCATTCCCATAGTTGCAAAGTCCATTTAGAATCATTTGTGGTTTTGCTTAGCATCAAATAAAACTAGTGATTTACTGGATAATAATTTTCTAAAAGTTGACTGCAGACAGTTCATGAGTGAACATTGAAAGAAACAGATTATAAAATTGATTCATCTGAACATGTTTATATCTCTGAGAACGGCTTCTGTGGTAAAATGAGTCCATTTTCTTTATAAAAGAGTTTTAAATATAGCTCAAATAAAAACAAAATATTCTGACAAGTGTTTTGAAAAAAGAAAGAGAAACATACTGAAAGTGGCCCAGAAACTCAACGGCTCTTTCTCTGAGCTAAGAAATGAGCAGCTGCCTATGAAAGAGGAGGTAACTCACCTACAACTCAATGACACATCTTGCCCAATCTCACACTGTAAATATCCATGATTGCTGGGCTGCATCCTCCAGAGCAGACACTGCTCTACTCCTGTCAAAATATTATGAGGCATTCTGAATTGTCTTATAGAAAAAGTTAAGTTATACAAATCTGATCTCTTTGGTTGAGATTTTGTACTTCTTACACACATAAAGTGGTCTCTTTACCCAATCAGTCTAAACTTCATTTTGCTATACTTTGCCTGAATTCATTGCAGGAGTGAGGTTGAGGTCAGTGTAAAACATATTCAAAGATTCTTACAAGTGTATTGCACCAGTGTATTCCTGGAGGAAATGTTTTGTGAAAATGCTACGGAGATCTAGTACTGCCCATCATAACCTACTCCAGGTCTTCTTCTAGCCTACTTTATACCCATAACAAAGATGAAAATGTCTGAGAAATTATGTCTACCTTGGATTAAATTAGATGCATAGTTCCATTTCAGTCTCATGGTTGATGTTCAGAGCTACATTACAGTAATTAACCCTTGGTACCTGTGAGAGAAACAGCTTTTGTGCCACTGTTAGGATCTTTTTCTTTTCCTGTATTTTCTTAGTACAGCAGGGAACATGGGAGGTTTTACAGTCCTCTAAAACATGGAATGTTTCACACAAGGAGCATTTATACCACTCAAAAATATGTAAGGTATTAAATTTTCTATTCTTTTACTACTTGTGACATAAAAGAATCATGTTAAATGCATTGATATTTACACTTTTCTTCAATTGCTTGTAAGATTGCCTAAGCAGTAAAAGTGGAGTTGTAAACACATTTATTCATACATTAACAGTTACACCCTTGAGAATATTTCAAGAAAAACTGCATTCAAATAGGCTGTTTATTTGTTTTAAGGACTTTTTAAAAAATCAACAATTAAATAGTCCATCTGTTCCCCAAACACTTCTAGTTAAGCATTTGACTATACAGTTTTGAAATGGCAATTTTGCTAAATTAAACATTCTGTGTTACTTGTGTATAAATCCTTGACTGCTACAGGGAAACAAGAGAGTAGACAAAAGCTTGGATTTGCCAAATTAAAATATGGTGTATATCAGCAGACTTACACCCACTTATAGTACATTAGGTTACTCTTTTTCTCTTTCTTAGAAAACTAGAAGTTAAAAATATTCCCTTCTGAAAGCTGGGGTAATTTTACAATTAGAGAACACAACAAATGGCTCAGAAATCACTGCGAAAGTACTTTCAGCATGTTTTGTGGAAATAGCTTTTCAAAGTGTGTTCATATCCCCTAGATTTCTTTTTCCTGCATTTTAAAGCTGGGCTAGAACCTGCTGATATTCCTGTTAAAATGAGCCTCCACTCTAAAGCCAGTGCAAAGGCATGCTAATGTTAAAAATGCCTACAGAGAAAAAATGGATGATTAAGGATAATTTATATTTTTCATTAAATGAATGTACGTTATTCTTAGAGCAAAGTACTTTATTATTAATGGAGTTTTGCTATTGCTATTAATTACACATTTTTAAGTGCTTCCATTTTAATCGGTCATTAATTTCCCATAGTAAAATGATATGTTTAAACTTCAAATATTCTGAACTTTACTTTGCTCTTAAATTGTGTCAAGATTTTCCTTTGGACAATCCGTTTTTTGGTGAGCATTTCTTCCATTTAACAATAACTGTCCCCTCAGTCTTCATCTTGCTTCCTCAAACTACTACTTTTAAACTTGTTTTATTTTTATCTACAGTAATACCTTGAGGGTTCAGAATAAACTCTTAAGCTGTTATTTTATTGCCCCTACTATGATTGTTAATTTGTGCAATCAGGTATTAGAGATGAATTCAACATGCTCATATTTTTTCTTTGCATGCAAATTAATTAATTAATTAATGAAATTTTCCTTCAGGATTTTTTTTTCTTTTACATGGGTTGGCAACACTTCAAGAAATAATTCCTTGAAATGATTGTATTTTGATTCATCAGAATATATTTACAAAAATGAATCTGTATATGCAAAACTGACACAGAGACTGAACAACTTTGTAATCACAGATGGCAGGACAGATGCTACACATGAATTAGAGTTATAAAGAAACATCAGCACTCAGAGGAATGAGTATATTGTCTTCAATGTGTCCTGAAGATGCCAAATAGAACTGCATGAAATGAGGAAAATTTTGCTTTACTATTATTTTAGAGGTGTTCTATGATGGTGACTGCATATACTGTGTGACCCAATCTGTCTTTGAAATCCAGTTGAGAAATTTTAAAATACAGAAGCCTGCTCAAAAACCAAGCAAACCACAAATATTTACATAAGAAAGAAGCCAGATGGTCAAATAACATAATAAAAAGTAATAAGGAGCAAATTTTTAAATAGGCATGACATCAGCATGTTTGTCTCATACCTTTCTTCTGCTTCTGTGAAACTGTTCAGTCTTAGAATGAATCCTTATTGCCAAGCTATCATTATTTAATTTTACTGTGTTATTACGTTTTTACCTTTCATTTCTTAATCACACTCTTTTGTTCTGGCATATTGTCTGTGATATTCATTCAATGCATTTACACTTTTTCCCTGATTAAGACCTCAGTGTTTGTTGAACTCTTTCTGTTTAATTCTTTCTGTAATTATATTTGCAAACAAATAATAATCCTTCCTTCCTTCCTTCCTTCCTTCCTTCCTTCCTTCCTTCCTTCCTTCCTT
>VWYI01032157.1:12886-30608 GCA_013399455.1 Anthoscopus minutus
TCCTGCCTTCCTGCCTTCCTTCCTAGGAATAACCAGTCATTTCTGCGCAGGAGAAAAGAAAGATCTGAAAGCTGAGAGGCTCTGACAGAGGAAAAATTTGAAGTGATGCACAGTGAGGTAATTTGAAGTATAAATAAGTTAATTTAGATTTAGCTGAAAGTCGAGCAAGGAAAACATTGCTTTAGCAAAGATATAAAGAAAGAAAAGGTGATTTAATGGCAGGTTGCAGGCTAGGAAAGAAGGATAGAAATGAGGCCATGGGAAATCAGAAGATATTGCAAATTAAACTAAGTCTATGGAACATAGAATCTGTAGGAGGAAATATGTCTCATATACAGTGATCACTTCACCTGTTGTCACAGAATTGGATTTAAAGCTGAGTCACCAGGGATGAAAACTACCTTATCTGAAGAGGATAAAATGTTAATACAGATGTCAAATGGACAAACAGAATGATCCTTGTGGATCCCTTCCAGCTCAGAATATTCTGTGAAATCAAGTTAAAAGAATCATCTGCAAGCTCTTTATATGTCTTAAATTAAAGGATATGTTGCTGTTGTGTCTTTGGAGAATTAAGTAAAGGAAAGTAAAAGGTAAATATTATTTTGGGGGCTTTCTTTTCTCATTTTTGTCTGTGTGGATTATGATTGTTTTAGAATGCTGCACTATTCCTTTTACGGGTTTTTTTGGCTTCTTTTGTAGCAATAGCAAAAGCAATTGGACTGTTTGCCAAATAGAAAAAGCCAGCTAGCTTGGAAAATTCATTCTCCTTCTGTGTTTACTTTACTACAATGAAGACAACAAATCTGAGCCCAAACAAAACTCTAAGCCTAATACATATATAAAATACAATATTTTTATTGTTAAATATGTTTTTATTAATGTTGTCTAAGTGCTTTATGAAACAGATGAAAAGTACAAGGTTTCTGCCCTGAGAAGCTGTGGCTCTAATTCAGGTGTGAAGCAGTAAGAGAGTAAGGGAGAAAAAGGGGAATGTGAGAAGAGCAAACCAACAGAGAAGGCAGGTGGTTTGGCTGCACTGCACTCTAAGGACAGCTAACTTAAGTTATATGCAAGAAGAAAGAGTTCACCTGTGTCCTAGACTCAAAAGAGGACCAGACAGGGTTAAACTGTATATTTTCTTCATTTCCATAATGTTTTAAAAATGTGCCAGAATGTATAAGCTTTCCAAAAAGTGCTAACTTGGCTAGCAGTTGTTAAAACTAATGTGTTGATATTTTACTGGCCTAATCAATAGTGAATTGTGAAAAATGACTTATCTCAGTTGCATAATTAGTGATCTCTTGACATGAAGCAGCCACTATCCTAGCCCACCCAGCAATTAACTTTCTTTTTTTGCCATGGATGCTCTAGACCCCTGGCTTTTTGCACAATACTTGGAAGTTATTCTTGCTTTTTCCAATCGGTGCAGGACACAAGTTTCCAAGTACCAAGATTCTGTCTGCACCCTGATGCCAACAGATCTCTTTTATAATGACAGGTTTGCTTTCCTAGAGTTACAAAGAGGTGTGCTTGATGGAGGGCAGATTATAGGCTGTGCAAAGTCCTAAATGCAGTCCCCAACATTAAAAGAGTTGTAACTATGCCAGATGTGATTTTAAGATGAGAAAGAGGGGAGGAGTCTTAAAAATAGAATGTAATCGTGGGTTTCAAGGTAAGGATTTCCTTGGGCATTTAACAGTCATAGAGAAAGATGTTAATTCTTGGTCACTAGAGAGAACACAAGCTTTTCCATATGACCAGGTAAAAGGAATTAAGAACTTATGTTTCCTTGATTCAGCTGAGAAATTTTAATGGAATGGTACTGGAGAAGTGCAGGAAAAATTATATTAAATGAGTGTTTGGGAAAGATGTTAAAAAAAAGTAAAATGCTGAAGTGAGGTTGCCAATGCTGCATCCAAAGAAGCTTTATATTAATTATCTGTGTTCATAAAGTAAGAATGATTACATCAATAAAGGGTGATTCATAGTTAAGTGGTGCCTTTCAACCATACGACATCTATCGAGAACAAACAGTGTGCTCCAGATGGAAGCCAACTAATGCACTAACAACATAATTACAATGATTGCAGCTGTGACAAAGGGTATGAGTGGCTTTCAACCACAGCATACAACAGCTTACAAGAAAAGCATTTTTGTTAGTTAAGTATGTTGCACTTTTGGTTGTGAGAAAAACTAGAATGGAACTGGACCTCTTGGCTTATACTATACAGAAATTGATAAGAAGGGAAGCAATTATTAAGACGGCAAGAAAAGAAAAAAAATTAAAACCAAAATAGCATTCTTCTATTATTTTTATCATATTACAGTGCATATATGAATGTTCATGTGCATACATATGCTGAAAAGAAAGATAGTTCCTGTTCTCAAATGCTCACTCATGAGAAAATAGATTCTGGGATGGGATTCTTTCCACTGGACTTCTGACTCTTGACTCCCTGTACAGGCGTCTGAAATGAGAAAACATTTAAGAGTGTGATTAATCTGTTCATATTTTAAACTTCAGTGTTTCAGTGGGATTATTTTTGAGGCAGCTGATCTGCTCCTCTGAGTAAAGAGAACTAGGATGACATATTCACACATGCACATGTGCATATTGTAAAAGACTTTATGAGACCGGATGTATTACTCCTTTGAATCAATACAGAAAGACCAATAAAACAGTGCAGACATCAATAAGACCATGCATTCAAGTTAAGAATAATCATAATACCCTAACATATGTTGTCCTTTGTGTATAGCAAAGCAAAAATGAGCTTCGAGGAAGGCAAGGCTGGTGATTATTTAAAGACTACTCATTATGGAAACAAGGTAACTCTTGGAAAGAAGCAGAAAATAGTGAAGATTTAAAGTTTTACCAACACTGGATATTGCAGGTATGTTGCTAATGGAACTCTGACTAAAAGGTGAGTCTGTGAAGCAGCTCTAAAGCAGACAAAAATGTTTTGTTGTGTGGGTTTGCAGAAAGGTTACTGGTGAGTAAAGACAAGAGGAAGGTGTATTCTAAAGCCCAGCACCCAGAAGTGCAACCACACAGATCTTTTCAGTTTGACATGACCCATCCATAAGTTTTGCCTCTTCCAAATCCACCATAGACACAAGTCTGCACTGCTGTTTCTTAAATTTCTGTTTCTGATGAGACACTTCACCCATAATCTGATATCTTAATACCACTATATGTACTGCAACATCACTGAGCAGGCAGAATGATAAAAATTATAGCATTTATTAAGTAGAACTTTAGGTCAGATACTTCATTAAAGACCTGGGGAAGGTTTGCCTAAACCAAAACATTGTATTTTAGTAACACTATGCTAACTTTTATTAAAAATCTGGGACCTTAGGTTCAAAGAATTACCCTCCTTTCTTCTTTTCTGCTAGCAGCTAAACCCCACCCAGGCCTCCACCCAGTTACAGAGAGGTGGGAATATCCTCTTCCCATAGGCACTATGTCCCTGTTGATCTCCTCCAAACCGTTTTCATGCCTACAAAATCCAAGATAAATCTTTCTTCCTTTCTTTCTCCATCCTAAATTCTCACATCTGAGCTCAGTGAAACAGAGCAATGATAGCTTATCCAGCAGTAGAGGAAAAAACTAACTTTGCTTTTTAAAGCACTTTCTGCCTTATTACAGTTGGAAGCCTTTTTCAATCTGCAAATTGCACATTGTAACAAGTATTAGCTATACATATGTTCCATTAAATTAATAATCTTTATTGTGGCCTTAGCTTCTGACAGGGACTACTCATCGCAACCCATTATTACTTACTGACACAGCCTTGAAAAATGTTCTGTCAAAACCACCTTCTCCCTCTTTTATCCCATTCTGTTACTTTCAGAGGTAACTATCAGTGAAATAAGTAGCTAAAAAAAATCTAAACAGAATTTTAGGTACTCTTTGGAAAAGAACAGAATAAATTGGAAAGTAACAATATCAGGCTGTATACATCCAAGATGTTCCTACTGCTTAAGAATTATTTTCAGTTCTGTTTATCATGTCTCAAAGGGATAGAAGGTAAGTAGAAAAAGCACAAAGAGAGGCCACAAAATTCACAAGAAACATGGAAAAACTTGTGAGGAAAAGGTGATTAGATAAAGAATTTTGAGATTGGGGAAATTTCATCCAAATATCAATTTAATATAAATATATATAGAAGATGGAGATTTAATTTATTCAGTAATTTCCACAGTGAAAGAAAAAGAGGACACTGATGAAATTATTTGGTAGCATGTTTAAAACAAACTGACATTATATCTAGTGAAAGATTAAACTTAGGTTAGTTTTTCTAACATGTTGTGCTGTCCAAGGTATAAGCATATATAAAAAGTTAAGGAAAATTTGAGAGAAAGACCTGCCCAGGCTTTTTGGGTACCATGGTCCCAATGGTGTTCAGCACAAGAATTCCCTGGTACATTTGCTCTCCAGTAAATTGCAGGATTTTCATTGGAAAGGACGGGGTTGGAATAACTTTTTGTATATGTTAGTCTACCAGCCTCCAGTTCAGCAGGCCTTCACAAGAAGTTTCAGGTGAGCCATCTGGATTAACCTTGCCCTGAAAAAGTTCTGCCTTGAATACTCAAGTTCATTTGGCTCAGACAAGTTTACTTAAATTTGTAGGTGACTCCTTTTTAACCATGTTATTTTTTTGTAGTAAGAATACATGTTACACTACCTTGAATTAAATGTTAGTTTAAGAAGGTCCACTGAGAGATTTCACCAGTTTATAAAATCTTTAAAACTCATTTTATTAAGTTGACAAGATCTGTGAAAATGTGATCTCATCAATATCATTATTGTACTTCTGACAAGATCACCTTTTTGTCAAGTGCACTAATGGGCTAGAAAGGACATGATTAGATAAAACAGTACAAGCAGATTGTATTGGAGCATTTTTAGAATAAAAAAGATCTTCATCTTCCAGTATAATATCTACTGATGGGGAAGATGATGGTCTAAAGCAGACTGAAGCACAGCAAAAAGCTTTTCAAGAAAGTTTTTGTGCTCCTTAGGAACTTCATTTCTACTATAATTCAAATCTATTATTTGAAACTAAAAGAAACCTTTACACTTCATTAGCAAATCAAATATGACTGTGCCACTAATGCTTTGAGATAACACTGATGATGAATGATTTTGATGAATGATGGTGTACGTTAATTGTACCTGGCTGCTTCAGATTTTAGAGTTGGAGATACACATGGCTAAACTGAATTTGATAGTTTACTTACCTCTGGAGTTGCCAAGCTGACACTTTACCACTTACAGAGTTTTCATGCTTTCACTTGAATTTATAAGCAAAATCTTGGGCAAAAGCTTGCAAATGTGATTTGTCCATAATCTCTGCATGAATTAGATCAGTTGCCTGTGTACCAGAAGAGAATTTAAACATCAGTACCAATGGCAGTCATAATCTGCCAAAGTGTAGAGATTGAACAGAAAACTAAACATGAAAATGCTGTCAGCCATTGGGTATGCATCTGCTGCTAATTTGGTGCTTTGGCTCTCAGAGCAGTCAGACATGACCTCAAAGCTCAGATCATTGACAGGATGAAATGCTCATGTTGTTAAATTTAGTGGCAAAATTGTTCTTGTCAGGAAAGATAGCTCTTTAGAATAGTTTTCCATAGAAAGATGAATAATTTTGAGGTTATAGTAGTTTTGCTATTGCATAATTTTGTTACATATAGAGATCATATATGTAAAATTAATTTCAGCCATATTTTGTATATTTCTTTCTACTTATTTTCACTTGTTCTTTATCTATTTTTTTTGAAACACTTACCTGTTGGGAAATAAATCACACTCCCATTTGATACTGGTAAATGCAGGAATGGTTTCCATTTTTTTTCCGTGATGAATCTTGGTGCTTCTCCTTAACCCATTTTTCCTTAGCTAAAACCAACTTTTGTAACAACAATATGTTTGAGGACTTTGTATTTCTAGGTGATTTTGCTGATAAATTATGATTTTGCTGCTAATACAGCCTGACTTATACTTCATAAACTGATAGAATTTAAGTGCTACTGCACAAAACCACTGTTACTGAGGTAGAGTATGGGTTTTATGTATTTTGTTAATATCTACTAGGGATTTTATTCAGCATTTACTCCCTCCCCTCAGCACATCTTCTGATTATTGTCCTTATGGAGTGAAACCTGGTATAGTGTATCCCAAATAAAGCATACCCCGATATTTTATCTGAATTTTTGTTTGAAATAGCATAGTTTTAAACATTAGAATTTAAGCTGTATCTTCCTTATGCAAGTGGTTGTATTTGGACTTATTGGCTATGTCAAAATTTGATCTATCAAATGCCAATGACTACGACCCATAATAGTCTGTTTTAATGGAACTATCCATTTTTCAATATTACTGCTATGCAACAACAAAAAGACACAACTTGTTTCCTATGTACCTCTGGAGGTTCAATATTTTCCTTCAGATAAGCTTGCTAACTTTTAGCTCCCTATCTGAAGGTTATCCAATTAATTCTGGATTTGGTTATTTAAAAAATAATATTTTAAAAATTAAAATTAAATAAAGTTCAATGTTTGAAATTATGCAAAAAGTTGGGGAAAATGAGTAGTTTCATATTCAGAAACTGCAGGGGAAGTTTCATCTAAAACAAGGTGCTGGGAGATGAAAAATGAGAACTAATTTCCTCTTGTTTAGGAGTGGCTTTGTGATTTTGGAAGTATGTTCATTTTTTACTGTTAAAAATGAAAGGAGGCTCCAGCTGTCCTCAGAGCCCTTGCCCAATAGCAAGTGTTCTGATAGTATGTTTTTTGCTGCACTTTTATTATAAAAAATAACTGCAGTGTCTCTGATAAAATTAACTTCATTGGAACAGCTGGCACACTCTTGCTTTTAAAAAGAGGACCCCTCTTGAGCACTTCAGTTGTAAAGAGGATATAAATTACAATAAAAAATCATGTCACATAAGAGACAAGACATATATGATCAGTGGTGGTATACCAGAGGGCTAGATCACACTTTTCTTGATACTTAATTAATATTAATAACTATATATTTGCATCTGTTTTCATTTAGGAAATACCTTAAGGATACACTTGAGGTTAAGCTGATGTTAACATACTAGCTTACTGAGAGCTTACTAGCTCCTCGATTACATAAATAACATTTTTAGTATAAGATGGGAAGCATGGATTAGTATTTTACTTTATTAACAAATATAATTGAAACCCAGATTCTGATGAGAAATGTAATTTTTAAAATATATCCTTCTGGCTCCTGTCAATATCCGTTTGTTGGACAGTTTTTGACACCAGATGAATGCAAAAATTACCCTGAAAATACACATGGGAGGTAGCATAAGACTTTTACCATTTCAGGACATGAACCAAGAGACCTGGGGCGGTTTTGAACATGCTGTGGATGTACAGCTGCCAGTACTATCAGCTTTCTGAGGTGATGCAGGGAATCTGTCTCTTCCTGTGGGGCAGGAAAGAAACAGAAACAGCTATGTACACATACATCCCATGGGGAGCACTGTGACGAGACAAATGAATCTCAGACACAATAAAAATACTAAAGGGTACAAGCACACAGAGCCTCTCTCTCTCTCTCTCAGTAAAGCTGTTACAATGTTAAATTGCCTCACATCTCTCAAGTTGTTTTTTTGCTGTAAGATTGAAATAGTCTGACTTTTAGGCTGCAGGGCTGGTAGGCTGCCTACAGCTTTGTTAGCAAGCTGGAAAAAACTCTCATACCTGCAAGCCTTTCAGTATGCAAGTACGTTCGCCCAGCAGCGCCTTCACAGTCTCTTGTTAAACCGGTTGAGTTCTTTAATCCTCACATTTAAAAGACTGCAGTGATGCTTGGGCCATTTTCATGTCTTTTGAACTTTTGTTTGTACTTTTATATCCTTATTAATTCATTGTGAGACCAGCTGCTTCCATCCTCATGTACTGCATCAGGTCCCATTTTAGTATTCTGCATTCTTGGGAGTGTGCTGGTGTTTCAGGATCACCTTATTCTGGACAAGGACCCTGGGCAGGGTGCTGTTAAGAGGAGTATTTTCTCCCTGCTGTATCTCATATATGAGAGTCTGTTGGTTTTGCATGGCCTGGTTTTGGTAGTGGGTGGGGCACAGAGGTGGCTTCTGTGAGAAGCTGCTGGAAGCTTCCACCGTGTCCAGCAGAGCCAGTCCCTGATGGCTCTGAAGATGGGCGTGCCACTGGCCAAGCTGGGCTGATTAGAGATGTTGGTAAAACCTCTGTGATAGCATATTTAAGAAGAAATCACAACAAAAGTAGTGGCACAGTGTTAATTCCAGTCAGAGAAGAGTAGGAGGTGAGAACATGTCAGTGAACCAACATGGAGACACCGAGGTCAGTGGAGAAGGAGGGGCAGGAGGTGCTCCAGGCACTGGAACTGAGATTCCTCTGCAGGCCATGGTGAGACCCTGGTGCAGCAGCTGTGCCCTGCAGCCTTTGGGGATCCATGGGGGATGCATAGACCCACCCACAGCCCATGGGGAGGTGCCCATACCCAGTAGGTATGGAGGTATGCCCATACCCTGCCTGGAGGAGGCTGTGATCCAGTGGAGCCCCAATGGAGAGAGGGCCCTGCTTCCAGGCTGGAGCAGCCTGCTGGAGCAGTGGAGAACTGCACCCTGTGGATAGATCCACACACAGCATTTTTGGGAGGGCTGTGTGCCCGTGAGAGGGACTCATGTTGCTCATGAGATTGGAGCCCTGTTGGAGAAATTCACAGGGAACTGCGTCCCGTGGGAGAGATCCCCATAGTGTAGCAGGAGAAGAACTCTTCTCCTTGAGCAGTGGAAGAAAACTTTGGGTGTCAAACTGATCAAAAGCCCCACTCTTGTCTCCCTGCACCGTCCAGTGCAAAGGAAGGAGGAGTTGGGGGGGAGGGGGGAAGATGTTTTTAAGGACTAATTTTACTTCTCATTATCCTCCTCTGAATTTTGTTAGTAAGAGATTCACTTAATATCCTTTGGTCAAGCCTGTTTTGACCTTGGAGTGTTTTCTCCCAATCCTTATCTCAACTCATGAACCCTTCATTATATTTACTCCCCTCTGTCTAGTTGCAGAGGGGAGTGAGCCAGAGGTTTTTGTGGGTGCCTGGCATTTGGCCAATGTCAAACCACAGCAGAGAGTCTGTAGAAAGGAAGCTGAGAAAGTGCTTGTGCTTTCCTTGAGAAAAAAAAATAAGGTATAGCAGAGGAAAAGTTTTCTGACAAGTGAGACAGAAGGTTTCAGCTCGGTGCTAGTGAGAGAAAGGACGGAGCAGTGGCAGGCAATCAGGTCTATGGGTGCAAGGACAAGATGGGAGGTGAGCATCGCAAAAATCCAGAACCTGGTGACTGCTCTGCCGGATCAACACAAAAATCTGTGAAAAAAACCCATAGAAATCTGTGATTCAACATCCAGTCAGATGAACTGGATATTTATCTCCTGCACAATCTTGGATATGTGCCCTTTTTTTTTTTTTCTGTCTGAAAGGCCTTCCTAGTTGCTTTTTGATTACACTCCAATGTCACACTGAAGTGGTGATGTGATGTCACACATCAGCAGCCTCTGACTTACAAACTTCTAGTCTTGATGCCAACTGTATTAAAACTTTCAGTGGGTTATAAACATTTAATTAGGGAATACAGTATTCTGAAGCAGTTTGTCTTTCTGATTATTTAATGCTTCAATGAATTTTGTGTCATTTGCAAAGTTTATCAACAATGATTTTATGTCATCCCTTAGCTTCCATGTCTGCTGTATTTTATAGTACAATGCAATTATGAGGCAATATTCTGTTGTGAACTATATGAAGACATTCGTTCTGATTACTTGAAACAAAAATGCTCAGATTGTCATGGGAGCTTTTACAAATAATGTAAAAGAAAGGAAAAATAGGGAAGTAAAGCCATGAAACTTGGAATTTGCTCCAAACCATGGACAATCTGTTCTGCATTGCTGTAAAACACAAGATACTAAAAAAATCTCTCTTGACTCCTCAAGAAATAAGAGTGTATAGATCTGAGTGTTACTCTGCCCTTCAGATAAGCCAGAATGGGGGCTCCTTTGGGTCAGCTGAGAGCAAATCCAAGACTGCTTTGCCACAAGGACTCAGTGAAGCAGGTAGTGTTGAGTCTGAGTGCTCCTGCCACTCAGTATGTGGCACAAACCAGCTCATTTTAAGTTTCCTGAAAAAAGCTCAAGGCCTGCTAGCGCTACAAATCAGTTCTGCACCACACACCCTAATGATTATTCTTAAACAGAAGCTATTTCCATGCCAACCAAAAAGAAACTGCAGACAATTCAGGACTGCTGGAGTGCTTCCAGAGCAGCCTGTGTGTGGTTCCCCTGGAATGGTGTTTGGGGTGCTATTATGATCATAATTCCTGAAGTGTGGTGAAAGCAAGCAGGTTTCCCTGTAAAAGGAACCGAGATTCCCAGGTTACTTTGCACCTACAAGTGTTTTATGACCAACCTGAGAAGGCATGTTTGGGAAGAGGTGGTCTTTGATGGTAACACATGAGCAGTTGCTTCTTTGCAACTTCTGCTACAGTGGACAAAAGTCTTCTGATGAGATCAACAACGCCTAAGCCATGAGCCATTTCAGCCTCTCACAGAGTGCTCTGCTACCTGAAGCACAGCAGTGTTCTCATTCTGATGCTGAATGCCTCCCCTTCTTCAGTATGTCCAAAGTATGCCCTTTCAAAAACTCAAGAGTATTTTATGTTAGGATTTATCCAGAATCTAGAGCTTTTCCTACTTCCTGTGTTATTACTAAAGACCATAGGAAAGTTATTTACCCTCACTTAAGCTACCAAAGGACAAATCTACTTCTGACTCATTGGTCAGGACAAATCTACTTCTGACCTGGCACAGTTCCCTGAGATTTTCAAGGATGTCATTTGCATAGATTGCACTATTTTCATATATAAAACGTTTCATCTTTAATAGGTTTACTTTTAGAAATATGCCTGGATTAAGTAAGATTTTAAATAATTCAACCACTGCTGTGCAGAAAAGTAATGATTAAACACACAAGATACGAAAGAAGCCATTTCAAGGCTGTTGATCAGTTAGGCAGACAACTTAGTATGCTGAATTACCAGCAATATTCTCCTGAAATTATTTCTAGTGCAGCTTAAAGCACCCTATATGTCCTTTAAGGCATTATTTATACAATGTTAGGCAATGCCCTCTATTATATGGCTATACTGAATGAGAATCACAGTGGATGGAATTTCTTTCTGCATAAAAACTACAAAATTAAAGTTAAATGAAAAATTTGAGTTAAAATGCCAAGTTTCTCATCACTTGGGTGTCATTAGCAAATTTTAAATTTTTTTATTTTAAAAATGCTTTGTTTATTAGGGGGTTTTTGAATGTGCTGCACTCAAGAAGCCTTTTATGTGTTGAAAAGGCATTTTTTCTCTGAAAGTCTGAAATTCTATGACAAATCGTTCTATTATACCAATACTCAGATTGAGATTATGTTCTTCTTCCCTAGAAACGTTTATGATAAGAACTTGTAATTATGCGTGGTCAGATTTCTGTATCTGTGGGGAAGCCCTGTGACAATGTCTGTCAAAAACATTTTTAGTGGGGATTCAGCTGCAAGAATCAGTACTTCCTAGAGGACTGCATCTCCAGATGGAATTAAGAGCCTGATCATGCCACTGTCAGCCATGTGCTTGTTCCTCTCACTGCTCTAAAGGGATTCTTGGCATGATTAAGGAACAATCAAGAGAATAAAAGTTTGCTGGATCAAGTCCCAATTCTGGAATGTGATTAATTCATTGTTTGAAGTAAACATGCTGCAGTTTTAAATATTACAAAATACAGTAATAAATAAACAAGGCTGATGTGGCTCTGAGGTTTGTTGAGGATTATAATGAATTCCAGTTTGTGAATTAGAACTGGCAGGCTGTGCAAGTGTTTCAAGCCCAATGCCGTGGATCTCCTGGGAGCTATTTCAGCTTTTCTAGTTATGCAGCAGCACTGAGATTGTTTCTGTAAGAAGCCAACATATTTAAGAGGAAAAGAACTAAGACGACAACTGTAGTAAATCATAAAATTTTTTCATGTTACAGAAAACATCTGAGAACTTTGTTAGGTATTTGTGGAGTGTGAAAATTTAACTTTTAACTAGCTGATGATTATAATACCTAATTATCTCCTTTAAAGTAGAAAAGAAACCCCAAACAATTAACAATTAAAGTTATTAAATATATAATTCCACTATTAAGTGTCATAAATCTGATGATTTCTTGATTATATGTTAATTTATATTTCTATAGCCCTTTCTCTTGTATTTTTCTCCCATTAAGACAGATTACATTTGTGCAATTTAATCTATTCCTGTCTGAAACCAATAGATACTCCTTAATAATAGTTTGGGCTTTTCATTTTAAATTACTTCAAATTTCTGAAGAGGCAGGCTGCTGAGAAGTGTATGTGTTCATTATTTAGTCGCTGAGGAAGTGTCAGGAAGGGGTTTCGTTCTGTTTGTTGGCTCACTAGAGGGAGCTCCAGATGCATGGCAAGGAAAGGCTTTGTTCTCAAACTATACAAAACTCAAGAAACCAGAAAAAACACCTTTCCCAATGGGCAATGATTGCTAAATGTCTAAAAAGAAAAAAAAAGAATAGTCCTGTTTTTCTTCTTAGTTAGAGCATTTTATGTGCATTTGTTTGCCAATAATACATGCCTCACATACAGCATTTAAAGGCTGGCAACAAATAATGTCCAGTTAAAAACTTTGCAAATAGAAAGCTTGAAAAATGCCTGAGACCAGTGCCTGTAAGCCCTTTAAAGCAATAGCAATCGAGATATGTGGCTTTTTCAAGTGGCTGGTGTGTCAGAGCTGATGAGATAAATATCCAGTAGGTTGGAACTAAATCTTTCCTCTGATGCAATACAATGATTCTAAAGCAGCATAATATATCTGTAAGTCCACTGATCTGTTATCTGATATTTGTATAGGGCAATGGCTCTTATGGTGCTAAAATTGGAATAATTTTTGATGCCCAAAGGGAAATTCACTTGGAGGAAACATAAAATAGCACTTTCTGAAGCATTTTCAGTGTTTATTTTTTGCAAAATTACTTCCAAAGTGCAGGCATTAAGAAAGCTTTTTTTTCTGGCCTATATTTTAAATGTTCTTGGTTTATTTTCAGTATTTTTCAAGGAGATGCCTTTCTTTACAGGACATGAGAAGCTGGTAAATGGTCTAATATCTTTAATAGTTAACATTGATATCTTGGTTCCCTGGAATATTTGAATTAAGCTAGTGGAAGCTCCATAAATATGCATACACAAGTACAAAGAACACAAGGGTGGAGCCCATCTTTTAAGTAGTGGTCAATGAAGTCATTAAAATCTCAGTATACAATGTATAAAATCAGCTTTTTAGTATCAGCTCTATGTGTCTGCTTTCCTAGTACAGTAGGGTTTTTTATATGATAGTCCTCTCTAAACATTCATTCCTATAGATAATCTTTACAATATGTATCTTAGAAACACCACATTTGAAATTATGGTCTTATATAAATACCATGAAATAACATACTGGTGTGTCATCAGGACTTTCAAATACATTTGTTACATGTCTTACATGTACATTATAACTGTATTATGTTTAGTGAAGGTTGCAATAAACTACTATTTCAGCATCATACAATGATTAGTACTGGAAGGAAAAAATCATAAAATTTTGTATCCAAATCTGCTGTTTCTTCATATTGGATGACTGCAGAAAAAAGAAGAAAACAGCTCTATGTTTTCATACTCATATGGATAATATAGAAATGTATAGCCCATGAGAATAAACTAGACCAGCTTAGAATAGATGGCAATATTTATCTTTGACTTCCATAGTATTTACACTATTTACTGACTCTAAGAGGAAGAAGGAGAAGTGCTTTATTCTCGAGGCTGTTGGCTGATAGACAGAGCTATTGAGGTTTGTGTGTTGGTAGGTAGGCATCCCAATGATGTGACAGCCATTGTTTAGGGAGTGGCACTGAGAGCTGAGTGAAGCACATTCACTTTCGTAATCCCTCCTTGAAGGGCTTCATTTTGGTATAATTTTTTGGATATCACCTTCTATGAGTTTTGGTCAAAGAAAACATATTTATACTTCGATGTCATTTTAATCTAGTATTATGTTTGGGTTTGAAAAATGTAGGGAAAAGCAGAGAAGGTTTTCTTCCCTTCCTTATTCCTTACTTTCTAAGGCTAGAAGGTAAAAATATTTTTTCCTCCCTATTGTGTTTTTAATGGAATAAGAATATGAAAGATGACATTTCTTCTAAGAGTTTTGCATACTGGTTTCAGAAAGATCTATTTAAAGCTACTCAATGGGTAAGAGCAGCAGGATTGGGCCTCTAGAGGGAATCAGATGAAATAAGTGTTACGAAAAATCTCACAAACTCTTTTTCTGTGTAACGTTAGGAAGAATCTCCTATAATTTTGAAAAGGACTAAAATTCTCTTTTTATCTGTTGTAATCCAAATGTTGGTTCACAGTAAAATAAAAAAAACACAGATAAAACCCTCTGGGCATATGTCCATATATGTTTTTTCTTAACAAGAGCAAAATAGAAATGTTGTGGTGTGCATACTGTTCAAAACTAGGGAATTAAACTCGCATCATTCTATGATGTTTCTTTCCTAAAAAAAAGCTAATATTTTTATTCCTGCTTCTGAATTTGCCACATCTTTCTGAAATGTTGTACTGGAGACAGGAGAATTTATATGATGCAGTTACCCCCCATATTTTCTCTCCTACCTGAAAAAAGGCTGTTAAATAATTTAAGCAGTAAATGGTGTCACAATTTTCACCAGAAATTGTCAGGAAACATTTTCCTGAACTCAATCTCTCTCCCAGCCCAGAGCCTCATACAATGATGAGAGGAGGATTCTCAGCTTTGCTGTTTAGGCCAAGTCTAAATGTAGCTCACAGGGATTTACATTTTCCAAGCATTGTGTGAATGTTAACAGATCTCCATAACACCTCAGTGAGGTAGGTAAAGATTATCACCTTTATTTTCCAGGAGGGAAATACCTTGGGAAGAAGTGAATTTGTGAGTTCATATAGGGAAGCAGTAACAGCTTTTAGAACTGACAAGTCTCATCCCACTAAAACTCAGTGTTCTGGGCTCAAAACCCACCAAAAAAAAACCCCAATAATCAAGCTTATTCCACTAGAGACAGTGCTAAACCAGATAATTAATACAGGTCTCATGTAGAATGCCAAGGCATAATGATAGTGTCACACAGTATATTTTAAGGCCTTGAAATAGGTGGAGTCCAAGAAATTGTAATGATCCCTCACTTATATTTTTGTGGCCATTCTGATTTGACAAGTTGGAGATATGTTTCATTTTGTAGAAACAAATGTACTGAACTCATGGTTATGTGTGCACTGTGTCTAGACACCAGAGCAATTATAAGGAAAATCACATTTTCATTTCTATTGCAAATTGTCTTGTTAATCTGCTCAATATTTCCTTGTCTAATCATTTTGTTCTGCACTTCTCTTCTTTAAAGAAGGTCAAACAAGCTTTTTCAATGTTATTACTGCCTACTGTAGATATAATATGGGCAATAAGAATCATAGTTCATTATTATCATACGAAAAAATCCCATTTTTTTATTGGATCTAGGTGATTTGCATTTTATTTTTCCAATATTTTAAACAATACATTTATCAGAGAGCAAGATCTGGTCAGTTCTCTTCCCTAGAAATACATGTTGGCCTTTATGGTCACTGCTTTTCTTATACACACAAGAACTGCAAAAGATGGCTAAATATTGCCTCCTCCTTTCTCTTCAATTTTGGAAGAAATAAAGAGAGAATTTTGCTTTCAGGACCAAACAGCACTATTACCAATACAATGTACAAAGCTTCCAATTCCAGAATGGATATAAAATTTAATGGCTCGGGAACTGGGTCGTTTAAGAAATCAGGAAAACACGTTTGGATCTTCTGTGACTGAGAATGCAAGTGAACCCCAGATATCTGCCTTCCTAGAAGGCAAGATAATTGATGTCATTGTGATTAAATCATGAACACAGTCATCTGGAAGAAGAGTGCAATTTTCATTAACAAAACACAGTGTTTAAGAACACAGACATGGAAAATGGTGCCTTGCCCTGAACAGAGCTCTCAAGGAGGTGCTTCATTCTAACTTCCAGACAAGTCACCAGGTCCAGAAACAACACAGTTCCTTTTCTTTTATGGTTTAGGCATTTTCTGCTGGCTGTTTTAGGTGCCCCTTCCTACAGCCACCTGTGAAATCCTTTTGTAGATTGTAGATTGTAGATGCCTAAATTCCATGGGATAATAATGAGCTTTGGCTTTGAGCCATAGAAGGACCTGACTCAACACTTCTGGAGCTGAGTCTTTCTGTGCACTGTAGTATTGAGCATCACAAGTCTGAGAAGTCTGGATTTACACTGACTGAGAATAAGTGCCAATATTTTTTCCATCTGAGCCTAAATATCTTCTACTCTTGCATAAACTTCCAGAGCTAAATTATTTATTATGATTTTTTACAGCAACTAATAATTACCTTCTTAGAAAATGTAGTTTTCACTTGTGAAATGAGAGGCTGACTTAGAGTGAGTAAAAATGAGGAAATGACCACCGAAGAAAATAAAACAGTGGATAGGTAATGATTTAGTATGACAATTATGCAAACAAATAACAATCTAAACTACTTGGAAGGTATTTTACCACTGCAAATTGTTAGCATTGTCAACAGTTTTTTGAAATCACAAGCTATTTGCTGAATTTCTGAATTGTTCCTACTAGGGTGCATATTTCTATGTAAATGAATGCCATTAAACAAATGCTCCTGTGGTGATGATACAAGTTCCTTTCCACATTATCACAAGTTCTTTCCTTAGGCAAACTGCAGGGAGAAAAAAGCCGTTCAAATTATTCAATGTCCTATTTGTTTCTAAAATGCAGCAAATTTCAAAAGCAGTATTTTTGTCTGTATTGGTGTGTATAACTCTTCTGTAGGGCATATGCTTTTTCCTAATTTTTAGAGAATATGGTAAAATGGAGTCCTCATGTTAGTACTGATTCTTGTCAACCTTGTTATGGTAGAGCCTTGTGCTTATTCTTCAAACTTCAGGGCCTCTGTTATCCTTCAAATTAACCAAAACCTACCAAGAAATGGTTCTGAATATTTTAGGACATTTTTTTAATCCACATTACAAGTCAAGCAAAGCTTAAACTTTCTCTTTAAGATTTTCCTATGCCAGTTTAAACTCAACAGTACTCATTTAAGAATTCCTGAAACAGCATTATAGCATAAAGGGTAAATAGTTTAGATTGTGCTCTTGGCATATTGTGATTATGTCCTTTTCATAATCCAAAACCATTTATCAAAGAACACAAATTGGCCATGTGCAGGAAACTCCTGATTTTTCTTGAGATACCTGGTTTCGGTATTTCAAGGTGTTATGTGCTGACCCTTCTAAATATTTCTAGGACCTAGGAGTGACATGATGAGCTTGCTCTTTTTTAAGATGGTACGCCTGAGCTTAGAAGAAAGTGAGGCGGGACAGACAGGAGGAAATGGGTTAACAAAAATGTTTCTAATATTATCTGTGAAGAAATATCTTGTACCAAATAGACAATCAATGGTATCTACAGGAGAGAATACCCTCTCCATATTATCAGTGTGCTTGGCCCAAAT
>VWYI01032162.1:0-39998 GCA_013399455.1 Anthoscopus minutus
GAGAAGGAGGAGAAGGAGGAGAAGGAAGAAAAGGAGAAAAAAGAATGGGAGAAGGAGAAGGAAAAGAAGCAGCAGAAGAAGCAGAAGAAGCAGCAGCAGAAGAAGCAGAAGCACAAGCAGAAGCAGAAGAAGAAGAAGAAGAAGAAGAAGAAGAAGAAAGAGCCAACATCCTAAGTTCTCCATCTTGTAATTCACTTGTTAACATAACTAAAACTCCAAACTCTTTCTCACTCAGTGACTTAATGTAATTCTGTCTGACACACTCACATTGCTCGTTTCTCCACTTAGCTTTAGAAGCTTTCTCCATGGTTTTAGGTAAAACTCAGTGTTCTCCCGAGTGTCTGAGCCTGTTAGCACAGATAAGGGAATATTTCCTGTGCCTCTGACTCCAGCACCCAGCCTTCAGCCCAGCCAGGTAATTAGACTGCAAGAAGTTTGGGCAGAGCAAACTCAGAGTTTGCACACCCCCATGGGCAGAGCAGGGGGCATCACAGGCTCACAGCAGGGCCTCCTGTGTGATCATCACAGCTCAGCCTGGAACAGCTCTGCCCACAGCCGAATTCTGATTCCATCCTCAGGAAACACATTCTTCTTGTCCCTGGTTAACAAAAGGCCATGGGAAGGTTGTTCTGGAAGGCCTAGGAGCTAAATGCACAATAATAATTCCAGCACCACTTCAGAGCAAACACTTCTGGTTTGAGTCCACTTTGAAAATGTGAATCTGCTCATGCTGTTCTTCAAAAATAAGGATCTACTTTGTCAGCTTCACCCTGCATGGCTGGTGGTGCCTGCTCTGCAGAATTTTCTGCTATCCCAGTTCAGATTCAGCATCCTTCACCAAGTGAAGTTTTCACATGGACACTCCCCAAGAGTCAGCAGGAGCTCTTTGCTCTCTAGAATATTTTATTAGCATGCTGACCATTTCTGCAAGACAGCAGTGGCATTTTCCTGCCACTCAGAATGCCTTCCCTTCCTCCTTCTCCCCAGCTCTGTGTGCTGAGGGTGGTGCCACACGGTCTGGGGTATCCCTGTGCTCAGCTGGGATCAGCTGTCCTGGCTGCGTCCCCCTCTCAGAGCTCCTGTGCTCAAGATGACCCTGAGATGTGTAAAAAGTCTCTTTTCCCCAACCCAGCTGTCCAAGAACGAGTCTGATGTTTTAGGCTGCCTGGAGCTCCTCCCTGCCATGGGAGGCAGTGGATGAATTCCCTGTTTAGCTCTGCTTGCACACACGACTTTTGCTTTAGTTATTAAACTGTCTTTATCTCAGCCCATGGGTGCTTTCACCATCACCCTCCCAACCCTCCCAACCCTCCCACCAGGGGACAGTGACTGCCCAGTGGGGCTGAGTGGTCACCTGGGGTTAAACCACCCCACCAGGACTGGGTTTTTCAGGTTAAATGAGAATGTGATTGCTCCTGGATAATTTCTGTAGCTGTGGGAATCCCAACAGTACCACCAAACAAACAAAAATCAACAGCACCTTTTGGGCAGTTCTCACCTCCACACGCACAGTGCTCCCCACAGAACACAGGTTCAAGCACTTAGAAATTTTCCTTGCTCCTGAAATAGATTTGGAGTTGTATGATTTTTATGGTATCGGTAAATACGTGATCAGCTTTTAAAAAAATGTCTGAGATACGTTTCAGTGGGACTTCTTTTCGCCTCTGTGGAAAAATGCAATGTGTATTCTAACAATTATTACACCTTTATTCTGTGCATCAACTCTGTTTCTAAATGTCTGACCTGACAGCATGTCTGGTCACATGAGTCCAGTTGACAAATTTGGCCAAGGGTAACGCTTTAGGACAAAATTATGAAAAAAATGACAAATTAGCAATGGCACCTAATCAATAAACGACACAATATGGAATCCATGAAGCTGATAATGCAACCTCACAATTCTCTCATTTCATGAAATAAATTACCAGAGCTAAACATGTGCTAGATGATGTCTCATTTCCAGTTAGATTTTCCCTCAACCAATAATAAATTTATTGATAATTACATAGCTTATAGTCCCAAAATGATCAGCAACACACAAATTTCAGAACCTGGCTACTTTTAACCCTAAACCAGCCATGAATAAGTGGTTTCCTCGGTGCTGTTGCCTTGAGACACCCTTTGTCACAACACAGTGTGCTTCAGAAAAAGTTCCCAGCTGGAATTGCACCACTACACTGAGTAAAAACCAGGAAACAGAGTGACAAATCAGTTTGCCTTTGCTGGAGGAATTTCATGACTTCCCTACTTCATCTAGAAAAATACCACCACAGTGCTGTCAGTCTTGGAAGAACTCTCAAATTATTTCAAGATTTAACTATTTTCCAGATCAATTTTCTGTCATTGCAGGCAAGAGTTATTTTGCTTTAACATAACACAGTAATACTGTAGGGTCTGAAATTATTTACCTCGTTCTTACAAGTAGCTCTGGTGACTTATCTAACTTCTGCAGGCTGGCATTTCCCATGATGTGGTTTGCACAAAAAGACCCGCTTAATTCTTCTAAAACTCCTGAAGAAAATCTGTTTTATGATTTTGAAATTATCACAGAGCAAGCTGAGTTCATTGCCGCAGAGAAATTACATTCAGGCATCCCCTTTCTGCTATTTTCTGGTAATTCAGAGCAAATCTAGATACAAGGAGCTCAAATCAGCCCTGTCCATCACACCCTGAGGGAAAGGGGTTTTGTTCATTTTCTTATCTGGAGAGGTGCTGAACCAACTCCAGCGGGGTGACAGCAGCTGGAGGGCTCCAAACTAAAATTCCTTGAAGAGTTTTAAAAAGCAGTTTGCAAAAATCAAGCATGCCAGTGAGAATGTCCACCACAGCAGATGAGAGGCACAGATAAACCAGGTTTTAAAGGTACAAACCCCAGGCTGGACTGGGCTCTGAGAAACTGGGACTGGTGGAGGTGTCCTTGCTCAGGGTTGGTTTTAATGTCTCTTCCAACCCATTTTAATGTCTCTGACTCCCTGGAAATGGAACCAAGAACTCGTGTAACTCACACCATTCCTTATTTCCAAGGAATTGTCTCTGATTTGTCCCTTCCCAGGCCGTGCTCCTCCTTTGGAGATTGAAGCCATCACCTCCAACCTTTGGAAGAAGAAAGGAGGAACAAAGTTTTCAGCTCTCACAGCAATCCAGAGCTGCCTCTCACCATGTTTTCTTTGGGGATCAGCCCAGCTTTTTGCGTGGAAATTCACCCAGATGGATGAAAAAACATGACAAGAGCAGAGTCCTGTATTGCCAACAGATTTTAGCGTTGGTTTTGGTAAAGAATTTAAAACTTTGCTGTTCTAAATACAGCAGCAATGAACACAAATCTGTTTTTTCAATGTATTTAAAGGGGGAGAGGAAGTATTTTATTTGAGGAAAATAGCATATTTTACTATACAAAATAAATAATTGGAATTTATTTCTTCAAAAGCTATTTAAGCCCTGAGAGATTTTGAAAACAGAGCAGTCTCCTAAAAACGAATTATTTAATATTGTGAGAAAGTAAAAAAATGATGTTAACTCATGTAGCCAAGGCAGAGCAGCAAGAACTGTGCTTAACCCCAATACTGAAAATCTTCATGAATATTCCTGTCTTTACTGCACTCATATCCCAAAGCAACAGAAAAAAAGGCACAGAAAATAAGCAGGTGAATGAAAGATCCTCCTCTGCTTGTCCGGAAAAACTCGCCAACACACACTGATATATTTTTATTTAAATCTCTTTTTTTTTTCCCTCTTACAAGTGTCCCTGAAGCATCACAAATTCCCCAGCCACACCTACAGACAGCATTTCACTGCTTTAAATCTCTGCTACACCAAAACACTTCACGCCACATTCCTGGCTCACAACCACTCTCCTCTTGCACTGGCAACTTGTAAATTAATCCAGCTGAAAAAAAAATTATTAATTCTTAGTCAGCAGCATCAGATTCACAATCCAGGTCGCCAAAAGAGCTTCAGCCCTGGTCCATAACAGAAGGCAGCACCTTTGGCTGCAGATTTGGCAGGGAACTGTACCCCAAGGTCTCTGGGCACTGCCATGGCATTAAGCCTATAAAATAGCATATATAATTAACAAAATGCCAGCCAAGCACTTGGCAGGGAGATCTCATTCCTTCATGCTTGGGCTGGTACTGCCCAACATGTGCAATGATCTCCAAGTTAAGTTGCTGTCGTGTGTTTTGGGTCAATTTGCACACATCTCTGCACAGGAGCTCAAAAATAATAATAATAAAAAAATATATACATCAAACTTCTTTCAATTTGCTGTCGCCTGAAAGAAAAAAAAATAAAATTAAAAAAAAAAAAATAGTGGATTGCAAAAATGCCTATTCGGTATGTGCCAATCCAAATGCAAAGGAAGATCTTTGTGCTTGCCAGAGATAGGTAAAAACTGCCCAAAGTCACCATGAAAGCTGAGGTGGAGCAAATACTCCCCAGAATATTTCAGTTCTGCCCACATGCTCTTCTTCCATCCAAACTGTTCTTCAGCAATCCAAATTGTTGCTCTCCAAACCGTTGCACGTTTGTGTATGACTGGAAGAAAACAGATGATAAATATGATTCCAGAACATCCATAAATATGAATCCTTTGAACATCCCAACTCTCCAAGCAGTTTTTTTCCAAGCCTCAGGAGCAGGAATCTCCAGCCCAGCATCCAGAACAACGGGAGGTGCAGGATATACCCCTTATCTGTATTCATTACAGTGAAACGTGTCTCTATCACCTCCTGTCAGCCTTAATGAAGGGTTAATTTAAACATCTAATTGGGAGAGAAAAGTGCTGATAATATTAAGCGGTCTGACTGGAAGCCAGCCTGCACAGAGATAAAAGAGGTGCTAAAAGTGATGGGCTGAACCCTCACCTGCTGATGGTGCTCCCTGATTTGCTCAAATAAAGTCACCTACACCCTGTTTTCGACCCATAAACACTTTTAAAACCCCAGCGTTTTTACAGAACGCCGAAGATAAGAAATTAAGGCAAAAATTGGGCGGGTGTGGGGAGGGGAGCCAAATGTTGTTTGAATCAGATATAACTGGTCTGTAGAAATGGATTAAAGTACTTGTGAAAAGTGCTGAACATACTGCTGGGTATCAGGCAGGACAACCACACTGATCAAAAAGTTGACCTCACATTTTAACAGGTTAAAATTTCCAGTTGATCTTAAAAATAAGCTCTTTTCCACCTTTAGTGTTATTTGCACACGCGGAGGCCTTTGCTCTCCTATCTGGGGCCATGCTAGAAGCAGAGCCTTTGCTTCTAGACAGCCCCATCAGCCTTTTCCACACCACTTTTAGACATTTCACTCTTTTTTTTTTTTGTTACTGCTTGCATCAATCTTACAGCTTGACCACTTTTGGCGATCGGATCGTTTTCGAGAGGTTCTGTTTTGTTTTCCTCTCGCCTGTGCGAAATCCCATTTTTTTAAACTGTGCTACAGCAGGAGGCATCGCTGTGTTGAGACAACATCCCCACTCCAAGGAAGCTGAGCAGCGCTTTGCAAAAGTCCTAAAAGATTTTCCCATGCAGTTCAGAGCAAAATTAACCCTAATAAAACCCTCAGCATCCTATTTATTTTTTTAATTTTCTGTACACCCAGTCATATTTACTCATCCTGGGTGAATATAAAGGCCTCTTTTCCAGAGGGGAAAGTTGTTGGAGGGTTGCCTGGATGTTGCCTGCTTATCAGCAGGGCAGATGAAAGCAAACAGCCCGCGCTCCACCCCTGGCTGGAAGCAGAGGAGGAATGCGGTTCCCTCCCAGCAGCCACACCGGGATGAGTCTCCTTTCACAGCTCAGGGTACCAGCACCGCCCGCCCCGATAGCATCACCGCCAAGTGCGGCCGAAAATGGCTTTAGGGCTCAGCAATGGCTTTGTCACACCTGGAGCTCCCAGGTTTGACACCTCCACGCCCGTGATGCACCGTGGATGCTCTGGTTTTACCCCGTGGGATTGTTCAAGCAGGGCGGCTTCTAAATGTGCTGTTAATACGGAGTCGTTCTCAAAGTCTTGAGTTTTCCCAGCCGCGTTTCTGTGAAATTCACAGGAAATTCATTATTTTGAAGAAATAATGGCAGGAGATTCATTATTCTGCCCGCTGGAACTTTCCAGCGCAGCTCTCGAGGGGACTCAGGGTGGGAAATGGGCACCCCAGGCAGCCCTGAGCCCTTAAGTTGCACTTTTTAGGGCAAGTTAAATCACTCCTTTTGGCTCTGAAATGCCCCTCTGGCAGCACGGACACCCTCCCGAGCTGCAGGGTGTGTGTGTGTGGAGCGATGCCCTGCAGCCATGGATCCCCCATCAACGCCATCCCTTAAAAAGCCACCAGCGAGCCCTGGCCCCATTATCCGCGTCCTGCCTCGAATCCCTGAGCGGGGAACATTTCGGTCCGGATTTTGAGCCTGATTTGCACTTGGGCATATCAGGTTGAGATTTTAGCACCTTCCTGCACGGCCATCGGCTGGCAGCGACACAGGAGCCTGAAAAATCCTCTGCTCCGGCTGCCCCGGGGGCTGCCCTGGTGGCACGGATTGGGGGGACAAGGCAGCGACCCTGCTGCTCCTCACTGCCCTCGGGACTTCCCAGAATTGGAACCTTGGGCTCCTCCGGCCCAAATCTCCTAAAAATGGAATTACCAAACCTCTGAGTGCCTCCTAGGAAAGCGCTCCGCACCGCCTAGAGCGCAGAGGTTGTGTCCTGTGGCACTCAAGGTGACAATTTTGTGTCCTCACCACTTCGCAACGAGCGGGAATTCAAGCCGATCTGCGCCCAACTCTTATTTTGTCAGCACAAAGCACAAATATTCACGCGCTCTGCTGCTTTAAGCTGTAAAAATGAACATTTTGCGCTGTCCATTTAGGACCTGGGGAAAACGCTGTAAATCCCCGATGCGCAATTCCCGCTGGATTCAGGCCTGGAAGCTCCAGAGATGTTTCCTTCAAGTGCTATGTAAATATCCCGGGCTGGGTGCAATAAAACAGCTCTAATGATGGGCTGTGCTGATGAGGCGAGCTGTGAAGTGCCGCAGTTCAGGAGCGCATCTCTGCCGCACTTCAGCTGTAGGCAACAGATGATCTCGGGCAGAGGGGCAGCAAAAGCAGCCGGATTGTTCAAGCTGCCCAGGAGGGGTTCCCAATGCACCCGCGTCCCAAACTGCGCTGGGTGAGCCGCCAGGGAGGGATTTAAATCGGATTTATTGCTTGGCATCACAAAGAATCAGCGCAGGTAGTTAGTATTTATCAATTAATTGCGATTGTTCTTCGCTTAGGTTGTTACAGCAGATTAACTCCACCACAATTTTCATTAAAATATCTGTATTTCACTTTCTGCAGAAGTGTCAGGTTTAGAGGATATAAAAATGGGGAAAAAAATACAAACCCAACATTAACAATTTTTCGAAACACAAGTAGGGTTAATTTATTGTACAACATAATACATAACGCTGCTGCAGTTCAGCTTTGTGGTTCAAGGTAAAGATTTTTTAAGACGAACTTTTAAATTATATAAATCAGCTCAGGGGTGCCTCAATCAGCTCTCAAGAAAAAAAAATAAAATCAAACTCGCAGAAAGAGAAAGCCATTTAATTATTATCTTCTGTGGAGGAAAAAAACAAACACAAAACAACAAAAAAGGTAGTCCATCACAGAAGATTAATAAAATAAAATTTATCAGAAGTTGTTCAATAAAGTCCTAAACTTTCTGTGCATGAAGCTACCCGCTGTTTTTGCAGCCGGGCTCTGATATTTTGTCCGCACGATCAGTAATTCTATGCAAAATTCCCCATTTCTAATCACCAGGGATCTCTTATCGCTGCCCAGCTACGCTGTGGGGCTGCAAGGACCCTGGCACCAGAGGGGACAGCGATCCCGGCGCTTTGGGGTCGTTCCCGGCTGGAATGCGAGGTGGGAAAGCAGAGCTTGTTAAGATCTGAATGCAGATGCGGGATGGCACCGCCTGCGCTGCCCCTCCTGACGGGGAACTCCGGCACCCCCGAGCTCGATGCGGTGATAATCACAGCCTTGGGCATCTGCTGCCCCGCCTGGGAGTTGCCATTTTACCTCAAAAATGCAGAAAATTCACCAAAGGGGGTGAAATACAGCGAGTTTTGTTATGAGCCTAACTCATAGTGCAGCTGAGCTTTTCTGTGCCATGAGCTGGGATGCCCAGAAGCTGTTGAAAGTAGGAATGTAAAAAAAAAAATAAAATAAAATAAAAAATTTGAACATAGGATTGAAAAACTGCTTGAAAAAGAAACAAAAAAAATTTTGAATATAGGATTGAAAAGCTGCTTGAAAAAGCAAAAAGCAAAAAACTGAGGTATCAATTTTCTCCCAACAACAAAAAGCAAAGCTCTTTCTTGCCACTCTTCATTTCCCTACCACGTAGCTCTCATTGCTCGCTGGGACACTTGCAAGGCTTCTTTATCTGAATAACTGGCAAAACCACTTTTTGCCCCCTCCAAATTATCAGTCAGCAACTGGTATAGCACGAGCTTTACTGCTCTGGGGGAAAAAAAAATCAGTTCAAGGAAAAAACCTCAATAAGATTTTTTTTCAATTTAATTTTTTATAACAGCAGATTTTAAGGCACCCTTTCCCCTCTTCTTTCCTGAAACAACCTGCAGCTGTAATTCTCACAGGTAAAAAGCACTTTTGGTGATTTTGCAGAGTTATCTCTGGGTGACACTGCAGCTCTAATCCTGCCACACCGGCGGCCCTTGGAAGTGAAAGCTAGAGGAAATTTTGATTTCAGCCACACCTTTGTAAAACTAGTTTTTCCATGCCAAAATATATAAGAGAGATCAAAATCTTCACCATTAGTGCCAGAAGCAACAACTCCTTCACAAATGCTGACCTCTGGCTATGGCTGTGACCCAGGTAAAGCTGTCTCATTAAACATCATGCGTGTGAAAATACCGAATTTCAGTTCCACCGCACGGGGTTAGGAGATACCTAAACACCACAAAAACTGTATTTCCTACCAATATCTACCGGTGCAGCAGCTGCCCCTCCCCTGGCAACCTTTTCCAGGCAAATCCCCACTCCAAACACGGGCCGGGATGGAGAGATAAGCACCCAGTGCTGCATTCCTCCCACACCCACAGCTCCCAGCCAGAGGGCGGATAAGGAGGAGGCAGCTGGCTCCCAGGAGTAATGGTTGAAACTCCCCAAACTGTGCTGCTCATTGATTCAATCACGGCGTTTCAGACTTTTGCGGGATGGAGGCTGAGGAGGTGTTGGGCTGTTTGTCCCTCTGTGCTCGTGTCTGTTCCCGATGGTTCGTACAGAAACCGGCTCGCAGAAATCTCTGCTGGACTCCAGGGCAGACAGTGAGAACAAATCCAGTGCCCTGTGCTCACAAATGTATTTATTTTTCACTTTCTATATTTATTTACTTTATATTTCACTTTACTTTAAAGTCGCTTTGAGGACTCTGAGCTTCAACAGCGATGCCAACAAGCAGGCAGGCATTAATATCATCTTTTATCTTGCTGCATGTGCAAGGAAAATGGGTTTGAAACTCGGAGCTCTTCACTCAGAGCACACAACAGAAAGGCACAGAATTTAACCAGGAGGTGTTTGGTAGGATGCTGCACGGAAGGGTCACACAGAATGAAAAGGCTGAATAAATCCCATGGCCAATTACATGGTCACTGAATCATGAAAAGGCCAGGCTCCTGGAATTTTGCAGCTGCTAGTAGATTCAACGGATGCATCAAACCAGCAGCAAACTCAGCTACAAGTTACCCCACCACAGAATTGATTTGAAACAAAATGAACTCACAGCAAACCCCCATCATGCAGAAGTTTTTTGAGGGAACACTGGTAGACTTTTAATTCCCATTATTTTTCCTTTTCTGCAGTATGCTTTACTACAAAACACGTAAACTGCCTTTTCTGATTAATGAAAAGTATGAAAAACTTCAGAGAGGTTTTATTATTAGTGAAATTAAGCCAAATATCTAGGTGTGGTTATTTACTGGGGGCAGGAAAAGCATCATTAAATAAAGTTTGATTCTCCCTGGATAAACTGTGACAGCTTGCACTGGGGACAAATGGAAAACAAGTCCATGAGTGTTTACTGTCCCTCTGCCAGGGTGACACAGGAAGATTGCCAGCCCTCTGGCAGAAATAGCCCAGACTATCTGAAACCACGACCACTTGAAGTCAGGATGCAGTGACCAAGGAGCTGGCACAGAAACTCTTCCCTTTCTAAGGCCAGGAACCCTTAGCAGAGGTGGAAGGAGAAAAGAGGGAGGAATTCCCTCCGGGGCTGCTGGAGCTCCACCGTCAGCACCAGGAAATGCTGCAGACAGGGCCCATTTGGAAAATTCCATTCCAAGCGGTGGGCAGAGCATCCCTCTGAGGTGAGGAATCACTCCTGGCTCTGCTCCTGCACCTTTTTCCTTCCCTGAGTTGCACCGATGCCTTCACAAAGTGTTTTTGAGATCTCACAGGAAAAACAAAAAAAAGAAACAAACACCCAAAGTTTAGAATCATCATCAAACCACAAGTTCTCTCCTAGTATAGCACTCCCAGGAATCCAAGACATTGAGGAACAAGCCTGATCAGGGATGTTTCAAGCAGAGAAAATAAATTCTTTTACAAATGAATGTAAAGCCATGAAGCACTGATCTCCCCCCTTCTTCCAACACAAGATTCCTCTCTACAGCTCACAGATGTTTTATCCAGTCCTGCTTAAACATCTGAAAACTGGAGAGAACATTGCACATCTGCCTTTTATTTTGCTGACATTAAATCCTCCCGTTTTTCCTGGTTGTGTCACAGCCCACCACCCAGCAGAAAGAGTTTTTCTTTTTGCACCCTTCAGGTGTTCTGCAGGCTTCCTACTCCCTTCCGTGGTCATCCCACAGTCCTTCATATATCCACTTTTGTACCTACATCCTTTTATGCTTCTTGAGAATGTCTTTTAGACCTTTTAAGTTATTTTTTTTGGCTGAGATCTCAATTTTCTCTCTCTGTAGAAGACAGGTTGGTCCAGACACACGCCTGGGAGGACTGCATCAACATCCTGCTCACTTCCCCCTTTTCCCTAATTAATTTTTCTTCATTAAAAAGCACAGACCCATCCTGTGCATCTGTACAGTGCCTCTGCCACAGCCAGGACATTTGAGAGATTCTTTAAGAGCACGTGACAAATGATTCATGGATTCTGAAATCTGCCATCTTCTCTCCCTGCCAGCAAGGACAGAAATCCACAGGTCCCGATGATCTCAGATGTGCACAGACATTTCTACATGGTCTAAATTCCCACGATAAAAACACTTTTCCTGCCTGCTGGCTGTAAAACCAGCTAGTTCTGCAATACTCAGTCACCAGAATCCTCAGCACCAGGGAGTTTTCTCTTTCCCTTTTCCCTCAGGAGCCTCTGAATGTTGAGGGTGCTTAAGGCCACTGAAATAGAAATGCTGTCAAACATTTAACAGCTGATCCTACCCACAAATACTCCAGCCTGAAGATGACTTCACTGGGCTCCGGGAAGGAGAATTTGCTCAGACAGTTGTCTCAGGTGAAAATGTTATTTTAGGATTAGTCAAATTTGACCTGAAAGCTCTTACTAACTTCCATTAAATGCCATTAAATAATGAGGTTATGGCAGCACCATTTGTAGGATAACATGCAGGCCTGATGGTATATATATATTTTTTCTCGATTACTTGATCTAACAATGATTAAAGTAGTTTTTATGCCCTATACTTCAGGAAAAGTTATTGCAGGGATAAAAGGGAATGGAGGGGGAATTCATTGCACATTGGATACAATCCTGATATACACCTGAATATTTTTAAATGCCTCTGTACTTTAAGGTCAGAAGGCACCATTATGATCCTTTACCCTAAACCCTCAAGGCCAGACTATTAAATTTTACCCAGCAGCTCCTGGAGAGGAGAGAATTATTCTCTCCTACTGCATAAGTGAACTCTACAGAGCCCAACAGCTTTGTTATTCATACTCCAAGGCAAGCAGCACCTACCACAATTTGAGTGATGAGATAAATAATAATGCAGCCAACCAGAATGGGAGACAAACTAGAAAAATCCTCATCGAAATTCATCAGATCTGGGCTAGCTCCTTCTCAAAGCTCCCCCATCCATCCTCCCCTTCACACAGAGATTTTAGGGACAAATGCCAGTAGATCTCTATTGTTCCTGCTCATTCATTAGCTACAACTGCTTTTTCTGTTGTGCTCACACTTCAAGGTAAGGATAAGATTCTGGCTACATTGTGCATGTTGAAAAAGTAACTAGGAGACCCAGAAAATGTAGATTATTTTAAACACAAAATAACATTGCATTGTTTCCTTCACCGTTTTAAGTAATCCTCAGAAGTAAAACATACATGTTCCAAGGTGAAAAACTTCCATCCCATTACCTTTGGACTTTCCCCTGTCTCTAGTAGTTGCATCACTCTCCTTTTTTACATCTTGCCCCCTTTCACTAAATGGGCTCAGAAAAACCCCTCATGGCCCTATTTGTCACAATGCCATTTTCTACACCTGTAATTCCCATGCCTGCAGCGAGCGAATATTTGTGATTAAATCCTAAAAGCCTGTTTTTTTAAATTGCTGCCCTGCCTCTAGTTCCCCCTTTCCACATGCACCAGTGCAGCTCATGAGCTGCCATCTAAGGCTTCAAAGGGGAGCAGAGGGTCTCAGTTTAGCTGGAACAAAGCATTTCACAGAGCCACAGCTTTCACTTACCTCCCATGCTGGGGGTTACTGTTTGCTTTCCCACACTTCCCTTTGGGCTGCTCCAGCCTTTGGAGCTGGAATTAAGGCAGGCAAAAACTGTGCTTTAGCTTACTTAGATATTTGAATGTGATCATCAAAATCACACCTAAAACTTCACAAGCTGGGGAAAACCAGTCCTGTTCCCCTGAAAAGTTCCCAGCCTGGAGCGAATCAAAATTAAAAGTGCTCGAGGGTTATCTTTGGAGCAAATTTTGGGGTGCAGATTATTGAAGTCACCTGCTCCCCATTTGCAAGTGTGGTTTTTCTCATTAAGTAGGCAAGGTAAACCCAAATCCTCTCCCTCACACCTGAGCTGCTCAGGCCTCTGCTTAGAACCCTGGCTTTTTTTATTACTTTCTTATCTCTCTGACAATAAAGGTCTGTTCTGGTTGCTTTTCCCTTCCCCAGTCCTTCTGTGGGCAAGCCAGTCTCAAAACTGTCTTGGTTTGAAAATCCAGGCATCTGCTAAGGCAGGCAGGAACATCCCTTGAAATGGAAAAAATGTAAACTTCCCACCCCCTGCTCTGAATTATTGTAATCTGGAAATCAAGATGCTCCCAGGAAAAGATATGGGAATAGGAATAACAGTTCTTTACTAAAGAAATTAAAACAAAAATGCAGTAGTACAAAAANAGATGGGTCCTGTTTTCCTCTGGGAATGCTGCCTGTGGTGTTCAGAACCTCAGATTGTATCCAGGTAGGAATGCTTGGCTCCTCCCCCTGGGTGGAGCCTCTCCCAAGGGGAGGATGGAATTTTATCAGTCCTGCAGTGAGGCTCAATGGCCCATGAACAGCAGAGATCCCCTGGAGGGAGGATGGAGAGATAAAGAACTCTGCCCCTCCTGGGTTTAACAGCTGGCCCATTCACAGAAGAGATCCCCCAGTTATGATGGGTCCTGGAAGAGATAAAGAGCACTGCCCCACCTGGATTTAATAGAACCCATCCTTTTGGTCACATCTGTCATTGCAACCCAAGACAAAAACCTGTGGCTGACAATTGTTATTATTAGGAGCAGTTCAGGGAATTCTCCCATTTCTTCCCAGTTTGGAAGCCCATCAAGGAGGCGACGTCGTGGGCTGCTTCTCCCAAGGACAGCATGAATTGATTTGTCACAAATCAAACAGAGAATTTGGTGCTGTAACCACACAGCACTTTAGAGACAGTTGATGTGCCCTTATTTCAGTACCCCTTTGTCCTTCCTCTGGTTCCCATCCTGATACAGAATCTCTGGCTTCACTCACCAGTATCTTGTCCATAAGTGAACACAGAGAAAACCACATTTGCTACTCACCTATTTGCACTGAAGGTGAAGCAGACCAAGCACCAACAGTCTGCCAGTGCATTCATAGCACCACTCCTGGGGAGTATTTCTCTTTATTCCTCCTTCCTTTCCTTGCAGTCCTACCTGAGCAAGGCACAGAGATGCTCAGCACACTCTGGCCACATCCTCATATATTGTCAGCAAAAACAAAATTTTAGTGTGAAGCTGTTGGAAACTAATTTGATAGAAGCTAGGGGTGAGTGGTTCTGCTTGGAAAGAAGGAGTGAAACCCCAGTGTGAGGAGAAACTAACTTTCTCGAGGTTGTGTGTATCAAAACCTACACCGGGCTCTTTCACCTGGCATTCTGACAGTGCAGTGAAAATGTTTTCACTCCAAAAAAAGGCAGGGCTGTATGGTCAGTCCTCCCCTGGGTGTGGAGGTTGTGTTCACAGGCAGCTCCTGAGCCTTGGCAGGACAGAGGAGGGAGGTGCAGCCAAGCAGAGCCCAAGCCCAGGCACAGGACTGCAAAACCTCATCAAACGCTTGCTCAGTTCAGTTTAGGCTGGCCTAAATTCTGGTCATCTCTTGAATAATTGAAAAGGAAACGATTGTGGGAAAAGTTTCATGTGACAGGAAGTCCAAAGGATGTGCCAGTTTTTGGCAGCTCCGGTTTTCTCTGTGCAGCTCACAAGCCTGGTCCTGTCAGTCACTGAAAACAAAATAACTCCAGGGCACAGATGGACAGCCCTCTGCTAGAAACCAAAGCAATCATGTTTCCTACTCCAGAATCTCCAGAAGATCCTTCAATGCCACCACAGTTGAAACTTCAATAATCTTTCTGTTTTACTGCTGTCTAAACAAAAAAAAAACACCAAGAGATTCCTTATTGCCTTTAACAATTAATCCAAAGTTATTCGTCCTTGCTTACACAAGACTTTCAAATCAAAGTTCTTGGCTAGAATTGATACAAGGTCTGAAACCTAGAGAGAGGAGCAGAAGAGTTATTGCAGAGGGAAGCAAAATACTTTCAAGGAGTTGATCTCTTTGCTTTGCTATAGCTTAAAAAAAGTTCATTATAATATTCCATGCTCTGCACAAAATCATCCAAGTCAGGGATTGAACTTCAGTGGTTCTTAGGGCAGAGAACACAGGCAGGGTTAGACCTTACTGCAGCCACTCACAGCCCTGCTGAATGCCTGGCAAGCTGCACAGAATTACCTTGATTCAAATGTTTGCCAGTCTGTATATTCAGCTCCTTTACTTCCTTTAACTGGAGGGCCATGACACTTAATTCAGTTACTATCCCAGCTCTGGTATGCTCATAAAAAATTCACACCTGTTTCACAAATGTACACCTGTTTAACAGACTCAGGTTTAAAGGAAAGGAAGTTTTTGCTTAATTATGAAAGGATAACTTGCTTTTTAAAAGGAATTCCTACTCTGACATTTGCTGTTTACAGGCTATAAAAGCAGAACTGCCCAGTGAATCAAAAGGGGGGAGGGAGAAAAAGGGAGGGGGAGGGAAAAATAAAAGAGAGAAAAAAGAATTACTTGGATTAAAATATCTTTCCTTAACCTTGTGGAAGAGAAGCTTCTCTGACTTGGCAGCACAGCACAATGAAAATGAAATCAATGCCAAGTGTCTCATCCTGAACTCTGAATGGGCAAAGTTCCCATTGACTTTCAAGATTTCTTCCCCTGCAAATGGCATTCAGGAGCAGTCGTTACCTGCACCGAAGGCACGTCCAGCACTATGTTCTGTCTCTCCCCTTTGTGTCGAGTGGCTGTAAAGAATTTTTGAAATCAGCACAGCAAGCTGTGAATGATGCATGAAATGAATGAGCTGAGTCTTGTATAAAGGGGAAATCCTGAAGGCTTGGTGCAATCACTGCTCTACTATTTCCTATGGCCTGCATAGAAAAGATGCATAATATTCTCCAGAGAGACAAAGAAAAAAAAGCTCACCGAGGCCAGAAGCCTCAATCAGAAGCCCCAGAAGAGATAAATGACAGCAGCTCACAAGTTTTTAATGTTGCTTAATTTCCCTCTTATTCCTAAGCTGTTCCCCACGGATCCCCTGGTTCTCTCAGCCCTGGCTGCACGTGGAATAAACACACAGGGGTCGATCGGGGGGCTCTGAGAACCAGGCTCACTTTGCATCTCTTTGGAGGCAGCCCAGTTTATGCAGGAGTTTGTGTTTCACACCTCTCCCCATCAGCCCAGGGGAGTTTGCGCCAATCCCCCAGCATGGGATGGCCAAAGCATGGAAAATGGAGCAGATTTTTGCACAAGAACAGGATGTGGTAAAACCCCACAACTTCTTCCTCATGTTGGAATCAGAGACTTCACTGATGCCAGCACAAATATTTTCAAGCCATGCTCAGATTGATTAGTCTTAATTTGATGTAGTCCTGAATAAATGTAAATATATTGTAGTTGAACTGAGAAACAGCAACAAAGATGAGCATCCTCAGCACAACACTGCACGTAATTTATTTTTTTTCATCATGGAGAAGGTAAAAATACATCTTTTTATGGATGTGCTGTGACCTCCCCTAGCTTTCTTGCTCTCTCTCACACACCCTTGCTCACTTGCTTTGCAATCTTCCCTGCTGCACTAAGGAAGCAGGGATATTTTAGAAACAGGAAAAGTCAGGTTTAACAGGGATGCTGAGCTTCTGAGGATGCCTTTGCAAGAAGCAGATCTAAAATCCTGTTTGCTTGAGTAGCAGCATAAAGAAGTTGTCTGTGAATGGAATTTGCAGCAAAGAATAATTAATTCCTCATTCTGAGGACATTCTGTTGGGAAAAAGTCACAGTGTTGCACTGATTGCTGCATCCAGTGGCATCAATTAAAAGTTGTGATAGGGAACTATGTGGAAAACCATCCTGGAAATCTTCATTAACCAATAAATTACCCCATACAAACACGTCTGCAAGGATGGCTATCCACACTTTCCTTGAGAAATTGTGATATAAATGGATTGAAATTTTCTCTCTTTTTTTATTTCAGTGTTTTGTCAGAGTTTAGTGATGAAATTTACCATAGAAATCATCTGAACCTGCAGCATGTGAATAAACTGGGCATGACTACAAGAAATATGGGATCAAGGTCTAAGTGGAAAAAAGCCATATCAAGCTTCTCACTTTTGCAGGCACTTGGGAAGAGCAGCAAAGTCCCAGCTTCAGCTTTCGGGCGCTCTCATTCCTGAGAAATCATCCTTCCCCTCAGCACTGGAGGATAGGTAGACAAGTTCCTAACTTCCTAATAATGTTCTGAGAAGTATCTTTCTTAGTCCCATGTTTCATAGGGGCTGGCTAAAAAGATAATTTATGAACCTATGAATTTATATTTTCACAAAGTGTCCATGCTAATGCTTCTCCTGAATTTAGTCTTCATCCCTTCTTGTAGCAAAGAATTAGAAGAAATACAGAAACATGCAGTTTAACATATATTCTTAAAATATTTTCGAAATACTCACTGTTTCCTCTGCTAATTGTTATATTTTACTGTTTAAAAAAATTTAATTTAAAGTATTTTAACTCACCAATTTTTGTTGCAATAAATTAACTCTGAAGTTCTTTGGCACAGGAAGGAACCATGAAAAAGTAACCCAATACACGGGTTTTTTACAAACCAATTGTTATCTTCCACTCAAAAACATGTTAAAACAGAAGCCTAAATATTGTCATTACACTTAAAATGCCAGCATTAACCTCTTCAGAACCAGTGCTCCATCACTCTAAAGAAAAAGGCTGAATTTATCCCGGATGTTGTAGAATATACCCTGGAGTTGTTTTAACTGTGCAAAGAGTTGCTGATGATGGTGCACATGCAATAAATAAACACTTCATAGTTTGGAGCTTTACCTGGGAAAGGTAAAAGGTGTCCCTGTGAAAGTTAATGGCTCCATTCTGAGCTCTCCCACAGCAGCAGAAGGAAATCCTGCCTGGGCAGTACTCAAAAGGCATTTCGATTTCATTCATGCAGGCAGGATTGGCAAGGGCCAGATACTCTGCAGGTTTAAAAATGGAGTTCAGTAAAAGTAAAGCAAACCTTCGTCAGATCTAAAGAGAACAAATTTCTGCATTTGTTCAGGAGGAAAATTTCCTGGGCCTGAGCTAAAGATACAACAGTGCTCTTTGGGAAAAAAAAGTTGTTTTTCAGGCAATGTCTCCCTCTATGCTGTTGGCTCCCAAATTAAATTCACTCCTGCTGAGGGAAGGAGAGGCTGTATCTGTATTTGTATTTAATGCACAGGGCTGGCTTCCGTGGGTCTGTCCCAGCCCAGTGTATGCACCTGGTCACAACTCCTCCCTCCCACAAGCTCTGACCACAGCTTATGAACTTCGGGATAAAGTTTAGCCCCAGGAAGCTGAAAACTGCATTGGGAATTTCACCTGGGCATCTCAAAACCAGTTAATCAGGAAAAGCAGCCCTAAGCAAAACCACTGATAGGAGCTTCCAGAGAGAGCAAGAGACAATTACACAGAGAGATTTTTTTGGGACCCCTCAGGAACTTGCTCACAGACTCTCCTTCAGCCCTGACTTAAGCCAAACAAAGATAACCTGAGCTTAAAAATACTACAGACTCTGAAAAAAAACAGCATTTCTCCCCTTTCATGGCAGAGAATCCACTTCCACAAAACTCAGACATGAAGAACAACTATTTATAGTTAATTAATGATTAATTAATGATTAATGCATTAATGATGCAGCTGCAGTGCAACTCTGAAGACACCAAGTACAATTCCAGTGCTGGCAGCTGCTCACCTGCTCGGGAACCCACTTTAGTCAGACCTGCACCTGCACACCTGCCTGGCAAGGTGGAGGGAAAATTGTTTCAGGGAATGGGAATTTCACTCTTCCCCACTGAGAGGTGTCCTGGCACTGCCAGTTCTGGAGAGCACTGGGGAAGTTTTGACTCCCAGCCGAGATGAAATTGGTGCTGCTGCCCTGCCTACCTGCGTCCTGTACTCGACTAACACCACTGATGCTGAGACTTCTCTCAGACCTCCAGGTTATTTATGTCCCCAAGGGCTAGTGCGTCATGTCACCAGCTCCTGCTCTCCCCTGCTCCTCCCTGAAGGACAGCAGCGCCACAGGTTTGCCAGATTTCATCAGGAATCTTACGGAAGATTTGAGTTGTGGCTATGAAACACGCTGGGTTCTCAGGCACCCCCAGCCCGTGCCGGGGGCAGCGGCGGTGCCCGGGCTGTGCCGCACTTCCCCCGCTGTAGCGCCTGCTCCGGGAGCTGCCGCTTCCCTGGGCGGCCAGGAGAGCCCCACCAGCGATCGGGGCTCTCGGGGAGGGCTGCAAAACCTCCTCGCCCCTTGGAAGAGCCCGAGGAAAGCCCTGCCCGAGCTTCCCAGCGGAGGAGGCAGGAGCCGATGCCGGGGCATCCCCGCTGCGGGGCCGGGAGGGAAGCGGCGGGGAAGGAACGAGGATGCGGCCGCTCTGGGCAGCCAAGGAGCACAAAGTGTCCCCGAAGTGCCGGTAAGGGGGTGGCAGGGCAGGTCCCCGTACCCAAACCCCAGCAGCGCCCTCGCCTTCGCTCTCCTCCCGCCCCGAGGCAAACCGCGGACGGGCGGCGGGAGCAGGCGAGAGGCGAAGCTCGAAGCGGGGATGCGCTGCGGAGAGCTCGGAGCCCGGCCAGGGCCCTGCCGAGGAGCCGGGGACACGCGTGGGGAGCCGGCCGGAACGCGGCTCGGAGAGCGGGAGAAGCGATGCTCAGCTCCGCCGGCCGCCCCGGGACTCCCCGCGGGGGCTGTTCCGCAGCGCCCACCGAAGTTACGGACATCCCTAAAAAAGAAAAGGCCGACCAAAAAAAAAAATATATATATATAAAAGGGCTGGGAAAGGAAAGAAAAGTTGTCCAGACTCAAAGCGCTCGCCAAACATACTGAAAAGGTTGAATTATTTATTTCCTCTGGGGACTCCTGTAACCATTCATTTTTAATGGAGTCTAATTAAGAGTTCCCCAACGGGTTTTACTTTTGTAAATATTTTAGATGAGCTGGCGTTTCTAGGCAAATCCTCCTGACAAAAAAAAAAAAATAAATAAAAGGAAATAAAAACCACAACAAGCCGAGGCGGAGACGTAATCCCCTTCACTCGCCGAGAGAAAGCAGCCGGGCGGAGAGGCAACAAGTGGCCGCAGCTCGCAGAGCAGCAGCCCCGGCAGCTCAGCGACGCTTCCCCGGCCCGGGTCCCGCTTCACTTTAAAAGAAAATCAAATTTAAGGAGCGCATTCTCCCCCATCTCCCGCCCCTCAAAACACAGGCCCGGCTTGGCAGCCAGAGAAACGCAGCCGAAAAGCGCCGGCAGCTCCCGGAGCGGGCGGCGGGGCCGCGATGCTGCGGGGAGCCCCGGGATGGGCTCGGCCCTGCCCCGCTCCGCGCTCCCCGCAGCCGCGGGGAGATCCGCACAAACCGCCCGGACACCGCCGACGTGCCTGATATAAAATTTATTGATCTCTCTTCGTTTGGGAGAAGGAAGCAAACGAGGACTAGGAACAGGAAAGGAGTATTTCGTTGTTTTTTTTTTTTTTTGGAAGGAATCCGGTAACAAAACTAAAACGTTTTTTTTCATCCGATATGTCAAAACATGGTTCACAGTAAAATTCACAAACCCATTTACATAAGTTTACAGCTTAAGAAAAACCAAGACACACAACTTACTATAAATAAAAGAAATGCGTTTGCGACCCGCACAGTTCTGCTCTCTCCCACCTCCCCCTTTTCAAGGAATAAAACCTCAGAATGAAAAAGTCGTGAAAGCTACAGATTGTGGATAGAAACCAAGCGAGGGTCGGTAACAAAACACTTAAACCACAGCGATAATGTGAACAACCGACTTTAAAAACAAAAGCCCGCGGTTTTGAAGTCATTGCAACGCGAGAAATCAAACTGGAAGATGCAAGATTTTTAAAAAACTTTTAAGCGAATAAAACAGTGCCCAACCCAGCCGAAACCAGGAAAGGAGTTGCCGTGGTTTGAAAACTTCACAGCGGCTTCTAGGAGGCAGGAGTTGTGCTTTATTAAAATACCAACTTGCTCAAATATTATTTCTTGTACCAAAAAAATAAAAAATAATAATAAAAAAAAAAAGGACACAACTAACGGATTTCCTTTTTAAAATTTCTCCAGAGTTAGTATTAAGTCTGCTAAGCCGAGCAACACTGCCGTACGTCCCGGTGCGGTCAGGGAGCGGTGGTGGGGTTAGGGATTGAGACGGGAATCCGTCCGGAGCAGCCAAGTTTATATGTGAGTTAGTGGTACGGTACCATTGACGGCAGTCCCGGCACTCTGGTAGTGCTGGTGGACGCTGTGTAACCTGCTGCCCTGCAGGGCGGAAGGGTCTGTGGCATCCCCGCCGGGAGGCAGGTACATGCTGATCATATCCCGCAGGTCTCCCAGGCAGGCCCTCTGCGAGTGGGAAGTGATGGCCGGAGGCGGCGAGCTGGGCTCGGATTTCACCACGGAGCCCATGGAGCCCAGGCTCATGGCCGTGGAGGGCTGCTGGCCGTAGGCGGCGGGGGACATGCTGTAGGTGGAGGCGGCGTTCATGTAGGTCTGGGCCGTGGACATCATGGGGCTGTACTGCAGGCCCGTCATGTCGTAGCGGTGCATCTGCTGCAGCTGCGGGCTGTTCATGCCCGGGTGCTGGCTGTAGCCCAGCTGGTCTTGCATCAGCGAGTAAGCTCCGTTGGTCCAGCCGTTCATGTGGGCATAAGTGTCAATCCTCTGCCCCACCCCGACGGGGCTGCTCACCGCGTTGCCCCCCCCCGGCGCCAGCAGATTGCCGGGCAGCGAGTATTTGTCCTTCTTCAGCAAGGTCTTGGTCTTCCTCCGGGGCCGGTATTTGTAATCCGGATACTCCTTCATGTGCACGGCCCGCAGCCGCTTGGCCTCGTCGATGAAGGGTCGCTTCTCGGCGTCGCTCAGCAGCTTCCAGTCGGCGCCGAGGCGCTTGCTGATCTCCGAGTTGTGCATCTTGGGGTTCTCCTGGGCCATCTTCCGCCGCTGCCCGCGCGACCACACCATGAAGGCGTTCATGGGGCGCTTCACCCGGTCCTGGTCCGAGCCCGCTCCCGCTCCGTTGCCGGCGCCGCCGCCTCCGGCGCCTTTGCCGGTGCTCCCCGGAGCGGGGTTACCCCCGGTGCTGCCCGGCGTGGGCTGCGGCGCCTTAATCTCCGTCTCCAGCATGCTGTACATGGCCGGGGCCGGCAAAAGGTGCGCCAGGGCGGCAGGCAGGCGGGCACCGAGCGGGGAGAGGAAGTTCAAATAAAAAAAAAAAAAACCCACAAAACAAAAAACAACCAAAACCAAAAACCAAACCAAACAAAACAGAGCGAGAAAGAAAGCAAAACCTGCCTGGGCGGCTGCCGCGAAAAAAGGAGGAAGTTTTTGCGGCAGGCAGAAGCGCCGCTCCCCGAGGTGGTGGTGGCGGAGCTGCTGCGGTGCGGAGCGGCTCCCGCGGGCGCGCTCATCGCGGGGGTCCGTGATTGACGGGCTATAAATGAGGGGGCGGCGGCCAATCAGCGAGCGGTTCCCGACAGCCCCGGGCCGCAGCCGAGCGGCCGGGGGCGGGCGGAGGCACCGGGGATGCCGNAGCGGGCCGGGGGTGCCCCGCGGGGAGGAGCAGCGGGGCGGAGCGCTGAGCTGCGAGCGGGAGCTGAGAGCTTGCCCGGCACAAAGGGGTTTGGGGCTCCCCGGAGGATGCACAGCCCCGTGCCGAGCTCGGAGGGGCTGCCTGGAGAGCGAGGGAGCCCGCGCTGCTCGGACGCAGCCCCGGAGCGGATGAAGGGGAGGGGGAAGGATGGATGGGCTAAACTCTTCCGCTCCTGAGCTGTCGCCCGGGGGAGAAGCTGCGTTGCCGTGCTGGGATCGGGCACGGCTGTCGGTGGGAGAGGGGCTGCAGCGCGGCCGGGATGGGTGGCTGCCGGCCGGGCACTCCTGGCCATCCCCACCTACGCTCACCCCGCTGCCACTTGAGCTTTTCCACTCGGCTGCCCCAAAAGAGGAGGGGGTGGGGTGGGCTAGAGGGGACGGCGCTTGCGAATCCCCCGAGTTTCATGGCAACAGAAAGTTCTCTCCGTGTGAAAGAAAACTTTGGCGGCGGATATGTGAGTGGAGCGGCGCCCACTTGAGCTGTCAATCACCGGCTTCCCTGTCCGTCCCTCTCTTCCCTTTACCCCTCCTTCCTTCCCTTCTCCAGAGGCACGGACGCCGCACCTGCACGGGCAGGGCCGGCAGCTCGCTGAGAGCACCGCGGGCACAGCGCTCTCCACCGGGGACCGGGGCAGGCGGCCTGGGCTGCCCCATCCCTGCTCTTCCTCATCCTCCCGCAGCCTCCGCTCCAGCTCCAGCTCCATCTGGAGAAGCCGGGCGGCTCCCCGGGCCTGGGAGCGCTGGAGCAGGAGAGCCAAAGCGAGCCGCAGTCTGCTCGGATGTTACCGGAGGATGCGGACAGCATCATCGCTGTGGCTATGAGCAAAATGCCCCAGGAGCGAGTGGGGCGCGGGGAGGGTCAGGGGCCTTGAGGTGAGGCCGTGTTTGAGCCTCCTGTCCCGTCCCGGAGAGAACGGGAGGGGTCCCGGCTCCGCAGGCAGCGGCGTCACCCCAAAGGGCAGAGCGCGAGTGTAAGGACGGGATCGGGTACCGGGAGGAGGAGACCCCCGGGCAAGAGAGGGGGCTCGGGCCGGGGGACTCGGCAGGGCGGTGATGAGGAACCTCCGGCCCCGCTGCAGCCCGCACTGGAGGGACTGAGAGCAGCGCGGTGGCGTGGATGGGGTTGATTTGAGCCGATCCGAGCGCTGCTGGGTTTAGCAGTTGAAGGTCTCACTCGTTTTGTACGGATTTCTTTTTTGACAAAATCATCAGCTGAACAACGTCGTGGGGGAAATAAATCCCGTTTGCGACCGGCTATGGTGCGGTCAGCACTTCGGTTTTTGCTTGGTTTGCCGCTGGTGTACTGAGCGAAGTCAAAATTTGGCAGCCTGAGGGGACAGGGTGACAGCGGAAGGGTCTTTTCAGGCGGGAATGGCTCGCGTGTAACTTTTGCAAAATACTGAAAAAGCTTCAGACAGTCGTAATCAACTTCTAACCCTCAAAATATTTTGGCCCCTCCATTGGAGGTTTAAGACCTGCCTGGCTGGCAGGAAATCGGACTGATATATATCCTGACAATACTTAGATATTTCTTTATATGAGTGTTTGTTGGGGGGTCTGGACAAGCTGGCATGCAATGAAAAATTGCTCTGTATAGAGAATTAAAGGACGTGCTGATATCCCCCTGAATAGTGTTTCCGTCGATGTTTAAATAAATATTAAAACTTTAAGTTTCAGACTCTTTACTTTACCTTTCAGTTCGTCTTTGAACTGCCTGAATCTCAAAGTAGAGATTTTTTTTTTTCCCTCTAAAAGCCAAAGCCTTCGACACTTTTAATTCATATTATTTCAAACCGAGACATTTCTCTTGAAACATCGCCTATTTTGTAAAGAACGGAACCTTACTGAATCGAAACATTAAGTAGAGACTGAGGGATTTCCAGACTTCTCAGGTCCCACTGCGCACGTTCTGAGGAAAACTTCAAATTCCGGCTGATTGCTGTTTCCAGAAGGGGTGAGCAGGGACCCTCTGTTCCAATCCCCCCGCCTCGGCGTTAGTGCCGTGTGCGCAAACGCTGGGCTGGGATTTTGGGAGCAGTTTCGGGAGCGGAGGGGCCGGCCCGAAACCGCTTTCCCTCGGGGCTTTCCCTGGGATCCACGATTCCCCGGCTGAGCCCCAGCCCGGGCACGGCGCTGCCCGGGGCTGTCGCCACCAGCAGCCCGGGACTTCCCGCGGCCACCCCGCACCTGCCACCGCCTGTCTCTCTGTCCTTCCTTGTCCCTGCCCTGGAAACGCCGGGGAGGCGGCGTGGGGAGCGGGAGCAACAGGGCGAGCCCGCTGGAGCAGCTGCTGCTCCCCAAAGTTACCTGCGGACCCCATTCCACCACCCCCGTGGCAGCAAATTCAAGCCCCCACCGGCTCCCCGGGAACGGGGACGGAGCCTGCGGAGCTACCGGGACTCAGGGAAGGGGCAGAAAGCGGGAGGGGACCCAGCCCGGCACGATAAATGGGGCGAAGGGGAAACCAGATGCCTGGAGCCATTTTCTTAAATTCACTACAAGGGGAAGCCCCGTGTGTCTGGTGGGGGTCGGAGAACACTTGAGGTCGTGTAAATACAGTTGTCAAAGGCTGAGGAGCCTTTTATTATTGTTATTTATTTATTTGGGTGACAAAGGAGCGTGAGGCGAGATAAGGAGTTTACAGCACAGCCCAACTTGAACGCGAGAGAGACCCCGCGCTTGAAAAGAGCCATTTGAAAGGGTCTGTCTGAGGCTTTCTGAGCGATCAACGCTTAATAAGAAAGAGCCATTAATATATGTTAATTGCAGCTCCAGAAGAGCCCGGGGGACTCTTGGAACTGCGTCAGGGAGGATCGCTGGCTTTGTGAGAATAACTCAATGTACCAACCCGGCCCCGTCTTCTCCTGTTATTAAAACATCCTCTTGCTCACCAGCCTAATTCCCGACCGAGATCAGCGACGGCTTGTCCTGGAAATTTGCCCAGATAAGGGAGTTGGGAGCCCCTTTCGTTTGGACCCTGCTGACCCTCGCTGGGTTGATCCTCCGAAAATGCCCCAACCTTTTGGCGATGCTTAAGATAAAAGTTCACCTGATCCCTGTCTCAGGCTGGCACTCACATCCTCCCCCAGAAGTTTTCAGCGTGGTAATGTGGCTGCTAAATGGGCCATTTAAGGCTGGTTCTACAGCCGACGGTCGTTAGGAGATTGTTTTTTGTTTTATCCATCATTTAAGTGTCACGCCAAAACACCGCTCGAGATTGCCTGCGAGGCTTCTGCCTCCCTGGTCGCGGAGCCGACAGGGCTGGAGCGACCTCCCAGCCCGGCGAGGGAGACAGCAAAATCATTAGTTCCGACAAACGAGCTCCAAATCCTTCCCGTGGCTTCCCCAGCGCCTCGCTGCGTGGAGATCGCAGCTGTACCAGAGCCTCCAGCTGTCCCTGCTGCTCGCCGATCCGGGGAAGCAAGGGTTACTGCTGATGACATCATTAAAAATCGCAACATTTAGGAACAAAAATCTGAAGTGCGTGGGTAAACCCGGGCAGCGTCGTTTGGGCATAGCTCGATCCCTTTGAACTGAGCCTCCCAGCGCGCTCAGGAGGCGGCGGTGAATGTTTTTTTGGGGTTTTTTTTTTTTTTAATCACTTCTCTCCCCCCGCCCCCCCAGCTGAACTTTTATTTGGCTGCTGACAACAACAGCGGGCTGCAAACAGACCTCTCGGAGCGCCCTCTGAATAGACCCTTTTGGAGCCCGGATTGTTTCCACCGCCACAAAAAACCAACCAGTAGCTCCCGTTTTTTTAATTGGGTTGTTCCTGGCCCTGGCTCATTCAGGTGTTCGCGAGGAATTTGTTTATTAGCCTTTGACAAACAGCCCCTCCTGGCAATCGCCTCACGGACTGGTCTTCAGCGGGAGGGGAGGGATGCGGAGGGGGGCAGTTTGCTAATAAGGACTCTCTCCATCTCCAAGTTTCCAATTAACAGAGTTGTGGAGAGGACCACCAGCACAGGAGAACTCGCCAGGGCTCGCTGCGGAGCCCCGAGGAAACCACAGATTTAGCTCAAGTGTTTTCACGCAAAACCACCGAAGGAAAAACGAGCACGAAAAGTGATGCTAAAGAGACCACCCCGCTGCCCCCAGCCTGGAAGAAATCTCTTCCCCTGAGACAGTAACAGGAACTTCCTGCGTCTTGCCCTCGCTGTTACAGTTCCAACTGTGCAGAACCCCCTGAAAGAATTCCCCAGCCCCGGCTCGGCTCGCCCGGGGCTGTGCTGGAGCTCCCGTCCCTGGGGACGCTCGAACCCCGCGGGGATGCGGCTCCTGGGGACGCGGGCTCAGTGATGGGCTTGGCAGCGCCAGCTTTCCTCGCTGATCTCCAGGAGCCTCCTCCAACCTGAGCGATTCCATCGTTCTCGCACTTCCCCGGCAAGGGCAGCCCCGCTGTCCCCTCCTGGGTGCGGGGACACAGCGGAGGAGCCCCGGGGCCCGCGGGGCTCCGGGCACAGCAGCGCCTTCCCCCCAGGGATCTCCCCCGGCCGGGAATCCCCCCTGCCCCGGTACTTGTTGCTGTGCTGTGTTTGTCTCTGCTCTCCTAAAACACACACAAAAAAACTCCCCACAAACTCAAATCATCTCTGTTTTCCCCGTTTAAAACGTCGCGAATCTTCCCTCCGGTGTTTTCTGTACAGATGCAATAAGCACATTATTTACTGGTATAGGAAATAGCGTGTGGTATTACAGCATAGTAATCGTGGCCATGCTCCTTTTTAGCAGCTGGTTTAGAAATCGGACATTAATTGTAAAACTCTAACTTGCTAATTAGCTGCAAATAAACTATTCATTAGTGGCAAATTAAAATCAAAACACACCTTATTCCTACTCTCTGACACACAGTTTTGAAGGCACATATTGTTTCAAACCACAGCCTGTATCACTGGCACAGCAAATTGAGATCCTGAAAGGTTTCTCTCCAGGATATATAATTAAAATATATTCTACTTTAATTGACATTATAGAGGACACAAATGAGATTTTCCTTTTAGAAAGAAATAGCAGTTTCTAAATAAAGCTTTGCAGGCTGCAGAATGGAGGTTTCAAGCAAATGAATAGTCATTACTACCTTTTCAATGATGTGGGCCTTTTGATCAGAAAAGAAATTAGCTCTAAAGGACAGACAATAGGAAGCCTGCCCTGCAATAGGAAGAAAATTAGATGGCTAAGGCTCTTAACAACACCTATTTCTATAAACCATAGAGCTTCTTGCTTTTCAATTACAGCTGTTCATTTCAAATAAGGAAAGCGGAAAAACACAGAGGGGAATATAAACTCTGTTGCACCAAAAAAAAAAAAAAGCCCAAGACAGGGCAGGCAGGCAGCCTTCCCATTTCCCTTTTGTTTTTATTAGAATCAGTTAAGTAATATTACATATTTTGTAACAGTCAGCCCAGTATAGCATTCTCTAGGTCAGCCAGGATGGATTATATCCGGTAAAGGAATTGGTAAAACATGAGAAACTTTGCTTTAGGTAGCTGGAGGTTTCCACTGCACATCAAATAATTACATTTTGCATCTCATACTTCTGTGCATTCTGCAGAGAAAACAGGGCTGAAGCACCTCAGGAAAACGAAGTGCTGAATAACACTCTGCTGGTTTTTGATTATAGTCAAAAACTAACCCCAGTTCTGAATTAAATCCAGTGTTCTTTCATTACACTCAGGACCAAGAGATAATTTCAGGCAGGTTCTCCCCACTTTCCTTTTAACCCATTATTATTTTAGAAATAAAACTTCTACTCTCATTTTTGGATTAATCATTTCTGGCTTCCCGTATAAAATTAACTTGCTGTGTAACAGCTTTTAAATATGAGCTCTCTTTCAAGTTATTTCGTTTGAACATTATTTTTGAGCATTATTCCTCCTGCATATAAGAATAATAAAAGTTTTCTTGTGAATCTGAGATACAGTCATAGAAACAGTCTTTCTTCCGCTACCATTTCTCTCTAGCCACACTTTGATGATTAGGTATAACAAGTAAATTATAATTTGTTATTATCCAATCTATATATGGCAAATGAAATAGTCCTTCAGTAATGATTTAAACATAATAACCACAAAGCTTTGTTGTAAACAAGTTCTGTTCTCATATTAACTCAGCTGGACTATGGAGATGTCTTTAGAAAAACCCCATAAAATCTCAAAGATTACACACACATTGGTTTTTATCCTTCCTGTTAATCTATTCATGATTTTCATACTTTCTCCTTTCCCTGTCCCCACTCCTCTGTCTTTATTTTTCTGTCTCCTTCCCTCTTGTACTATTTGTTTAGAAATCAGGTGAGATGTTTAATTCCAAGGGTTGATCAAATAAATATGAATTGGTTTTGCTGTGATAAGTTGTCTTTTAATCCTTTTCATCTCTGAACAAGTGAATATTCAAGAAAAATTCTTTTTCCCTGTCCAAAAACCTAAATCATGTTTGTCTTTTACCTAGAAGTGATTTTAGTATGAAATACAAATGACAGCTTTCTATTTGGTGTCTGTATCTCCCTTCAGTCCTGCCTGGCCCTGAGACAGAGAAGAATAAAAGAAATAGTTTAATCTGGTAAAGAATGATCTCCTAACTCCCAAAGCGGAGTCACTCATGTCAGCATTTGAAGTAATCTCTCTGCTTGAGAGCAGTTAGAAAATTATGAATAATGCAAACCTCAGTTTTTACTGGGACAAATCTTCCATTTTCTTTTCTCTCTCTCTTTTTTTTTTTCTTTTTTTGGGGGGTGAGGGGGAAGATCTTAATTACAACATCATTTGATTTGAAATGATTTTGAAATGTAAAGTCACCCCTACCAGCTAGTGGGAAAAACTTCCCTCCATGCAAACCAGCGGCTCAAGTGTCCTTGAGACTTTGTGATTTACAATACAAAACCCACATAAAGATCTGCATCCCTGAGGAGATTAAGAACTTGGGAAAACCCAGTCCTGCTGCTCCAATTCCCAGTCCTGATGGAAAAGGAGCTGAGGGGAGGGACCTGTCTGCAAGAAAAAAAGAGAATCTAAACTGACCTCGACGCTAACTCTGCAAAATTCACCCGAAATTGTTTTAAGTATCAGAACAACGAGATGGTTGAGACAGAAAACCAGAGAAACAGAGAACCTAAAGAGCTCTGCAGAGCAGAGTGAGCAGTTTGAGAGTGGGGCTGTGGGGTTTATGGACAAGGCTTCAGCACATCTCACAGCTAGCAGGGAGAGCAGCCAGCTGCCCCGACCATTCCGGTGGCCACTCACGGGAGAACTTCACTAGCCCTGAAAATCCTTTCTGCTCTTTTTTTCCCCCCTAACACACGCTGCTAAATGAGGGCAATATGTGCCTTCTGTAAAGCAAATGATGCAGCTGCATCTGCACATCCAACAGATATAAAATAACAGAGATGGAACTCACTGAAGGAACAATTCTTATTTCAGTTGTTTCCGTGGGACAAACACATTGCTGACCTGAACATGAGTCACAAATAACTGCACCATTTAAACTGATATTCTTCACTCAGCCTTTATTTCTGTAATGGCTCAAATCAGTTACCTGATCCCAAGAACCACTCAAATTCCTGTCTTGCACTGGTCCAGCTCTCAGGTGTCTCTGCAGACAATTCCTCTCCGAGTAGGGCAAGTGCAGCAGGCACTTGGCAGGGGAAGAACTTATCCAATGACACATAAATTAAGGACTTGTAAAATGGAGATTTCCAGGCCATTTCTGAAACAGGTGGACTGGTTACACAAAGAGCATCTAGAGGGACACAGTGGATCTTGCTGCTGATGTACCCAACCCATTTTCCACACAAAGAATGTGAGGAAAATCCCGTTTTCCCTGGTTTCCCTTGCTGATCGCACAGGGCTCCCTTCTCTGCGCCTACCAGGACCACACGCAGGGCAATTATTGGGAGCTGCTGCTCCTTGCCCTGTGGGACAGCAGTGAGGTGTTCCCAGGCAGACTGGATGTGTCATCCCCGTGTGTGTGAGGGCCACGGGAGCACAGAGAAGAGCAGAGACCCCACCAAAGCCAGCCCTGTTCTGGCAGGAGCCCGCAAAGGACGGCTCGGTGAGGGGAGCGTGGAGGGGAAAAGCAGCTGTGGGAGGCAGTCCTGAGGCTACTGCCTGAAAAATTCCCTTAGGAAGTGAGGAAGGGAATGCAGGAGCACCCACAGGGGGAAGAAGCTTCAAAAGGAACCTTTTAGTGGCCGACAGGGGAAGCCAGGCAAGGCACACCACGCGGTTTTTGGCTTGCTTCCCTTTCCCTGCTGTCAGTTGCCTCTGTCCTGGCTCAGCCCATTCCCATTTTTGCTAAACAGCCCATCAGGAAGGAGTTCAGTTTCTTTTTTCAAAAGAACTCCACAACCTCTTGGAAAAATGGTGTCATCTCACCAAACTCTCACCTTCCACTTTGATGTAACTTGATTTGAAGACCTCCCAAACAAGGTATGTCTAAACTATGTCCAGTGAAGGGTTGGGATTAGCTTGCAGAAATATGTTGTACAGAGTTTGTTTCACCCATTGATTGATTTGGAGCTGTAAAACCATTGCAGATCGTTAAGAAAATAGGTGATATTTATAATTTTGTCATTTTAATCAGTGCAAATGCAGATGATTCCTGTATCTGCTTTCTGATTTCTATACACAAAGTCCATAAAGGCACCAATGGCTCCCAGGAAAGCTGATGGAAATTTAGAGGGAGGCACTTGTGCCTTACTTTTGCATGAAAAAACAACTTCTTCTTATCAACATTATTGCTACTTCTCATTTCAGGCTGAGTCAAGCACAACTGCACAAAAGAATGGCAGCAAACCTGCACAAAGCACTGCAACATTCATAGACAGTCTTTAAATAAAAATGAGGATCTTGCTGTTCTGTTCTCCAGATTCCATTAAAAAAAAATGAACCACAAATTTCATTTGATGTTCATTTATGGCTCTTCCTATCAGGGTGTTTGAATACATTGCAATAAATGCAGTTTTTACTGAACACATTTCCATGTGAGGGAAGGAAGCCCTGGGTCTGTTTACAGAGATTCAGAAAATGGGCAAAGTAATAATGTGGGAAAAGCCTCTGGAACTGTTAGGAGATATGTGGGAGCAGATCTCTTGGACTAAATCAGATTAGCACAGGGCTGGACCACCTTGCCTTTCTGTAATGGATCATGCTCATAAATACCATAAAGGGAAGTACTCAGGACCAATGTGGGCTAATAGGGAACAACCAGATCTGCATTTTGTAACTCCCTGGGAGCACTCCAAACCAGACACCAGGACAAAAGAATCCAGAAAGAGGAGAAGCTGTTAGCAATCCCATCTAAAACTCTACTTCCTTGTAACTTGGTTCAGGAATAGGTAAAGAATATGGTTTGAACGAGCTGGGGGCTGACTGGAGTGACATGGGAAATATTCTACTGCAGTGCTTATAGCAAAAAAAAAAAGGAAAAAAAAGGAAGTTTTAAAAAATGAGACCTTAGGAATTAGTCTGAAAAAACCTCAGATTATTTATTTCAAGCTCATGCAAGACACTTAAAAGCAGACACAGCTAGGATGTCTCCCTAAAAAAAAAGAAATCCTACACCTCGTTATGCCAGCAAAAATGGGAATAATAATCTCATGTCTCACTGTCCCCCCAGGGAATGTTCCCCAGCTCCTGCATAAATAAAAGGATAATTCCCTACCCCAGGAGAGGGCACCCAGTGCCTCCTGCAGGTGCTTCTGCCACCACAGCGGGTAAAGCCTCGCCCTGTTACAATTCCCCCTATTCAAAACTAATCCCGAGCCACAGAACATTTACATTTACAGCGCTGTTATTCCTTTGGATTTCCTTCAATTATAAGTGCGTGAGGAAATGAGAGCTGCAGAGAAAAGGTGCCTGTGCTGTTGTATGAAAATGCAGAGTCAGAATTCAGTGTGATTAAAAACTTCCCACACTGATCATTTCCCATTGATAGCTCTTACATCAGATTAATCAAGATCTGAGCTTGAGGCGAGCACACATTTTTAATGTTTGCAAAGCTGCACACTCCCAGCTTGAAGTGGGATGTGAGAGCTGCTGGGCAGACACAGGAGTGAGATTTATGCTGTTATATTTTACTTAAAAAACCTTTGCTTTTGGGAGATGAAGAGCAAAGAGAGTTCCACTGCTTGCTGATAACTTTCTGCTGAAGAAAGGACAAGGTGGCACAGAGGATGTGGTCCAAAAAAATCCCTTTTTCTCCAGGTTTTTGGGGCTGATCCCAGATGGTTACAAGAGAAAATTGTCACTGTTTGTTAGGTGCTGCTGCCTTATGTACACTGAGCTGGAAATCCTTGGTCCTCCGTGCTCGTTTGTGCATCATTAACTCTTCAGAAAGTTGTAATTATGACACGGTGACCATGAGCTGAGCGTTCTAAGAGAAATGTGTGTGCTGCTCCTGCACACATAAACACAGCATTTAATTAAATGATCAATTGCCATTAATTATTTGATACTAATTAATATTAAATATGAATCTATCCAAGTTAAATTGCCAGGAAAGTGTGGATGATCAGATCTCGTTTCTGTTCATATTGTTGCACTCGAGATGAAATAGAGGATTTTTTGGATTTTTAATAACTGCTAATCAGATCTTTCTCCTTATTTCTGCATTCATATCACACACAGTAAAAAAAACAAAAGCAACATTTCCACATTCAGGTTTATATCAGAAAAACTTTTTTATAAAATTTTCCTTGTAATTTTACTTTTAACTGAATTTTCCTTGTCATTTTTCAGCTTCTGGCCCTGCTACCACTACTGAATGCATTTTGCTCAGAGCTAATTAGACAGCCAACAACATTTTTACAGACTTGAAGAAATATCTGATTTGTTGCTTCTTGCCTTGAGTAGAGCCAAAAATCATTATAATAATCACACAACTCCCATATTTTCTCAGCCACACGTTTGCAAAAGGAGAGGGATTTTTAAATGATGATTTTTATTTATTATGCTGATGGCATAAGCACCACAAATACATCTCAGGTACCTGCAGGTGATATGATATCTCAAGGATGATGCTAAATATCATCCTTTACACATCCTAAACAACATTTTGCTAGATCAAAAATAGGCTCTGATTACACTGCCTCTTAGGGGATCAATCCCATTTAGCTTTTCATGTCATACTCCCCAAACCCTGGTGGTTTCCAGATTGATAATAAATGTTGCAGCTAGGACAAACATTTGTGTGTACACACACACGGTGACAGACAAGATCACTGAGCAATTTAAAGCAAGAACAAAATGAAATTGAAAAAAAAAAACAAAACCTCCCTGCTTTGTTTTTGTGCTCCTTGTGTGAGGCTGGATCAGTATTTTCACTTAAATAACAGTGGAGTTGCAGGCAGGAATTAAACATCCCAGAGCTCAAATTGTTCTATTTATTTAGCAGTAAGGTAATGGCACACAATTGTGAGCCTTTCCCAGAAATTTGTTCTGCTCACAAGGCAGTTTGTGTTCTCATTTCTGAAGTTTGAGGCGTAGGAGCAGGATATATTTGAGAAAATTCTCTGTTTTTGGATTAATCATTTCTGGCTTCCCACTTAAAGAGTTGTTAATGACGACTTGATGAAATAATAGATGATAAAGCAATATAGAAATCACTGTTATGTGATTTAATATCACTCTAATGTGTATTAATAAATAACTATCACGCAAATTTTACAATGTTGTTGTGCCATTGACTTTAATTATTATTAATTCTTGATAATCCTTGATAATAACGAGATACATCCTGCTACTTTTTTTGGTTTTGGTTTTTTGGGGGGATTTTTTGGCTTTTTTAGGAAACAGATAAGCAGTCCTTTTACTCCATCTTTAGAAAATGGGTAGAAAAATGATAATTCAATTCACTGAGGGTAACCTTGCTGGCATGATTTTACAAGTGGCTTCAACTGACTGATTCAAACTAGTTCAACTCAAGGATGTCTCCACCTGCAAATTCCCTATGAGGAGCAGGAGCTCAAAACATGAAAATTAAAATCATTAATAAATAAAGGCCGTGCATGGCATGTTTTTATTTGTTTGGTGCGAATTCTTTATCACAGGGATCTTACTAAAGCTGATAAAACCCAGATAAACCACAAACAACGCAGATGGCTGAACAAGAATAGGATACAGAACGAGGTAAAACCATTTTAGCAAAAATACCAGGGAGGTTTTCAGCGGGGATTTTTCAGTCTTCAGGACATGCAGTAGAATTTATAATCTGCATGAGAAGCTGCCAGGGCTGTATGTGCATATGGGCCCTCAGCAGGTGTGAATGGCCACCAGGACAGCTCCATTTGCATGTGAGACAACAGCAAACACACACACGAATTAACCTTCCTGAATATTCATTAGGTGGCCAGGGCAGTTTTAAGTTTTGACCTACAAGGACGTGCCTGAAGCAATATGAAATCGGGAGGGTTGGTGTAAACACAACTGGCACTCGGCTGCCAAAATGCAAAGTGGATTTCTCAATGTTGAAGTGGAGCTCAATGACGCCTTCCAGGCTATTGAGGAACAAACAGGGTGTGATGGACACGTGCAAAGTTTGATAGCAAGCCCAAATATTCTGCCAGATGAAGGATTCAATCTTGCTTCTCAAACAAATTATCTTTTTTTTTTTTTTTTTTTTGTTGGCATGGTTCTGGAAGAGAAAATATTCTGGTTTAGAACATTTGCCATGCAGTTAAAATCCATTGCACCAGAACAATTGTGTTTCATCTTCCAGTTCTGTAGGAAAACATGAATAGAACAGAAGCCTCTTGTAAAATAAAAAGGTTTTGGAGCAATAATTGAGATCAAGCAGCAAACAATAACTAACCTGAAATCTGGCAATGTGCTATGTGGTTAAAACTAATATATACAAATGAAGTAAAAATGCCAAAGTGTTCCAGGGGAATTTGAAACACAGCTTCCAGGAACTCAAGGCAGTGTGGGGAAGTGGGAAGCTGAGGATATTTTATTACAGCAGCAGAGGAGCTCGGGATAGGTGGAATTACACACACTCAGTTCTGAAAAAGAGAATAAATTGCCATTTGAATTCTTATTGCTCTTCAACTGCGTCCTGCTTCCTAATTAATTTCGCTCTTGAGCCGAACATCTTCTTTACATTTTCTGTTTTTCAGCTAAGCCAGCTCAGGGTCTTGCTCTGTTGTTCTCAGGGTTAAATTTCACTAAGCAATTGGATGCCAATTCTGGTTTTGTTGTAGGTGTCATCCTTATTTTTATTATTTAGTTGGCTGCTGAGATTATCTGAAGGAAGAGACTTCCTCTTTCCTCTTTTCACATAATCTGCAGGATATCCCTACTGCTCTCTCACTTGTGAATTTAACATTCCTGGCTTTGCAGCATCCGTTTTCTTAAAAATATTTACAGATCTTTATTTCTTAATAGGACTCCAAGTGGCAGAATAAGAGCATTCTGATCTGAGTGTAAATCCAGTGCCATGGAGGGACTGATGCTGAGTTCATAAAGCACAGTTATCTCTGAAATCCAACCCAAAACTGGAATCTCTTTTCTCTCTAAATCAGATCCAGATTTTCACTAAGGATATTTATCAAAACTGTAGGATTTAAGCCAGGGTCTTTAAGATAGTAGTCAGAACCAACAGCAAATTTTCAAGCAGGAATTTTCTGAGTTGTTTTTTAAGAAAATCTAGCCCAGGCAATGCAGGTGTGTGTGAGCCTCTTCCCCAAATTTACCCTGCAGTGACAGAGAGAGCTCCCAGCTCTGCTCCTGCTCCTCTCCAGACAGACTCAAGCTCTGGTAAAATAAACACAACATGTGTTACTGAAGCATCAGAGCCTTAGATCCTTTATTATGAGTTAACTAAAAAAAAAATAAATTGCCTTTAAGAAAAAAAAAAATCTCCAATCATCCTTTTTACACCAAGCTGCAAACAGCAAAATTTGATTATAAAAGGAAAGTTGTACTTTGTTTTCTTCAGGAGATACTCACAATCATTTTCAAGTCAGTTTGCTCCTTAAAGCCACTGTTATCTATATGAAAAGAGTTACTAAATGCTTAGGTGTTTCTTTATTCCACCATAAACTGACATGTTCTAACAAGACAGTCTGTTTGCTCTCATTGTTCAAAAGCCCCTAAGTCTTCACTGTCTGCTTCTCCACTTGTCTTAAATGTTTGATTAAGCCCTGTGAGAATTGTCAGTATTGATAAACTTCTTTCCAGTACAATAAGCATTCTAATCCTTTACATTCCTACTCTATTGCCAGGTCGCTCAGCTTCCTTAGCGTTTGATTTTAGGCCAATATTTGCACTAGAAATGGCCCATAAATAAAAATTACTGTAAGAGCAGGGAAAACTGTTTCTCTGCATCTGAAGATTTCTGACAGAAACATTCTGTGAAAGGCTCTGCTTATCCCTCTGCAATCACAGCAAATAAAGAGATGTCTAGTGAGCTAATTAAAAGGAGTAATTAAGCTCAGCATTTTTCCCCCAGTTTTCTAAAAATCTTAATTTTGAGGAGTGACAACGCTATTTATCTTTCCTTCAGGAGACTGAAGGAAGCCGGAGGGTTTTGGTGTCTGTGCTGTATTTCAGATCAAACTGTGGTTTTACTGGGATAATTCCAAATTAGGGCTGTTCATAACTCAGGATGAACTCTGCCAGTTTTTGGTACTCTTAGGGCCAGCATTTTGGTTTTATCTTTTATTGCTTTCTTTCCTCCATACCACTCCAAGATTGAAATTCCCGTGTCAAATACAGAAAATACAAAATCTGTTTCTCAACGCTTAAGGTTTCAGATTTAGAATGCAATTTTGTATAATTTGATTGGTTTTACTTTATTTTGGCCTTCTCTCTATGAATTTCACTCAGGTGAATTTCTGGGGATTGAAGGACATTCCAGGACAGCAGGGACATGCTGGAAATGCTGTACATCCCCATCAGGATTACACAAACTTTGCACTGGCAAAAAATTTTAATATCCCCTTTTCCATATTTTGTTCAAGTAAAGCTGTGAATTCAGATAATTTGCATGGCAGAATAATTTGTTATTTAACACTCACACCAAGATATTAGGAAATACTTTGACACAAGTCTAATCATGACACAAGGGGCAGAGAATTCTTCTGCCAGATGAAACCCAGCATGGCCCACAGCTGTTCTTACCAAAATCCAGCCAAGGTGAGAGCAGTATTTGGGTATTTCCCTCTTTAAAAGATGATTTGGGAATGCCACAAATGGATTTGGGCAGCAGGGACATGCTGGAAATGCTGTACATCCCCATCAGGATTACACAAACATAACAGTGGCAGAAAATATCCCCTTTTCCATATTTTGTGCAATAAAACTGTAAATTCAGATAATTTGCATGGCAGAATTATTTATTATTTAACACCAAGATATTAGGAAATATTTTGACACAAGTCTAATCATGTCACAAGGGGCACTCTGCTGCCAGATGAAACCCAGCGTGGCCCACAGCTGTTCTTACCAAAATCCAGCCAAGGTGAGAGCAGTATTTGGGTATTTCCCTCTTTAAAACATAATTTGGGCATGCCACATGCAACACAGAACAAATACCAGTGATTATCCAGGGTAAAAATGCATATCCCAGGTCCTAACCCTGTAATTTTGGCACGGATTTGGTTTCCAGGCACATCAATAAATATTTTGTCTGAGTAAAGGCAAGGAGGATGAGGCTCCACAGTGCAATTCCATATGAAAATGAAGTGGATGAGCTACTTCCACCAGGCTCATTTAAAATAAAATAGGGGGGCTGCCTTTTTGTCTGCACTGCTAATAAGAAAAATCTGCTAGAATAGAAGGTAATTGTCATAAGGGATGTCCCCATTTTTCTCCATTTTGCCCGGTTTTCTTTGATATTATTACAGATGTCATATATAAATGGTATTCCTTCAGGGTGGATTCATTAATTTTGGAGATCCAGATCCTTCTAGTGCATGTATATAAGATTTGACCATTTATACACAGGGGAGGAAATAAAAAAAAGCAGAGGGCACAGCAGAGAATATTGTGTCTGCAGAATTCTTCATAAATAGCAGGAACCACACAGAATTGCCAGAGATTATTTTAATGCCTCGAGCCTTATGCTGTTATGGTAATTACTGAGAGAGTTTGGAATCCCTCCACCAGGGAAATTCTGCATCAAAAGAATCAAATTTTGAAGTGAACTTCAACAGTTATTCAAAATTCTTTATCAGAACTTCTGGGATTAATAGTTGCACTATTTTTTTTTTTTTTTTCCTTTCTGGAGAACCATAAACAGCACCTGAAAACACCAGCAGAAAACATGCAGGGTATCTAAAATTGCTGCAACTCCTATTGATTTCAGTGAAATGGGTGTGACTTGTGAATGAATTCCTGATTAATCTCTGGATGTGGGAGAGAACAGCTTGGATGAGAGGCTCCTGCTTAGGCAGGAATGCACTCCCAGGACATTTTAAATCCATTTAAACCTAAACTTGACCTGCTGGCTCAGGGAATCGGTTCCATTTGGGTACGTGCAGAGTTTCTCACTCTGCCCTTTCTCTCCTTGTGGAAATCCTGCCCAGGGAGAATTTGTGGCATCAGCCTTTTTGCCTCAGATTGAAAAGAAATATAAAGAAATAATAATGGTTTCTAAAAAGTTCATAAAAGTACTAAAGTTTGTACCAAGGTTGGTTTGTAATTTCTTCATCTTACTCTATGTCCCAGTCCCAGTGGCAGGTTTTGGAGGTTTATTAGAAATTACACCAAATTCCTTCTTCTCCTTTAAGTCTATTACACCACTTTTAAAAAATGTTTTGTTTCCCCTAAATATTAAAACTGCCACCTTCCTAATATTTCACTTAATAAAATTCTTAATATAAGTCTTCTGTAAATATAATCTACAGTTTCTCTGAAATAAAATCTAAAATATCCAAAAAAACCTAATAAAACCCCTAACCCAATAATAAACCCAAATGGAAAAACTTCTAAATTATATAAACAACAAATATAAACCAAACCCTAAAAAAATTTCTAATCCTATAACCCAAAATTTCCACATAAACAAATTCAAAACCCAACTAAAAGAATACCTAAAAAATACCATAATAACTCTAAATATATATATATATATATTACAAGAAACTAAGCCCTAACATACTTATCACACACTACCAAATACTATAAAACAAAAAATAAAATTAAAAAAATAAATGAACAACTACCCCAATCACTAAAACTGCAACAAAGCCAACAACTAAACCAAAAAATAAACCTAAACCAAGAAGAAAACCAAACAATCAATGAAACCTCTGAGAGCATCAGGGACCTGGGGCATCACTCAGCACTGAGTCCTGCCTGGGCACTCATGGGCAGCTC
>VWYI01032162.1:40047-52405 GCA_013399455.1 Anthoscopus minutus
TAGTATATGGTAATATCTAATACATGCTATATATTATATATAGTATGTATTCTATACTATATATTATATATGGTATGTAGTATATTATATATTATATTTTATGTCATATATTACATAATATATAATATATGGTATAGTATATAACATATAATACGTAGTATATTATATATGATGTATTATGTATTATATATTGTGTCATACATTTTATATTCTATATTCTGTATTATGCATTTTATATTATGCATTATACATTATGTATTACATATTATATATTACATATTGTATATTATGTATTATGAATCATATATTATACATTATATGTTGTCAGTTATGTTATATATCCTATATCATACATTACATATGTGATATCTAGTCTATATATAAAATATAACATTATATATAGTATATAATATATTCTATATTGTACATTATACATTCTGTATTATGTATTATATATATTGAATGTTGTATATTGTATGTTATGAATTATGTCTTATATATTATATATTGTATATGTTATATATCCTATATCACATATTTTATATATATAGCATATATTATATATATTAATATATTATGACCTTCTTCTCTTCTGCCAGAGTCTGAAGGAGCAGAAGCAGCGACTGCTGCCTCTGGGTTTGCTCCAGCAGCACAGAGCTTGCCCTGCCTGCCCTCCCCACCAAAAGCCAAACTCCCTGGGACTGTTTTTTCATCAGCTCCCACCCAGGGCAGTGCATCCCATTCATTTCCACCCAAAACTCCGAGCTGGGAGTCAGGGGGGAGAGGATCTGGCTCTGCAGAGCTGCACACAAAGTATTAAAGGCTCTCTTTGCAGGGCAGCTGGGCTCCAAGGTGCTCTCTGGGCTGGCTGCAGGTGCAGATTTTCCAGGCATTTCTTGCTTGTGGATTTGGCACCTCCCAGACTTATACTGCTGCTGTCTTGCTGCACCAAGATCATTGTTTATATTAAAATTGTTCGTGGTAAAAAAGCTGTTCTTTCTTCAGCAGGAATCTCCTGTCTCTCTCTCTAGAGGAGTATATTAGGGGGAGAGAAAAGGGAAACCCTCAAAAGCTGCTCCTCAGATGTAAACAAACCCACCAGGCTCTTTAGACACGTGGAAATAATGACACAAGAGTTTTCCAAGCGTGATAACATCACTCTTTGTATCACACTAAATTAATAACATCTCTCAAGCACCTGCCTAGAGCAGAAATCTTTCCAAGAGACCAAGCACAACCTCTCTCATTAAATCAGCATTCAGGGAGCTAACTAGCAGATGCTGCTGACATGAACCCAAATGTAATCTCTTTAACCTTGTCCTGTGGGGAGCAGACAAGTCATGACCGAGTCATTCCAACTAAATTAGATTTTATGTGAAAGTGTATAATCTAAATTAAATTTGATTAAAATGATTCACTGATTTGTGTTTGCTTCTAAAGGTCCTAATGTAGCCAAGGTGACCAGTTTTCAGTAATCTGTGTAATCAGATTAATCTGTTTTTACATGGTTGGATCAAGAGATTTTTTTATCCTGTAGATTTTTCTATATTAATCACATTGCTTGAGTATCCATGGATAGATTGTTTTCTATTCAGACAGAGGCTCGTCATAATTCAATTTTCGCTATGTTAATGAAATTAACTGTGCTGACTATAAAGATGAGTGATGTAAAATATCTCAAACTATCTGCAAGGAGAGAATGAGCAGGTCATTGATACCAAATGTAAAATGTGAAACAATCCTATCCCCAAAATTTTCTTCCCTGGAAGATTTTGCTCAGCACAGACTCAGGGCAGCACTAGCACTGGAATTGTGCAGCTGCCTGTTTGTGCAGTGATAAATTCCCTGGGTTTAACCCCTGCACATCCTCTTGTCCTACTGGGAATTGATGCAAGTGGGATGAATCTTGGGCACTGCCTTAATTACATCTTGAAATCTTAATTGAATACCACCGGTGCTGATGAGTGGCTGCATTCTCAACACTAATCACAGCCTGCAATCAGAAAACATAGAGCTACTAATTAAGACTTATTAAGTTAAAATGACAATTTTATCCAATATACGAAGTCAGGAGTTGCTGTGTGCTGCATGTGGCTGCTTTAATGGCAAAAGAAAGAAAATTGGGGCTCCAGGCAAGAATTTCTGTCATTTTTTTATAAGATGTTGGTGACACTTTTTCAGATACAGTTTCTCAGTTTCTGGTATCTGATGGGTTTTTGTTTGTTTGTTTGTTTTTTAAATTTTTTTCCTTTCTCATTTGGCCATCATATATTTCACAGTGTGACAGCCTTGCTCCAAATCCACAGTTCTGCAGTGAGCAGGATTTAGCAGAAGGTTCCAGGTCACCTCTGGAGCTTTAACAGGTCTGAAATAAGAAAAAATTGCCTGGTTCTGTCGGCAGGAAAAGGCTCGGGGTGCAGGAGGAAAGGAGGGTGCCCTGTTAGCGATTTCAGCCAGGTGATCCTGCTGTACAATCCACAGGTTAAATTCTGGGTTACACACAGAAAAAACCTGCCAACTACTTGATGGATATGAACACTCGGTATATTCTGTGGCAGAATATTGGAATAAATCAAAGGGGATGAGGTGTGCACAGAAAAAACTGCCAACTACTTGATGGATATGAATATTTGATATAGTCTATGGCAGAATATTGGAATAAATCAAAGGGGATGAGGAGTCCAGGGTTTACCTGGCACTTTGTTGCTTTAGGCTGCTCTTTTCCCACCCTTAATTACCACAACTTCAGCTCCTTGCTTGTTTTTCCTTACCCCATCAACAAGTTTTGTGCAGACCAGCTATTCCCTAAGCCTGTTCCCTGCCTGTGGAGCAAAACCCTGCAGCTCATGTTTCATTTTAGCTGTGGGAATATCTTCAGAGGCTTCAGTGAGATTCTTCAGAGGCTTCCAATTCATGAGTTTCTTCTCTTTTCTGAAGGGGAGCAGAGGAAACTTCCCTCTTCCTCACAGGCTGTGCCTGAAATCTACTCTGGAGAGTTCAACAATTTGTTTGACACGTCCTGTCTCATGCCAGCATCTCTGGTGTTTGAGCCCTTATGAAGAGAATAAAAGCATGAGTCAGTGAACTGCTCCCTGCTCTTCATTCTCCACTGGGAACAAAGAAATTCCACCTCAGCATCTGCACTGCTTCTGAGCCAGGAGTTTCCTTTGTCCTTATTGAGTGGGAGAACAGAAAACAGGAATTGTTCCCCTGCTCTAGAGGTTCACTCCTCAATTTCTTCTTTGGTGTAATAATAATAAAAAAAAAAGTGAAAAGTGCACCGTGCCTCATTTCTACTTTTCAAGCTTTGTGTTGCCTTTCTAAATACAAATTTACCTCTTTGGGTGGAACTTAAGCAGGAGTGAAGGCACTGGAGGAGTTCTGCTTTTGAAAAGTGAGGCAGAACAGCTCTGTGGTGTGTGAGGAAACACGATCAGCTGAGAGTTGTTCCAAGGAAGGCTATAAAATCCCTTCAATCACTCCCTTTCTCTACATTTTGACAAATGCTCTTTCACTGGATCTTGATAAGTGCCCCAAAAAAGAAAGAAGAAGAGAGAACCTGTAGCTCCTGAAAAACAAGTATAGGCCAACCTAATAATCTTACTTATGTTCATTCATATTTAAACTAGAGTTTTATGTTTGGAAAGTTTGTGACCAGAAAAGCGAAGTGCTTTGTGAGATTGTCTTAAATTTACAAAAAAATTAAAAATTACCAGTCATTGTTACTGTAAAGAATAGCTCCTTATTTTTCATATCTGAAAGACTGAACCCTTCACAATGATTAATAAAGTCTGGTTGTTATCTACTTTTGTCATAAAAATGATATACAAAAGAAACAGTCTGAAAAAAACACAAAGGTAAAACGCCAACACGAACATTTGTACCGACACTGCTAATTAAAAGACTTAACTTATTAGTCTTTAAGTAGCAAAAAAAAAAAAAAGGAAACAAACAAGTATAATTTGGCAGATTAATTTTATGTTCTGTTCTATTTAATCAAACTATACCTACAGTGAAAATGACAAATCTGAGTTGTCAGACTACGGATGATAAGAAAGATAAAGGTCATATATTTTAATGTCATAGAAGGTCTTATTAAAGGAAGCCTAATTACATTAGGTGTCCATGAAACATTAATTAAATACTGTCTGAAATAATTAGGTCCAAGTTACTGATGATTTAATTAAACTCAGTTTTTTATTTTATAAGAAAACTACAGGTCCAGTATCAGTCTGTTGGCAGGGTAATTGATAATGTGTCAGAAGAGCAAAACAGTGACCTTGACCAGCAGCATGGGAAGGACATTTTGGGGATCAGGGTGTCCCCACCTGGGCTGTGCTTGGGGTGCTCCAGGGTGTGCAAATCCCAAAAAGAGAAAGGCTTGGGCTCATATTCTCAACCTGTGTGAGCTGTTACAGCACGTGAGGGGCTCATCCCTGACCTCTTAATTCCAATTTTAGTGAAGGTCTTTGTCTTACCAAGCAGTTGGGCTTCTCCAGCACCAAGGCAGGTGCACACCCAAGATTCTGGGTTTATATTGTCCCCTCACACAGCCCCATAAAGTTCCAAACCCTTCTTGTCTTCCCCTCTACAATTATGGAGTCAACAGCCAAAAATTCCTCTGTATAATATCCTCCATGGCTAAAGAAAGTGTGACTGGAGCAGCTGGGCTGGAAAAGTGCAGCCCTGCTCTTTCAGGATGAGGGGAATATTGCAGGAGTGCATCATCACTCACTTAAAATACAGAATAGATGTGAGATTACCCAGGAGAAAAAAATTTTAAAAGAGAGGTGGAAAGGTGAGAAATATGCATTTTTATGTGGGGTTAGGCAGTGAAGGAGTTTGGAGGGAAAAAAGCATTTTCCTGTCTATTCCATAAGTGGGAACACAGACTTTGTGGCACTCCAGGGATGGACTCTGTGACTGGGTTCTGCCACCTCCAATGGAAAGATTTAAATCTTCCTCTTCTCCCAACTTCTGCCTGGCTGATCTCAGACAACAAACCTCATACTTCAATTTCTCCTCTTGCAAAATGAAAAGGAACATCTTTACCCCTTCATAATTAAATTATTCAATCAAACAAGTCCTGCCTGATGCCTGTGAGGGGTAACTCTACAGAACAATGCTATTGAAATGCAAAATATTGACCTGAGAGTGCTGAAAAGCAGAGGCAGCCTCGACATCAGCAACCACCAAGTGTCCCACAGACAGCCCAGACATCATCCTTGCCACCCATGGGCAGTGCCTGACTAAGGGAAATATTCCAGGAAATCCTCTGGACAACCAGCACAGCTCACACAGAGGGTTCTGGGTGAAGAGAACAGGAGAATCGATTTGGAATTCAAACCTGTGTGCCTCCTGAACATCCATTTCCACACAGAGCCTTCTGGTTTTGAAAGGGAATTAAGTTGTTGCTACACAAGCAAAAGGGTTTTTAAAAATTAAAAAACCACGCACCAGAAACCTCCCACAGTTGGTGTTGTACAGAGTAAAGCAGATTCCACAGGGGAAAATCCATTTTATCCTCTTGATAAAATCCTCTGTGAGTTCAGGGATCCACAATAAAAAAAGCCCCACATATAAAAAGATCGTTGAAGAGCCTATTATTTCACCATGGAAAAGTAATAAATCCTTACAACCAGAAAAGTTCACCACAATTACCATTGGCAGGATGTCCTGGGGTTTTAAACCCTAACAAATACCTGTATTTCACAAGAGATATGGGAATGATTTCCAAAGGGCTAAGGAAATGTTAAGGTATTGACTCAGTAACTAGGAAAATCTCATCATTAAATCCAGAAAGATGATTTTACAATAAATTTAACAATTGACTGATCAGCTTGTGGGGAGATGAGATGTGCTCTGTGTTGGGGATGTCAAACATTCAAATACAAATATTAAACACAAAGTACCTTTGTGGGTGCTGCTGCTTTCCCACCTTCCTCCAGAGGTTCCTGGAACTTTTCTCTCAGGCTTTTCCAGTTGTGACTCTCCTCTCATTAAAGATGAAGACTGGAATATAAAGAAAGACTGATTTTCAAGAGTAATGGAATTTAGTTTGCTTTTAAAGAAAGCTTTCTTCGAGTAATTCAAAAGAAAAAAAAACAGATAAAGTTTTGTCCTTTTTCTCTGCAGACTCAGCATGACATCAGTTCCTAATTTATGATGTGAAATAATACATTTTACCCTGCCTGAGTCCTGGTGCCATCTGTATAATGTTGCCTACACAAAAACCCTTAACTCTTTTAGGCAAAAATAAAATTTCATTATTAAATTTGCAATTAAATCCCCTTACTTGGACTGTTACAGTAATCAGTATAACAACAGCATGAGTTAGCATGTTTACAATGTTTCAAAACTAGTAAAACTATAAATATAAGAAGTATCAATGAGCAATTAGGCGAGCAAACCTTTATTTTTTAACCTGCTGTCCCCAAATAATCTGTTTGTATCAGAGCACCTCTGTAAGAATGGCATTTTTATCCCTGAAGTTTGAATTTCCGCTGAAATAAATTCCCTTTTAATCTGTTTTCGACGCACTTTTCAAAACACAGAAACCTTCCCATGCATTTGCCAAGGACATGACCGAGTAAATACTCCTGAATAGCACTTTATAGCTCCGCTGAAATTTAAAACAATGTGTTCTACGCCGTTTTGTTTTTTTTTTTATTTTTGACGAGGCACTCAAACACAGAGTGCAAGGTATTGGAGGGCGATTGTCTGCCTGCAGACAGGACCCAGACAAAGCAGAGCCAGCCCTGAAAGGAGTCGGGGCTCCGGGACAAAGGCACAGGCAGCTGAATTGCTGGGAAACTGATAACAGGGTGTCAAACAGGAGCCTGCCCCTTACCTACAAACTGCAGCCGGCAGGGAATCCCCAGCCCGCTTTTGGGATGTAACCCCAGCAGCACAGCAGATGTTCAAGGTCTTCTCTCAAATCCACTTGCATCGATTTGTTCATGAGCAGTCAGAGGCAGGGCTGGTGGAGCCCTTGCTGATATCTGCTGCCTTTTGGGAATTTGTCCTTTTCTTTTGCCAAAAGATCTAAGTAAATACTATTAAATGTGATGCATGGTGAAGGCATTCATTAATTTTTTTATATAGAAGACGATGAGCTGGGTCCTGCTCTTCTAAGCTGAGTGCAAACACAAACTGCAAAGGAAATTCTGCTTCGTTCACTTAACTGGATCAATTCCTGTCCAGCAGGATCCCTTTATGTCACTGTAGCAATCAAATAATTTAGAAAAACGACCTCTCAAATGAATTCTTTCCAAAGTGACATAAGCTGCCAGCAAAAGAGGTGAAGGAAAGGAAAACAGCTGCTTGTGTTTTACCTGCTCAGCCACCTGTTAACTGAAAGGAATGAATAAACTGAGCGCTGCTGGGGAATCCTTGGATTTCCTGAAGAGTGTCCAGAAAATCAGCTCCCATTCGAAGACACATTGCTGACTGATTCATACAAGTTAAATTACAATTCTATTCTATGCATAATAAAAAATATATCAGACTGTGAAGGCTAAGAACCAGTTTAACAAATAAAAAAAAGCTTTAAGCAGCGTTAATACTCCAAATTCTAGGCAGAAACAAGCTCGAACATTGACAACATTGGCAAAATCTGTTTGTGAAAAACCCATAAGCTGGGCACACATTTGCATGATTCCACCCCTCACCAAAATATTTCTAAATATTGTCCTCAGACTTTAACAGCAGTGCAGATCCAGTGCAAATCCCTCTGTGTGAGCAAAAGATGTTCTGCTCCAGATGTGCCATGGCACACAGCTGCCCACGAAATCATGAAAGTCTGCAAAACTACATGGCAGAAGCAGACCCACAATTAACAACCAAAATCTGACAAGGCAGTTGTTGGATCTGTACTTAATTTTTACCTTACAAGCACTTACCTGATGTCTCATGCAATGTGTTATAAAGATATTCCCCTACAAGATTTTGGCAAAAAATGAATTATGTAGCTGGAATGTAATAAGGAAGGTAGAAATTTGTCCTGTTATCAGTCACACACATTCAAGCAGAAGCCCAGTGCAGCACAGTAGATAGAACTATAAGCTCTGGGATCTTCTCATTCAACCAAGATTGCTTCATACAAAAGTTGACAATACACTAGTGAAAGCCATTGTTGATATTCAACATTTTTTAAATAGCTGAACAGAATAGACAATAAGGCACGAAGGAAAACTTGGATAGGAGGCTGGCCTGGAGTCTGGGTTCAGAAAGGGGAAAAAAAAAGCATTAAAAATGGACAATAAATATGTGATTCTCATTTTTTGCCCTGAATGTGTCAATTAACTGATCTTTACTGTGCTGAAATTCTGCTGGTTTTAAAGGAAGAATAAAATATAAACCATAATTTTTTAATTTCATCTATTTCTGTCTAGGTGCAGTTTGAATTACTGGCACTGAGAGACACCAATGTTTTTGTGGTTCACATTCACCACCAACTAATGTCAAATAAGGACTTTGCAAAATCACTGAAAGATCCTCCCATTAATTGTCAGACCCACCTGCCCAGGCTGAGAACATCCATTTCAGCCCTAATATCAGAAAAATGTTCCTGTGAAATACTTTTTTAAACTGAAAAATCCAGTCTTTGTATTTCCTGTTGTTGTGTCTGAACTCCTGATTTCCTCAATTAAAAAAAAAAATCAAAACAAACAAAAGCAGAGCACTGTATGAAGGAGTTCATAACATTTCAGAGATCTTGCAGGGGGCAGATAGTGGCTAATTTTAACAACTGCTTCTATTTGGTTTGTTTTGCCCAGGGTTTCAGTGCCAATCGAGGAAAATCCCACCTTGTCCAACTCTGAAAAACTGCATCAGCACAAACATTTTATTTTATCTACTGGCACACCTGAAACACTTTGTGTAGACCATACGAAAACCAGCAGAGGATGAATGTAAGAAATTTTATTGCTTGATAATTTAGATATGGCAGCAAAACTTTCTACTTTACTCTAACTCAGAACTGTTATTTCTGCAGCTCTGCCTCGGTTTCCATTGTATGCTGCTTCACCCATGCAGCAGATATTCAGGATTGGTTTCTCCAATTTTTTAATTTTTAATTTCTTTTGTAGGAGAACAGTTTATTCCAAGCTAGACCAAGCAGCTCATGATGAATTTTGGTAGAGTAGTTCAGCATGGGAGGATTTTTGTTTGTTTGTTAACCCTGTTGTATTATCCACAAATTCTGCTCCTGAGTTCAGAATGTGGAATAAAACTGCACTTCACAGTGCATTTTCCCTTCTTATTTTCTGTCCTTTTAGGTATGGGGCTACAATTTAGCCATCACCTACATTTTTTAGCCATGAAAGAAAGGACATTGCCTGGTTTGTCCATGCTCTGTGTGTGCTGCTCTTCCAGTAAATATCTGGCAGTCCAGGTGTGTCCAAAACCTGGCACCGAGCACAGATGTTCTTGTCAGAACCAGATTTGCCACGGATGTGATGAATGCAAGAACTGATCAGCAGCTGAGTCCAAGCAGAGAGCCAGGGCAGGAATTCTGGGCAGGGAAGGGTGGCCTTGATTACACCCTCCTAAATGGCTCTTACCTGAGCCCCCCTAAAAATATTTCCCCTAAAGGCAAGGGTTGGAACCAGCTGAGGATCCTGTGCATTGCTGCAACGGCTGCATCCATTTCCACTTCCACTTCCACTTCCATTTCCATTTCTATTTCCATTTCCATTTCCACTTCCACTTCCACTTCCATTTCCACTTCCATTTCCATTTCCATTTCCATTTCCATTTCTATTTCCATTTCCACTTCCATTTCCACTTCCATTTCCACTTCCATTTCCACTTACACGTCCACTTCCATTTCCACTTCCACTTCCATTTCCATTTCCTTTCCCACTTCCACTTCCATTTCCATTTCCACTTCCATTTTCCATTTCCATTTTCATTTCCATTTCCATATCCACTTCCATTTTCCTTTAATTTCCATTTCTATTTCCATTTCCACTTCCATTTCAATTTTCTTTTCCACTTCCATTTCCATTTCCATTTCCATGTTCAGAGGCCCCTCTGGGACAGTCCTAGGAGACATTCCCTATTTTGGTTGCATTTGCCAATCCTGATTTTGGCTGGAAGTCACCCTCACACAGCAGAGTGGAAACAGAAGGAATTGAAGCCACTTTGGTCCAGGGTCCATTAGAAGACATCACCACAAACCAGATTTTCTCTGCCCCTGGATATTGGAATTTACACACAGCAGGTAGAATTGCACTAATACTTGCGAAGCTGACTCCTACCAGAGTCAAAGCCTATAAATTGTCCAGCCCATGGTGAAATATATTTTCCAAGCTAAAAAAGAAGCAAATTTGATGCTTCCATTCATATCAGGAAGAAATCAAACAAGCACAGGGCATTTTGCTTTGAAGTGGCTCCAAGCCTAAGCCATACAATGATACCTCCAGCTCTGTCATTTCAATTAATTGCATCGATTTTCAATTAGTTCATTGAGGCTGGTGGACATTTCCATGTGCCAGAGGATTGGTCTAAACCAGCTAGAGGCATGAATCTATATTGAACACTATTCCCTTTTCTCTTGTTCCTACGAGATTATAAAACAACTTTCCACAAAAATATAAACATCAAATCTCAGTGTAATTTGCAATATCTTTTTATATCTTTCTTCCTTCTTGGCACTTCGGCTGAATCATTTCCACTGTGATTGGCAATCTAAACAATTACATAAACTTCTGGGTTTTATCAGGGCAGGAAATCTCCTAAATAGCTGTGCAAGATCTTTTTATGCAGCAGCGCTCACAGGAAAAACCTGGTTCTAAAAATGCATTATTGACTGTACTCCAAAGCTACGTGAGAAGAAATCAGAATATGAACTGAGCTCTTTTTACATCTTATCCAAAGCTGTGAATCACAGAACACCTCAGCTTTCAAACAGGCAGAAGATTTAAATAAGGACAGGAGTCCACCAGTGGTTTTCTGGGTCAGGTTCCTCCTGTGTTATTGCACAGATGCTATAGACACACTGTCTGTTTAAAATTCCCCTCTTCTTAAAAGGATGAGAAATTCTGTTCTCAAGCCCCCAGTGTTTCACCCAGCGGAATTCTAAAATTGTCAGTAATAATTCTGTAAATGATGTCTACAAGAAAATTGCAGTTCTGTCCTTCTGAAGGAAAGGATTATTTTACCACACAGCTCAGCGTTCATCTCTGAAAATCACTTCCTAGGCTGCCCTTGGCAAATTCACAAACTGCAGTTGTCAGGACCATCATAAAGTTGTATGCAACATCAATTTAACGATAACATTACACTGGTTTTCTCTCCAGCCTTGCATGGAGCCTGTGAATTTGTGGGAAAGAGATATTCAATACCAATGTATCCCTGAACAATGCAGAAAATGACAGATCTGTGCTCTGAGGACATAACATACACCTTGTCCACATTTCTCTTGGGTCCTTTCAAACAGCTGCCAATCCTGCTTCCAGATAAGTACAGAACATTACAGGTATTCAGAAACTGTTTAAATTATTTTAAAGTTTTAGGTTACTGCTTTAATTGGAAAGCCTTCATTTTCTTCTCTTCCTAAAGCCACGATATGAATTCTCCTCTCATTGTTATAATGTTCTGTGATATAAGCCTGCTATAATTTAGCACTCAACTGCACTGAATCCCATTATGAAGTCTCATCTTATATCACACAGAGTATATCTGAGTATAAAACATAAAATGCTTAGCTTGTAAGGATAGGGAGCTTGTCATCTCTTTAATTTGATCACTAAAGTGGAATTTTGGATTAAAAAAAAAAAAAGTTGGACTATAATGGCAAGATAATGCTAAATATCCAGATTTTTAAAAAGACTGACAGTCTGTGCATTGCAGAGATAGAGATATGTGTGACCTTCACAGAAGTTAATTAAAATGTGGAGGGAAAAAAAAAATCAAACTGCTTTTTTTTACCCCCTTGGAAGTGTGTATTTGAAATATCCCTGGCCCTAAGCAATATATGGGCTAGTCCAGCATTTCTCCTGCTTGCCACACAAGGTCCCCTTGAATAAGTTCCCTCTAGGGATTGTCACAGAGAAGGTGCCTCTGTCACTCTGGTATTTAAATTTAAGAGAAATTATCTTTTGCTGGTTCACATGTGACATCTGGGCTTTGAACATTCAGTCTGTTCTCAAGAAATCCTGGGGTAGGTCTTAAATGGAACATTTTTATTGACCTTGCAATAAAATCATAGAAAAGTTTAAGTTGGAAAAGATCTTGAAGATAATTGAGCCTAATTGTTGTTACTGTCTAATGATTTCTTATCTTTATATAATTATCTTAAATTTGCAGTAATGAGGATATTGCAGTATAAGTATGTATATATATACACACCTTT
>VWYI01032168.1:0-13264 GCA_013399455.1 Anthoscopus minutus
CACTCTCTGTCTTGTGTATTCCCACACTATACAACCACTCTGTGTTGGTGTGTATGTACACATGCATTAGAGAAATACATTCACAAATATAGGGGTAGATTATTTGCTTTGTGTATGAGTGTGGGGTATATAAGTTTTCAAAGAAGGAGGAAAGTAGAATCACTTGCATGGTACTGCTGCTTTTGAAATACTGCTGCCTTCAAAACACTGCCAGATCTTCAATTTGATGGAAGGCTTTGCTGAGGAGCAAGATAGGAGCCACCAACAGCTTAGTGGTATCTTGTCCCTATGAGAGATGTCTCCTGGGTCACAGTATCTGAGCTCAGAAGTCACTGGCAGCTGGAGAATAAAAGTATAACCTTGCCTTCTTCATAGCCTTATAAACTTGTCTTGCATGGAAGTGTGAGATCATACTAAGTCTGTATTGTAAGATCATGTAAGTCTGTATAATAAGACTATAGTCTTATTCTCCCATCTCCCCAGCACTAATGTTCTTCATCTGGGCAGTGCAGTGATGTGCTTAAGGGCCTTAGCTGTAATTTCACTGAAAACAAGCTGTTATGTTCCCTTTTCATACAGTAGGACATTCATATTACAGAGAATGTGTTTCTATATCCACCTATATCATCTAGATCTAAATCTATATAATCTATATCTGTATACACTGTGTGTAAATTGATATGTATAACATATATACATATGTGATCTTTTTGGTATATGCTTATAGATTTAGTGCATAACTGAATACTTTTGTAAGGACTATGCTTGTATAATTTTAAAACAAATAGCTATAAATAATAGAAAAAATATTTCTGTTCTATAGTATCTGGTGCTGGTTTGTACTAATGGATGATTCCACAGGACTTTAGAGGTATGTGTATTGGGGTACATCATACAAACATGCTTACCTTATATAACACGTGATTGCACGATTACGTGTGTGTATGACATCCTTCTGTAATGCAGTGGTACATTCTCTTTTAGAGAAACCTTCCCAGGCATCAGGCTAGCTGGAAGGTTGAAAGCTAAGGCACAGCATGTGCTGTTTATGCAACACTGCTACTGTAGAAGAGAGACCTGATGTTTAAAATCTGTTTAAAAGACACTTCAGCAGCTGTGCTACCTGCCAGTAGGAGTGGCATTCCCTTGCTGCTCCTTTCAGCCACAGAAGACCATCATGGAATAGCATGTGAATCCTTTGCTGCTTGAAGCATCCAGGCAGCAGACCCAGAGGTCCTTTCAAATCAATGTTTTACAGTTCTTCCTAAGTCACAGGAGATGTTGGTGCTCTTCTGCTCCACAAAGACAGGCAATACTGCAGCAAAACCAAAACACAAAAAATTGTTCAATGAATGATTCAGGAAGAAGATCAGCATAGCAGAGAAATAGGGACAAAAGAAGCCGACTGTGTTGTTAGTATACAGTAACACAAGTAATACAAAAATCATGAAGATTTCACTTTTCTTTACCTTAGGGGTGTTACTGGCCGTTTCACACATGATCCTACCTCAGCCCTTTTAGAAAATAAGGGGATTATTACTCTTTCCTGGTGCCTCTGCCCTCACACCTGTGTTTATATGTGTCTTGTCTGGGGATAGCACTCAACTATCTTGTGTCTGATGAGGGGTGGGAAACCTCTTGGTCTAATAGATCTTATCTCATAGAATATGCTGTATTTTCCTTTGTCTTCTACAGCAAGTCATTATTTACAGCCAAATCTACCAAAGCAGGAACTATGTCTACCGTGCTGGGAAGGTGAGAGTAGAATTACATTGCTTGTATGTTGAAAGTTGTATGCATTCCTAAATGATCTGCCTGGTTAGGTACCTCACTGATGTAATTGAGAAATGGATGAAAAATACTGCTATTGTTTGGCTGCGTTATGTGTTGTACATATGTAAAAGGTTGCAGGCTGTAGGATGCTGTGGAAGCAGACCATTCTTCTTTGTTTTTCAAAATATTTTCTGAGTTTGTAGTGTAAACTGTGATGCTCTAGCACTTGCATAAAATCTGCAAATTATGGGTTTGTGAGTAATTTGTGTTTCAGCATGACTTAAAATCTTTCCTTGACCAACTGGTTGAATATTTGGTACCAACCATTAGCTGAATTTAAATATGGGATGATCAATAAAACATGAAATTCTGAAAGTACCTTGTGCTCAGAGAGTGCAAGGACATAGCAGAGAAAGTACCTCTGATAAAAGACTGTGTTATTAGATGAGAGTTTTCTGATTAGTTCCTTTCCTGGTCCCTCATTATCCTCCTAAGGACTGGTGACTGCTGGGTAGAGGGCTCTTAGGCCTGTATGGTTATTTCTGTTTCAGTTTTGGTTATAACCTCTTGCAACACACTGAGATAGTGACAACCTGTTCTCCCTGCCTAGAGCATGGTTATGAAAGAGAGGGGAGCTGAGTCAAAACAAGCACAGAGTGGTCCCTCATCCACTGGCATGGCACAAAGCTTCCTGTAGGGTCTAGAGAGACCACTGTGTTCAGGGGCTCAGCCATACTGCTGTGGGATAACTAACAATACACCAGGCCCAAAGAGAAACATATTTTCCAGATACTCATCTTAAAGCTGTCAGAAAACCCTGTTCTTTCCTGGTTTTCAAGAGATGTTTTGTTGGGTATGACAGTGCTGTAACTGCTGTTGTAGATAATAGATGTAGATGTGCAATAAGCTTTGTATTGTGCCAGTGTGCTTCAGTCTTTGCAGGTGGGTTTTAAAGATGCACCTTGACTCATTTGCTCCACTGGATGATCAAAGACCTAAGGCTACACAAAGGATTTCTGTATGTTGATTCTTTGCTCTGTTAGATACTACCCAAATAGATATTGCTTATTTCTTCTCTGTCATAGAATTTCTTTGTTACTTTAATATTTGCATTATGTTCTGCCTTGAGTTTAGACTTTCAGGACTCTACAAAAGCAAAATAAAATGGCATTTCTGCCTGATTAGCGATTCATCATGAACAGGATTCTAATTATTCAGTTAAAAGTGTGAGATTAAATTTTTAATGAATCTACATTTTCACTGCTGTGCAGGTATATTTTATAAGCTAGCCCAAAAATACATCTGAAGCTCTCAGGTTGGATTCCAACTTAGACCGTCTCTCAGATTCACAACAGTTCCAGCATCCTTCTTTGATAGTTTTTGGCTTCTCTGAGTAGACAACAGTCTTTTGTTTTACTGGATGGAGCTCTGCTGTGCCACCCACTGGGACATAGCCTGCCCCTCATCTCTTTTCCTGACCTTATCTCTGCAGGGAGCTTGGCAGCTGCCCTGCAGCCAGAGGGAAATGACAGATCCAGAAGGGCTCCCTGCTCCTCCCCACTCTCCATTAGCTGTGGGTACTGCCCACAGTACTGCTGCTGTGTCACACTAGCATTGAGATGTACCTGGTGATAAAATGACTGACTTCTAGGACTGTAGGACTAAAAATAAGGCAGACAAAATTTTCTTCAGCTCTCACCAGAGCACACAATCTCTATCACCGTATATTGGCTATTTAATATTTCCAGCCTCTCTGAGTTGCAGAATGAGTTTTCAAAGTATTTCCTGAGTATTTCTAGTCCTGCTCCAGGTGAGGAAGAACGCCTTCAGTTTTTAGGCAAGCCATCAGTTTAATCTGAAAAGCCCAACAAGTTATTGCAATGACATTTCTTCAAAAGCCACACCCATTCATGCTACTGGAAGGAGAACTCTTCCTCTATTTTCCACAGGAATGGAAAGCAAATTTTTGAGGGTGACTTTGAAGAGCATTAATTCACTGTTTTCATTTTGTGTTTGGGATATTGTACAGGCCTATATATACATAAACAACTGCTCTTGGATTCCAAGTTCTATTTTGTTCAACTACACGTTTTATGAAAGTCACACAGAGCTACATGTACAACAAGATGCCTGCATGACAGAAAATATGAAGCATCAGAAAGATTAATGTAATGGTAGAATATGTACAAAAATATCACTACTTTGCATGTATATTGAACAGATGAGTTGCTCATTCTATAGTAGTTTACTGTATAAGACTATTTATGCATAAATCACTTAGTTCAGCCCGACTTCTGCAGCAATGGGACATAATTGATCTTTAAAAATTTTATGAAAGACTCACAGTCTGTGAAATTAAAGGAAACTCATTTGTTTAATTTTTGTGTTTCAGTCAGCTTCCAGGAGTATCAACATATTAGAAAAATACAAGTTTTCTCCTAAAAACTTTTTATAAATAGTATTAATGTGGCAAAATATTCAGCACCATGATATTTTTCACTTTGTATCCAGAATTTATGGAATAAAAGCCAACAACATTGTGATAAATTGATCCACTTCCAGGATGAATGATGGCAATAGTTCATCAGCATATCTGATTTGCAAGACTCTTCTTTCAGAACAGCATTAGACAACTCAGGCATTGGAAATTTCTAGGTCTTGTGACTGTGGCCTACTTTCCTATTGTTTAAGAAATTGGGTAGGCAGGCTGGGATAAATGGGGAAATGTTTCTCTGGTTTCCATCATTTGGGAACAAACAGACAAGGGAGAAAGAATTGATAGAATCCCACTGCTCTTCCACGGGTCAACACTGGTGTCATAATTTAGCATAAATACACTACAGCAGTGAACCTCTTTCTTCTGGAATCTGGAAAGGATCAACAGCCTCCTCAACCACTGCATCTGTCCCTCAGTATTCATGCTGGTAGAGCAGCACTTGCAATTCCTGTGTCCTTGTGACAAAATGAAGGCATCAGTTGTTGCTGTACTAGGGATTGTGATTAATGCACACACAATAGCTGCTGCTACCTGCAGTTTTAATTAAAGCACCAGTTTCTTCACCTCCTTTTGCATCTTAGTTTTGCAACAATTGCTCAACAACTTAATCTTGTTTTCCAGGCTTTTTTTAGTAGGAACTATAATGAGAAGTCCCTACAGCCACCCCTTTGTCCCTTCAGCTGTTTATTTTTGAATATATGTCAAATACATCTTCTGCATGTTTTTCAAAAATGGTTAATATTTTGAAATGGGAAAAGCAGGCAGAGAGCTGTGAGCTAGTCTGGAAATGGCTTTAACTGTGTATTATGTACTTTAATGTGTGGTAGGCTTGAACTGATGAGGGAGATGAAAACTATTCTCAAGGCCTGTGTACTTTCATGGACATGAAAAATAAATTACTTAACCTTTTAGAAGAGCCTCATGTGCTACAGTGGCTTGCCTCAGACTCCACTGGCAGATGAAGGAGCTCTTGCTGTGTTCTGAGCCTGCTGGGTTTCCAATGGTTGTGCACAAAGGCCCCTGATGATTCATTCTTATCCACTTCTGTGATACTCCCAAATTTCTCTGGGTCTTCCTGATGTCCTGGTGACCAGAGGGCCCTTAGCCCTCTGTGTGGGGATGGAAGAGGCAAGGTTGAGGGCTCTGAGGATTTGCAGTGCAACTGAAAGGGAATGATCTCAGACCTAACATCCTGCAAATGGATCTTGAAGGCACTGCATACAATTACTATAAATTATTGAACTAAAGTAGTAAAAACTACACTTAATGCATTGAGTAAAACAGAGTGAAAAGAACTACTCTTCCCCTCACAGTCTCTCTTTTATTCCTGTCACAATCTAGCATGGTGTTACCTCTGCAGACAAAATTATTGCAGAAGGGCTATTTAACTTAGACAGGGGTCTGTATACACAAACATTGCAGCGTGTGATGCCGGGTGATTGGTTGTAATGTGGATAGTTTTGTCTTTGGTTAAACCTTCATGGTGTCAGATGGTAGCTCCCTGCTTTGAATGGTAATTGTCTTCTAATGTTGTTAGGCAGCTGCAATGCCAGTCTGATAGCTGTGTGATTTGAGATACTTGCTATGCCACTCCCCACTGCAATAAAGTAACTTTAATTTGGTAGATTTCTGAAAAGGCTTATTCTGTAGAGATGATCTAGCCAGCATGCCCTTCACTTTTCTTTCCCAATGAATCAATGCTAGTTGAAATAAGAAACAGAAGATATTCTATAAATCTACCCCAAGAAAGTCACAACAGATCTCCACTTGACATTCATACAATAGGTGCAAAGGTGATATCAGAAAGAGAGTTCAAAGAGACCTGAAGTGTCACTGTGCTTGGATTGGTGACTCAGCTATGGGGAAAAACAGGTAACCCTGTAAACAGATAGGATGAATGACACTGAAGGTGGCAACATGGGCTGCAGGGGTATTGGCAGATTAATAGGTGTTATTATTGTAATTGTAGGGGAATCACTTGAGTCATGACATTATCTGTCAGGTAAGTGCAGAAGATCGTTCAAAGATTCAAGTAGGCTGTAAAGAAACTTCCAAAAAGGACAAAAAATGAATTGCATCAAAGAGTAGTTTCAGTACACTTACATACAAATAATTGTACAGAACATTTTAACGAAAATCTTTCTTCCTTCTTTGAATAAATGTTGAGGCTGTATAAATAATGGATTAACTGTAATAATTTATCCCAATGATTTTTGCATTCCTTCCATCAGCTGGAAGAAAAATAGGAGGCCTGTTAGTTTTTAATTTATAAGATCATTAAGGAATAGGAAATGGCCAAAATTCTCAGGCTGTGCAGCTTGCTCTTAAGTCCGTGATATTCGTAGCTGGCTTTGTAACAAGAGGGGAGTGTAAAATAATGTGGTGGTTTAGTGTTGGTTAAAATTACTAGCGTACTTATTTATTTTTTGTTGTGAGATATGGATTAGGAGGAGGGTAAAATAGACTTAAAATTTAAAGGATATGAAGAAAATTTTATTAACAGAATTAAAAGAATAAGAAAAATTTGAATAAAACTTTTAGAACACTTTCCTTCTCCTTGCTTAACTTTTTTTCTTTTCTAACTGATAACATGGAGACAAAACCTGGGATTTTAAAACTTCTACACTAGTAGTTCACTTCTACAATAGTTTTCCATTGGCTCTTGGAGGGAGATGAGTTTTTTCTTCCTATGCCATGGAGACTTTTCTACAATAAATAGTTCTCTTGTGGCTTTTTTATTTCTACGAATAGCAACTACCCGGGAAAGACATCTGCAGTCGTGGACCCAGCTTCTAAATAACTGAAAAAGCTGTCTATTTTCAAACCATCTAACCATCTATTAACCCTTTTTCAAACACAAAAAAACTCCCAACAACCTCCCTCAGAAAAATCACTCTGTAAATAACTTCCTTCCTCTCCACCAAATATCAACTAATACCAAACTAGCACACACACTGATGCTACGGTTTCAGAATTATTTTTTGTCATGGAAAGGTGTTTAACTAATGAGAGAATTGTCTTGGCAGAGAATGGCACTCAGAAAACACATCACAGGTGTCCTGTCACATATGGATGGAGAATGGGACAGACATATCTAATTATTGCCCAATTCTGTGACTGTAGGAACACCTTGCCAGCCACATGCTCCAAGAAACGATCATGTACACCCTTCACTGCTCAAGAGGGTGCTTTATCATGAAGAAGCCTGAACTTTATCCTCTAAGTGCATCTTCCTTCAGCTGCTGTCATTGGCACATTTTGTTGTTTGCTGTGGTTGAGACTCAGTTAAAACATGACAAGCTTTGATAGACGTCAATTGTTTCTTTATTTCCATGATAATACCTGTTGTATTTTGCAGTACTCTGTAAAAAATGAAGGTTCTTTGCTTATAGTGAGAACCAGTCAGAAGAGAAACATGACACATAGAAAATGGATACTGCTTACGGATTTGATAATGTTGGCTCAAGTATCTGCATAAAAAAGTCCCTTTTGGCTTTTTTCAGAATCACAGTCACATCGAATGGCTTTTGTGTTCTACTTTGAGTAAAATATTCACCTCATGGTCTTTGCCAAAAGTTTTAAGCAGAGGTAGAACTATTTATAATATTTATAATCCTGTAAAACCCGGAGAAGTGGTGCCTTTTTGAATGCAATGTCTTTTCAGCCTCTGTTTTCCAGGCTCAGCTCTCCACTTTCTAATTTGGTAGTTTCCTCCACACAATTCTGATTTTGTTCTGCTGAGCCTGTGCCATGGGAATGAATCAGCTTTGCTTTCTGCATGGGTGGGCTAAAATTTCCTCGGAAAGCGTGGCTGGAAGTCACTGACACAACTGCAGCCTGTGGCCACAGCATCCCTGCAAAATGCATGTTTCTGTTCTCACTTTACAGATGGTTAAATGAAAGCAGTGGAATGAAGGGATTTGCCTAAGGCCACATAATAAATCAGTTGCTTCTGTTGGATTAGTTACAGCTCAGGACTTCCCTGCTGCCAACTGCCAGCCCTGCACTCATTCCACCACTCACTCCACAGTTTCCAGTGCCACAGGGATTGTTTTTTCCCTACTAGTTTAGAGTACATGTAGATGGTCCTAGTCAAGACATAAAATAATCCTACTGAAAATTGTTTTCAGAGACTTTGCTGTCGTTATGCAAGGTGGAAGATCTGGGGTAAATGGTTTCCGCTTGCATGATTCTTGGCAGTGTGAATTTTATGTCATTGCACATTTTAATGACATTTTTCTGGTAATGTGAAAGTTGACAAAAATGTGCGAAGTTAAGCCATGGAAATCTGGATTTCTTTCTGTAGTTTTTACTCAGACCCAAAAAGTAACATGATATGTATCTTGACGCATAACCCAAAAGCTAGGGTAAAAGTAGGCCTGTCCATTGTGCAGTGTGGGTTACTTAATCATCTCATGTAAATTTGCTGATGAAGATTGGCACAGAGCAGGGCAATCATCCTGCACATGCTTCCTGCTGGAGAAGTGCTTATTGCTTGGTCTTTGTGTAAATAGTACAGCCAGCAGTGAGCATTTGGAGTGCCCTGTCTCCACTGGAACAGCTGTGGTTTTGCTCCAGCAGCTGAGGGGAATTGCAGGATAGGGTATATGTAAGTACTTGAACTGGGAGCACTTCTGTGTTTAAACAAAACCAAATTATAAAATGTGACATGTACATGGGTTGGAAAGAAAACCAATAGTTAAGGTGTGGGCAGAGCTGCCTGTGACATGCACTGGAGTACCTAAAGAGAGCGTTTCAGGAGTAAGGGGTAGCCACAGGGGGAAGCCACAGAGGCAGCAGAGAATATCTTAAGGCAGACATGCACAGCAAGCAGAGGAAGGAAAGGATTTGCTCCTGCAGGGTGCTGAGCACCTTCGATGCCCACTTGAGTTCAGAGGAAAAAGGGAAAATTCTGCAGTTATATCTACGTAAGATGGAACTTAAGTGCTCCTGAATTTTCCTTCTTATAGTTACTGCCATTTTGATGTGGGCAGATCCACTGTGCTTTTTTTCTTTGCAATGCTAAATTGTTACTTCTATCTGATCATGTGCTCTGACAAAGCTCATCCAGAAATGCACAGCAAAAAGCGTGACATTTGATGCTGTCACTTTTATTGCTTCACTAAATAATACAAAAGAATTTTTCATCCCTGAAACACTTTTTCTGGCTGACCCACATAGTAATGTCAACTCTATGATCTTTTCCTCTCTAAGAATGATATTATTAAAACATGCAATGTCTTAAGTAGGATTCTCTTCCTTTCTTTAAAAGGGCTCATCTTCAGGTCCATACAAATATCTATTATTGTTTGTGCACATGTAATACAACTACTCAGGCCTCATGATAATTTTAGATACAGGATATAAAAATGACATGTTCACCTGTGTCCACAAAGAGTAAAATCTTCCCTTCAGACTCTTCCTCTCCTCTGTTTCAGTCAATGGGATGTGAACAGGGAGTGTGGGATCAAGCCCTAGAGCAGCAGAAATTTCACTTATATTGGTCCCAGCCGGAATGGTGTGTGTGTTTCTCTGGGTTTGCAGATGAGTGGTTACCCTTAAACTGCCTTGTTCTTTGTGGCTTTTTTTTTACAGCAGTGATAAATCAGAGTGCTGTGTGAATAGCAGCACCCCCTCACACCTGTACAGACTTGTGACACTAACAGTGTGGGTTTTGTTTGTCACGGAGGCAAACACACACAGTTTCTGGCAGGTGTAATCTTGCTCTGCAGTCCTGCTTTATGCAGAAGCAAAAAAGCCTTCAGTTCTATTGGATGCAATGTTATGAAATGTCTGAAAAAGAGTACGAGCTAACCAAGCAGATGAAAACTCCATGTGAGCAGTGTATAAAAAGTGAACATTACAGATGTTTTCCTCTTGCAAGGTGATGTATGATTAGCTGTACAATTATGTAAGTTATTTATTCATAAGAGGATTGAAGGACTGTTTCTTCCAGTGTGCACAGGCTTTTGATTTTCCATAGCTGAACAGGAAGGTATTGTTGGCTGCCACAACTGTGACACTGTGGTGATCCTTAATCACAGCCACTTCAAAGGAATAGGTTATCTGTAATCTGGAGACATAACTTCTTTGGCAGAAGATCTGCTGTCATTAAATATATGAGATTAGTTGACACAAATCCTTTTGGGTAAAATGTCTTCCACTGCACCAGCCTCAAGTACATCATACGTACGTGCAGCTGTATACAGATGAAAAATAAAATATATTAAAAAATATGCATATGCAGCTATGAAATGTCATGTTTGGAAGTAGTGTGGTTATGCTGTTATGTCAAAAGCCATGCAAATGTAGAACTTCGCTGTGAAAAAAGTATTGATAATATAAATATGACATCAATTAAATATTTTATAATGTTATATATTATAATCTCTGTATTATATAGGATAAATTTTAATGAAATTATGCAAATTTGTTGTAGGCCGATTCAGTTTATGCATGAAGCATATTAGCAAAATATCTGCTTCAGATAGGAATTTCTAGGGATGCCACTGTGTGGTTTTTATGCTTTTTCTAAAAATAAAATTTCTTCAGATATATTTTCTGTTTGTTTGTTTGTAAAAGTATGAAACCAGGCCACTTTCAACACCTAACCACGGCTTTCTAAAATATGATGCTAAGAACCACTCCCATTACCAATTCTCAAGAAAAAATTCATATTGAGGGTTGAATGCAGGCAGCCCTCTGGCCATGCATGGAGCTGCTGACATGTTTAGATTAAGCCTTTATTTTTTCCTTCAGGGATGTAGCATTGTCTTTCACTACCAGAAAATGTTGTGTATTGCCATGGCAGCTCACTGCTGGGCTACTGTTTTGGAATGACGAAGCAGGGAGGTCAGAAAAGCAGCTGAACAAATGAGTAGCTCTTAGAGCCCAGAGCTCCCATCATGGGCACATCACACATCTCTCTGTCGTTATTATTATTATTATTAACCTCAAAGAAGCCTGAGGTATATACCAATGCACTTAGTGCTATACTTTCAGAGGCATTGATACTTTTTTGTCAGAGGCACTTCTCTGTCAATATAATTGTTCTCATGGTGGTGAACAAGCTGCAGTCAAACGGCCTTGAATACTGGACAAACTGAAATAACAAAGCAAAAGAGAAAAAATATTTTTTGTCGCTGGAAGAGCATGTCTTAAAATGACACAGACAAAATAAAATTAAAGAAATAGAATAGAACAGAATAAAATAGTATAGGATAAGTAAGTAAATATCGTCCACTTACTGTTTTAAGAAATACATATATCCAGCTGAAAGAATATGCAGAAAAGTATCTAGATCCTCAATTTTAATTTATTTTTTTAAATAATATTGTTGTATTGCAGCTATAGTAGCTTGGAGTTATAAGAAGCCTGATCTTTAACTACTCTGCAACAGGGAAGTCATTGTTTTCTTAAGTGCTGGAGGTGCAACATCATCAGTTCCAAGAGCTGCTTTAGGGGCACGTTGTTGTCTGTGGCCTTTTATTCTAAAAAGCAGGATCTGAGATGAGCAATATGGGTGAAGTAATGCCCAATAATCTACACCTCAAATTTATGGCAGTACTGTTGCTAATACTTGGAAGTGACACTTGGGGGTAAAGGCAGGAGCTACTGAGGGGAGGGCAGTCCATGGTAGTGTTTAGGCACTATCAGGTAGTTTGATACTCAGACACTGAATTTTGAGAGAAGGGAAATGCATAGGCTCTGGAATAAGTAATAAATATACCAGGTGAGTCTTCTATTGTCTGTTAACATTTGTTTCCAGATTTTGTATGGTTAATACATAATATTATTTCCTATTTTGTTCATAATTTTTATGTATTAGGTTGACAGTTGTGAGAACATAGGAAACCTGTATATATAGCAGGTTTCTATCAGTAGGGTTTTTAGTTTGTTTGTCTTAGTTTCAGGGTTGTTTGTTTAGTTTTTGTTGATGTTTATGATCTTCTGTGGAAAGAATTGCTTGAGAATGTTTTATAGGAATGTTTCTGTCTTAGTACTAAAGTAAAAATTATTATTGCTGGAAATTTTCTAACACTCAGTTTATTTAAAAGTAATGCATTGTACACAGGACCTGAGATGTAAAAATGAACCTTGAGAGTAGTAAGCGAAAAAACTACTCCTGTGATCCCTTGTAGTTAGCTGTTTGCACTGGTGCAATAGGCGTATCCAGTTCACAGAACAGAGTTTCAAATAATGCTATCTTTGGGCACAAGCTCAAACTGCCCAAAAATCATTGTAGGCACCCTCTTCTGAAGAAGGAACCATTATTGAACTCCCAGCCTTCTTCTAAATATGTCATGCAACCTGCAGTGCTAAAACTTTCTCATGTAGATGGTGTCATAGAGAGCAAGTATGATAGAAATCTTAAACATGGGAATGTCTGGGTGTGGAAGCACTGAGGGAGAGTCAGGAGAAGGGCTGTTGAGAATGGTGTGGGTTGATGGTCAGCAAGATCTCAGCACACATCTACCTGCAGCTTCCCACCAGGACTGGGAGACGGGGCAGTGAGCAAACCCTAATAGAGAAACAGTTACTAACAGATACAAAAAGGTTCACCTAAAGCCAGTACATGGTCATCAACACAAGAGGAGCACAAAAGATGGAAAAACAACTTGGCAGTTGGAGCTCCTTCTTCCCAATGTCATTGCAAGGACTTCTGGATACAGCACCTGCATATACGTTGTTGTCTGCATGCTGGACAAATGACTCACTCATTTTAGAGTTGTGAGTATGTGGATAGGAGACAATGAGTATCAACAAGTGAAACTGGTTTTGTTTAAAAATGAAACCATCCTGTTTGATACATTATTGTGATTTCCTATGTGGCTGCAAAAATGTTACTGCATTATTTCCTACAGTGTTGCCTGTTGTTCTGCAGGATTAACATATTCTGCATGAGAAGATCAGACTTTATATTTAAATAATGCACTTATTGTGTCTCTCCTTGCAAATTACATATTGCACTAAATGTATCATGTATTTTTTTTA
>VWYI01032169.1:7038-55320 GCA_013399455.1 Anthoscopus minutus
GAAACACTTCATGGGACAACCAGCAGTTTCAACAGAGCACGTGTGTGCAACTTACATTTCTGCATAACCCAAGAATGCCAGCATGAGGTAACAGCTGACATCTAACCACAACTTCTTTAGGCCTCCATAGGTTTATCTTAATCTTATAACCTGTGCAATTTAACCCTTGGGCCTCCATCTGTTAATTTATGTTTTGTAAGATAATACAATCTAGCCAAGGACATTGGAGAGTGAGGTGACCCAACTGAGTTACATGGAAATTGAGATTGCTAAGTAGCTCTGGAGGTCAGGTTGCAAGTTNTTGGCAGTGGAGTCAGCTTTGCAGGAGCATGTAGTTGCCTAAAGCTAGTGGCAGGCTCCTTGTGAAACTGATAAATGGATGGATCAGCTGTCCTGGATTTCCACTGAGAGCCCTGGCACTGCCAGGTCTTCCCAAGGGCTCCAACTGCAGCAAAGACACATCAACCCTGCAGGTGATTTGCCAGCACTTGGGCTCAGTCCAGCACACTAAAACTGAATCACTGGTGAAGGCAAGAGGAAGACCTTTCAATTCATCCTAAAGAGGACCTGACCTCCATAAATTTAAAATAGAAATTGCAGTTAGTTCCATTCATTATCTTATTTCCTAGTATGGTATGTTGGTGAAAAGATGGACATTGTGCATTACCATGTCAGTAATGGATATGAAATGTAACTTCAGAGGAAGCTCAAGAGGTATTTCTTGTCATCCTGATGCATTCAGTCCTACAAAAATTTGATTGTTTACTACTTTCTACAAAATGTGAATGCTTGCTATGTTTTCTTCAGACACAGAGCCAAATGTGGTTTAATTCTTCATCTCCATTCCCCAGCTCTGGATAAGTCTGTGGTTTGGGGTGAAGAGGAGAAAGGCTCCAGGCAGAGGAATGAGACAAAATGTTCTTGTGGTCATTCATGTGGCTTGTCATCACCTCCAGGGGAGGCAGGCACAGCTCTAGTGAGCTCTAGTGAAGGCTCTGACAGCACCGAAACCAGTTGGGATTGCAGAAAAAGATGCACAGAAGGAACAGTGCTGTGATGAAGAACCTATTTCTCAGGTGGAGAGAGCCCATCACAAGCTGTAGAGCTGTAAAACATGGAAGGTTGTGGGGGGTTCTGAGTGCCATGAACATCAGGTCACTGGTGCTTTAACGTGACGTTTTCTGCAACCACACAGCACAGATGCACAGAGGTACCTGTTTCTATAGGGAGAGGTAGGAGGCTTCTTTTAGCTTGTTGCTTGGAGCAGTGCACAGGCAGTGAAAAGAGCAAGCACTTCCCATCATGGGCAGTGGGGAGAGCTGCCCACTGATACCTGCCTGCTCTGGGGCACGTGTCCTGCAGCCAAGGGATGCTTTGTCCACTGGAATATGCTCTCTGCACATGATGCTTTCCCTGACGCAGAAAGCAAATTATCCACACTTAAGCTCCACAGGGGAACTTCCCCAAGAGGAAGGAACACCAGAGGGAAAAAATGAAAATTACATCCTTCCTCTTCCAAAGCAAACAGCCCTCCTCCCAGACCCCTAATTAAAATGCAAAGGTTTAATAGACAAACCAGCAGAAGGCTTAACCATTGTGACTCAGCTCAGGGAAAGACATCCAGCATTCAGCTGAACAGCAGCGGATTGTTGGCTTCCTTTGAGGAGAGACTCCTGTTCATCATTCCCTGGAAAGTGCAGGATAGTTTGATTGCAGGGGATGTAAGCAATGTCCTGTCGTCTCTCATTTGTAAGGGAGTCAAATGCTGGTGAAAGAAAGAGGTGAGGACAGTCAGGAGAGCAGGCTTGGAGTTATGGGCTCATAGAGCTATGGTGGAGGTGTGGATTCATGGACTACCCGGGTGCTCTTCCCTGTTGTACTGGAACATCAGCTAAACCCAAACCTTTTCCAGCAGGCACCTCCTAGGTCTGATCTTGAGTATCTCCTTCCTCCACAGACCAGTTGGGACAAAATTTAGCTGTCATAAAAACCTGTATCCTGGTGCTTAGCCTGAGCATCCCCAGGTGCAGTTCTGTCCCATTGATCCAGTCTCCACCTAGAGCCTCAATTCTCTTTTCAGTCTTGCCCTTCTCCCAACTGGAACTGTGCCTTCTACTTGCTTTTACTGAGGCCCAGTTTTGTGTCGCTCAGTTTAGGCATTATATATTTTCAAGTAAATTGTATTTTCAAGCTGTGTACCTGATAGCATGCATTGTCTTTATATATATTTATGTTTTTCGAAATATACGTGAGCTTAGCACCAATATTCATTTGTGTATGACCTGTATGGTATAATACAAAGTTCATGACATGTTGTGGAAAAGAAATCAAGATAACAGGCATATAATTTTTCTTGTGAATTTGTAAAACCTCCATGAATGCTTCTGGTCAGGAAAAAAAAAACAGAAAAGAAAACAAAAACATTTGTTAAGCAAATTAAAAAATAAGTAAATTTTTAATAGCTTTTCACTTGGAAGTTAGTGTGTTCTAGAAGTTTTGGATCATGTAGAATGTTTTAGTCCAGTGGAGGTAACATTGAGAAGGGAAATATTCTGCAAACAAATGCAATTTGAAATTGAGATCAGAGGATGAAACCATTTTGCTTTTGTCTCTCTCAGGCTGACTGGTGAATTGAGGAGATTAATTGCATGGCTTCCACTATCCCTCAATACAGGAGTTCAGGAATCCTTGGACTTGTACCAAGTACTTGTACTTGGATCAGGTACCTTGGATTTGTGACCACAGGAGCCTGTGAATTGTGAAAGAACATTTAAGCACAGGACTCTGACTATACATAAAAATACTTCTTTGTGGAAATTTAATGTGAAGATAATTCACAGGCATGTTTATCGGTAGGAAACCATTGCAAAAAATGTATGGATAAGGTAAAATATTGGTTAAAATACCACCCAGGTAAATCATTTTCCCAGGCAATACATGGAAAGTGCTGCCATTTAACTGCTCTGAGGCAGCCAGCAAAAATTCTAGAGCTGCCTGCCAAACAGCTAGATGTTGCTGATGGAAAAAATTAGCCTCAGTACATTGGCATCTGGAGTCTGTGACTGCCATCCAAAAAGAAAAGGGACTGGTGCTGTGGAATTGGGTAATTGCAGTCCAGAAGCCTACCACAAGTCTGCTGTGGCTTTGTCATTAAAAAAAAATTCAAACTTTTAAAAAATGTTCTTAATTAAAAAATAAGAGTTTGAAAGTTTAGAAAGTAAGATGTTAGGGGAAAACATACAGTTGACTAGATAAAAAGAATCCCAGTTTCTGTGTGTGTCCGGGTACAAAACAGACATATGCATTTCTGTGCATGTGCTGGTTTGTGTTTCAGAGTGCTTGTTTCTGTGTCAACTCTGTGTCCATTTCACAAGGAATTACACACTCCATTTACTTGAGATTCCAATGTATATTACTTGGGGAGAAAAAAAAAACCAAAACAGTTTCTGAGTACAGCCTATGTTTTAAAAATTATATTCCTTCCTCTCTTCCCTGCCCACTCCCTGCTGTAATTTTTTTTTGAGGCTGTCAATTGCCAGCACTCACCCCTGTTGTGATTCTGAGGAAGGGAGTGTAGCTGAAGTAACTACAGTGGAGCAGCAAGTAGAGATAAATTACCACTTCTTAATCTGAAAACATTCTTATTGATAGGAGAAATTTACAGGAACCATGGCATATTAATACAGATTTTTTAGTTACCTGAGTTGTCACAGTTTGCTTTGCTGATGATGTCCCAGAGATGACGCTGAAATCACTCTGCTTAGACTGCTGCACTTTATTTTTAAGACTTTATTTGCAGGTGTTTAGAAGTTCTTCTCTCCAAATGAGCAATGACACATACTTCTCAGATTTGAAACTTTGTGGAAAATCCGCTTAGTCATTTTCCCATCAATTAAAAATCACTGTATTTCTTGTACAAGACTGACTGAAAGATGGTGTAAGGTTAAAACCTCACGCCTAGAGAGCATCTGGTTCTCAGACAGGGATTTGCTCAATGCAAAGTTACCTGTTTATAAGAATTCAGGGATTTATCAATGACAGGAAACTGCACAACGTGTGGACGTAAGATTGTAATTCAGACTTTGCTGGATGTCTTTTCATGCTACAATGTTATTTTTGTGTGTGTCTGTGACAGTTAACTAACCTCACTTTCTATGAATGGAGCAACAAATAGGGAGTGGTCCATATGCCATGGTGGAATACCCACGGAATAAGATAGGTACCCTCTTGTTCTGCCTGTCACAGCCTTTCTATACTACAGGCAAATGTGAAGAAAAAGGAGAGGAGAAATTACTTTCAAGTGAATAAATTTTTGGGTGAAAGCATCTGATGTCAAGAGAGGTGTTCAGAGGTATTTGTTGGAATACATATGCTTTTTGTTTGGGGTGGTAGACATACTGAAGTCAGTGCTAATTTGTAGAGGCAGTTCTTGATGCATTATTGATGGCAGGTAAGAACATTAGTGAATAAATATTTCAAATTTTTTTTAGCCATTTCTGAAAAGTTATTTTTCTTAAAAATTAAATGAAGCAGAAACAGAATGCATCTACCAAGAAAAAGGCAAAACAAACGTTAGTACAGGAAAAAACCACCTTGGCTCAAGCACAGCCCTAGGCAGCAAAGCACTTAAGCAGGTACTTAAGGTAGGGCTCATATCTATCTGTTTTTCTGAAACACTGCCATGATTACAGGGCGTTTCATTTGCTCTTTGTAGTGTCCTCAGTTCCAGAGATCTTTTTGCTTTCACAAAGAAATCACTGTCATTAATCATAAGGCATTAACGTTCCCACCACTGGGATTATGAATTACATTTCTGTAATAAATGTGAATGCCATTTTCCTCATCTCCTGTTCTTTCAAGAGTCCCAAAAGTTTTATTTTGACTTTTCAGACTTGCACTGAGGGCTTTGGCTAAGAGTTCGTGCTTCTGGCTCGCTTGAGCTAATTTGGCAAGTAATTTTAAAACAACTTCTATTGTACATAGAGCTGCAGGGTTTGAAATATTGCTCAGTCAGCTCTTACTTCATGAACAGTTTGTTTGATTAAGTGCCCAGGTGAAACACAATCAGGGGACCTGGTGAGCTGTAAGCCTTCCACAGGGAGGAGGAAATGAAGTGGATTTGCTCGTTCCTTGGCAGAGCGTTCCAGCTGTTTGGCTGTTGTATAAAGGTGCGCCGCCTCCCCCGTCCACCTTTCAACAGCATTGCTGCTGTATTTTGTGAAAAGTCCTATCCTGAAAACTCCTATGGGGCATGTCCTTGGGCATCCAGTGGAGTGACCAGCTTAGTGGGTCTTGTCTGTGGGCCTTGACTTGGCTTAAGCTTGATGAGCTGCCAAGTCTTGGGCAGCAGGACCATGCTCAGCCCTTATCAAGGGGCCATCCAGGTCCTGGTGCTCCCAGAAGGATCAGCGGCCTGCTGAGCACAGGCTGTCAGGATTCATATTTTGGATTTCAACTTTTAACTTGATCTGAGCATGATTTTTATGGCTCTCAGGACTTTTTGTGGACTTTCACTTCTCAGAGGTTCCTAAAAGCTGCTTTGGCCATGGTGGGTTTTACAGCACCTATACAGTGATTAAGCTGAGCTAGTCCAAAGGGTGCTGGTGTGGTCTGGCTGTTCAGGGTCTCAGCCACGATGGGCCCCTGCTGGAGACACAAGCCCATAGGCTTCAGGTAGGTTTTGGGATGTGAAAAGAAAGGATGCAGGCAATGCCCCCCATTGCTCTGGGGAGCCTGGCTCTCCAGGTCTGCAAGGAGGAGGAATCCTCCTACTTGAAAATCCTCCTACAGAAAAATACTGACAGAAATCCCAGCAATAAAGAATTTACCTTCATCAAGGAATTAATAGAAAGTATAAGCATGAGCTGTGGAGAAGAAGAAAAGCAAAGGAAACCAAAAAAAACCCAGAGCATTTGTTTCCAAATTCTTACAGACCTACTGTATCCCGAGGACAGAACAAGAAAATAGATTGAGTTTATATAAAGCTGCTTGTGGAAACCTCCCTGGTAACAAAATGAGCTAATAAAAACCAAATATCAATGTGAATCCAAATATTCATCTTTAAAATCACTGAGCAGTAAATTACACATCACAGACCTCTTCAGTCTTCTGGCAAAAGCCACAGAAATGGAAACTTAAACACAAATAAAAAATGTGTTTGTTTAATTCTGCAGCAAGAACAAGTCTGTGGACAAGCAGCGTTTTCTAAATAAGGCCTTTTTTGTCACCTGAGTGGAAGAATGCCTTATTCAACACAACCTACAAAACATTTAATCAGTCCTGATGGTAAATTTAAACTGGCAAATTCTTTTCTACCTTGTCCCAAAGAAAAGAACTGAATGCATTTCCTAAGACAATTTGAAATAATTTTTCAGATAGTCTTTTCCATATTCTGCAATCTTAAAATTAATCCAAATGAACCGTGTGGCTTTGGTGATCATCCTCTGTCTGGGGCTTTTATGTGTTCTCAGCCAGGGGTTGGACCATGTCATGGTGTCATGAGAGACTGCTCAGCCATGCAAAGACTGAGCTCCTGCTGTCATCTCCTAAAGCCTGAGCAGGAGAAAGAGGAGGATCCTGCTGTCCCAGCAGGAGGAGAGGAACGCACATGACTTTTGGAGAGAACCTTGAGCTCATCTTTTGCCCAGGAGTCGAACCCGTGCCAGTTTATGTCTAATCATTCTAATTATGTCTGGCCTTTCATCTTAAAACCTCAGTCTGAAGAATATTCTTCTTTAGAGGTAAGGGATATTGCAAAATAGACAATGCTTAATTTCCCATTTTTCCTGTATCACAAGGCAGCAGCAAACCCAACAGATTGCAGCTGTTGACGCAGTTTCTGCTCAGTGTGGGAGGCTGCAGAATCAGGGCCTTAATAAGCAATGCTCTTCCTATGTGGACATTGTGGGGATACAGGTCTTTTATGCCACCTTTATCTCTTCCATGATGTGATACTTATGGTACTCTACCTTACAGGTGCTCTGGTTTTCTCAATGCATCATGTGTTGGTGATGGCAAAGTCTCCACTGTCCAAACTAGGCATAGACAAAATACCAGTGCCTTTCTGAGTGGCTACTCTTAAGATATCAGAAGGACCTTTACTGACTGGGAACAAACCAGTAAGGTGTCTGATATTTTATGAAATCACAGTCACTCTTGACATAAGAAGTAGCAAAATGGGGTTACAAAGCCCTCAAAAGCTATTTTAGCTGTTCTTTGCACCAAACTGGTTTAAGGTGACTGGCATAAAAAGTTATATTGATGATTATTTGGCTCTTCCGCACTTTCCTCTTTGGTGAGCTGTGGTGAAACCATGTGAAAAGCCCATTTTTGGTAGCATTTAATTGTGGATGTCTGCACAAGACATTTTAAAGCTTCAGTGATAAATTATAAACTCTTTCTTTTAAACATGCCATTACAATTTCCCATTATGTTGTTGCAGTGGACTGAACATAGCAGCAAACCAAATCCTAAATCCATAAAGGCAGTAAATTAAATGTGGCTCCAGTGGTTTTGGAGCTTGACCAACAAGTTATCTTTATTAATGCATTCAGGGAAAAGGTCTCATTTTATTACATTATTTTCTTAATGATAAAGGCAGTAATGGAATCTCAGCAGAACACACCAAAGGAATCTTAGTTTGCTGGCTGTTGGGTCAAATTTTTGTCTGTGTGTGCTTGGTACAGGGTTAAGACTTGGCAGTGTCCAACTCACCGACTTCTGTCTTGAAAAGCACAGTCTTTTGCTGCTTCTCTGTAGTTGCTATTTGACATTTTCTTGGCTTTAAATGAAATTTTGACACATAAATCCCACATGTCAAATGATATTGTAAAACAAGCATCCAAGTGTCAGCACATAGCCCAATAGTCTAGGGAGTAGAGAATAGAATAAGGAACACCTTTATGCAGTCTTTCATCTGCATCCAGCCATCTGCAAGTAATTTGAAACCAGTTTCAAATGAAGCTAGGTTGTTTGGTCTGTTAAGGCACACAAAGCCAAAGCAGAAGTTTGGAGTCTTCATGGCTTTTATTGACTTGCTAATAAGTAGATAAAGCCTTTATTTTCCAAAGCCATACTTTTCTCAGATAGCCCATTCCAAAGAAAGCCTAATTGAAATTACAGAAGTCTCTTGCAGACTGCCACAAATTCCATTTTTAAATAGCCTGCTGATATTGAAAGACTTCATGATGAGTCTTTCACTTGCAAAGCAGGACTGGTGGGTTCCCCACTGATGAACTGTTTTGTTGGACTTGGGGAGACATTAGTGGTACCAGGTTCCTGCAAAACCACACCAACAAAGGAGTGTGGATTTACATGATGATGGGCTGGCCCCAAGATTCACCACTAAAATACTACAGCTAGCCTCATTTAGCTGCCAGCTGCAGTGTGTACTTTGCCATACATATTTCTTTTCTGTGTAGTACCACTGGAAAAACAGAATTCAGGTAAGCCATGATCTAACAGGGTTGTTTTGTTTTCAAGGGCCTTCAGCTGTGGCAAATTGGTGTTTAGTAGAAATAAACTGCACATTCAAATGCTTTATTAGATATGAAGACAGTTATGAATTTCAGATGACACAAAAAGATAGACCTTGAAAACAATTATCTATGCTCCCAAGACAAAATGGGTTTAGCTGGTTTTCAGCATTTCAGCGCTACCTGGTGTTTCTGCACTTGGAAATGTGTCAGAACTGAATAACTAGGGTGTGGAGGTTGATAGGCCCTCCACATGTAGTTTAAATGGTTGGTTGTACTTCAGCAAGTGCCTGAGATGCCTTCAATTTGTGCTGTTTGTTTTCAGGGGGAAAAAAGAAAAAAAACACTCAAAGCCTACATATATGGTGGAGCAAAACAAAAGATTCCAGTTTTGACAAGCAAGCTCTGATGGTACAAGGCTGGAGTAGAAAACACTCTTTTGTGATCTATTCCAAATAATAAGGCTTGTAGAGATTTCGATCCTATTTGATCTGACTCTTGACACTTTATGGTGCAGTCTCGGAGCCACTTGTGGTTCAGTGTGTGTATGAGCAAGTGGGGAATCGGGTGCTGCAGTCAGAGGTGGTTCCATCCTGTCCCTGCAGTGCTTGGCCTTGCACTGCAGCAGCTGTGCCTCCCTGTTGCTAGAGGACACGAAATACAAGTGTGGACTTATAATCACAATAGTGAGGTTTCGATTTTAAATGAGGTAGGAAGTTTTTATTTCAGGATTTTGTAATTTTTTTTATAAGGTGTTCCCAACATGATTGGCCAAAGGAATTACTTCTTTGGTCTCATTGGTGGAACAAGAGAAAAACACATTCAGAACAGCTGTGTGACATTGTTTTGAGAACCAAAACTTATTTACAAAAAACAGTCCTTGAAAGAGAGTTTTCCTAAAAGATTTTCCTTTGGGAGCAGATCAGCCAATGTCAGGCTGAAAAACTTTCTCAGGTTCAGAAAATCATGTCCACACCTCCCTTTGGTTTCCTCCACCTCCGTGGCAAGGGTGACAGCAGCACCACCCCTACCTGGGAGCTCTGAGGGGAGGGCAGTCCTGGGGTGCCACACAGCTTGTCAGCTCATCCCAGAAGCACGGGGCAATGGCAACAAGCACTGTCCCCTCATCACTGCAGCATTGCTGCCTACTCTCAGCACCTCATGCAAGACCACCAGGTGCTATGGGGGAAGTGGACACAGGCCCAGTGCATAATGCTCCTTTCACAGTGAAATATGCAGCTGTCACTCCTCAGCACCTGGAAAACCTGCTGAAGGAAGGTGAGCTGATGAGCACAGTGAGGCCAGAGGGTAGGAGTGTTGGGTGCATTGACAAAAGCCAGCTCTCTGCCCTCTGTCTCAGAGAATTTCACTTCTCCAAAAATATCCATGAGGTGAAACTGCAGCAAATATGGGAGGAATCCCTAAAAAGATCTTCTTCTTCTGATTTCAGGCTCTTTTTCATCTTTTCTCATCAACCTATTTGCTGCAATGGCAGAGTCAGTCCTTACAGGACCAGTTAGAGCAAGAAGCACACTTTTGGAAAATGCACCCTGGTAAATGTGAGCACACCAAGAAAATGTGGAGATAGAAATCTCTCTTCTTATGCCCAGGAAGTGTTTCAGACAACAGGCAGAGACTGTTACAACAGTATGTTCCCTGACACTGCTTGATTTACTTCTGTAGGTCTAACCTGTGGGAGCATGGTCTGTTCTCCCTGCAGAAATCTGGCCATTGTTATTGGATTATAATTTTTTGTTGGGTGCCTGACTTTCTCAGGATCTGTTCTGCTATCTGGTTTGAGAAACATCAAAAGATATTTAGCTGATTCAAAATTAATAGTGGCTTTGCTTTCCTCATGCCTTGTACAGTCAATGCCTTGCTTTGGTAACATGTTTTCCAGTACACTACGTGATTTCCCTCTTTATTCAACTGTGCAGCATAGAAATAAAACAGACATTCATATGAAATGTTCATAAAGAAGTTTCTAAAGAGTTATTTTCCTTAGCATCTGATCGTTTAGTACAAAAAAATTGTCCAGAAGTGTGCTCATTGTAGCTTCTTTAAAATCCAGCTCCTGTTAGAGAATATTTTTATTCACAGGTATTTATTTCAAGCTCCTGCAGTGTTGCATTTTCATGAATTACGAATTTAAGGCTCACAACTTTAGCATACTTGAATCTGAGTTCACTGATGGACACTCCTATTACAAAATCATGCAGAAAATGTACAGGACCAAGAACATGATTTGGCATTTGAGCCAGGTAGAGCCCAACCCATTTTTGAGAATGACATAATATCACTGAAAATGAACATGATCCATTTTATATACCAATCCCATTCAACAGCTACCAGATTTGAAAGTGTGCTTTCAGAGATAAACTCCACACTTTTACAGTGAGCATATGTGGATTTATTCCAACACACTCAGTTTCTCCAGTTCACAAGGCTACAGCAGAAACTGGGTTTATTTCATACCTACAGGCAGCCAGCAAAGCATACTGACACACTTAAATAGTTTATTGATCTTGGCCATTAACAACGGCATCACAAATCCAGTGATGCAAATTACATTTTGTGGAGTTTAAAAAAATCTATGGTTCTGTGTTTCTTGAGCAATATGCCTAAGAGAAAAGAGAAAGAGCTAGCAGAAAGGTATGTTTCTGCAAGAACTGTAATTGTGTTAGGCCAACACAATCAACAGTTTTATGGAGTTTAACTAGCTTCACTCATTTTGTAATTAAAAGTTTCATCAGCACAGCAGACAGAATGTGGCATTTGTGGCCTCCTTAGACTTTGGTTTGTTTTCATTGCAGTGTTGATGCAGTCCAGAGAAATGGAAAACTAGCACTATCTCAAGGCATAGGCTTATGTAACAAATTTTGCATTCCGTGCTTTTTCATACCCGGGGGTCAGCTGTGTAGCCTACGTATTGGCAGGATACAGATGATACAGGGTGATTGTTTCACACGAGTTTGTCTTCTTTCACAGTATTGAAATGTGTAGCTAGCAGTCTGGTATGCTTTCAATAAATTATTAATCACCAGAGACTTTCCTTATTCAGGAAAACATGTCTTTTGAGTTGTGCACCATCACAACAAAGAAGNAACTTTCCTTATTCAGGAAACATGTCTTTCATTCCTTATTCAGGAAAACATGTCTTTGAGTTGTGCACCATCACAACAAAGAAGCTTTCTCTTGCTGCCATCTTGACAATCACTGAGCTCAGACACATTTTGTTGTATACATCTGCACATAATAGAGAAATTTGAAGAAGCTTCTGTACTTTGGAGAAAATTCCTGCCATTTCTTTTTCTTAAATATGTCACTAGCATTGTGTATATATATGAATAATTTACCAGGTGTATGAGCACATCAGCCACATGCAGCATATTAATCTACCTCACCAGCTGGGTTAATCCAGCTCTACAGAATTCAGGACAGTTTCAAAAGTCAACATTTGAAATAGCTTGTGGTTACAGCAATGTTTCTTCCCCAATTTTTGTCAATCACCACCACATGTGCTTTAAAATGCAGATTAAAATTTAATCCTCAACCAGGGACACATTTGAGGTGCACATGTGGTTCTGCATGCAGGGTGAAATCCAAAGATGAAGTATGCATTTCTCTTCCAGACTTATACCCAAACAGGTGAGAGTGTGAGATAGTGTCAGTTGCACACCAGCATCCAGAAGGCAAGTTAGGAAGACTTGATTTAAAGAGGCTTATTTAGCTCTTTGTGGTGCTTGACTGTAGGATTTTCCCTAGATTGCTGCTCTGTATCTTTCAAAACTTTTTTATCCTGTTATGCCTTTGCACGAGAACAAAATACAAAACGTTGGACTTCTGTGTCTTGTGAGGAAATGCTTTCACTGATCTGCCACATCTACATAAAACATACATGCTATTCTCAGGATCTGCCTGGAAAAATAAAGGAACTTTCTTTATATCCCCGAAGGCCCTGTGCTGAGAAGATATTTTTACTGTTAGCACCATGACTAAATAAACAAATAAAATATGAAAAGATAATAGCTTAATTGAAAACATTTGCATATTAGCATGATTTCTATTAAGTGCACTGATGCTAGTGACAGAGGCTTGGAAACATTTGAAACTTAGTCTTTAATTCAGTCTGCTATATTTCCTTCAAAATTTCCTTGTTTTCTCACTCCTTCTATATCTAGTTGTTCACCATGGGAATTCTCAGTTTTATGCAGACAAGGTCCTTATTGTCCATTCTAACATGGCAAATTTTCTGTCTGCCTGTTGGAGCCTGAAATGGCACCTGAGTTTTTTGAGACATATTTTGCTTACAGGGTTGAGAATGTGTGGAGGAATAATGCATAATAATACAGCTGGGCCTGAAATGTTAGGACAATGCTTTAGACATTGGCCTAGGCTTCATAACTATTACTCATGAGACTGTGGTAGGGAGGGCCGAACTTCAGCTCCCAAGTAGGAGAAAAGATGCTTAAGATGCTACAGTAGAATTTGATCCTAATTTCTGTCTAAATTTAAACCTATAACTCTGAACATCCACTTTCATCTGCTTTCTAACTTCATCTATAGTTACATCTATTCTCCAGACATCCAAGATGTGCCTCTAAGAGGACAAATGTGTTTCCTTCTGGCAAGTCTGCACCAGGGGTGCATGAGTTTGCTCTCAGGACACTGAGGCTGGAAGACACAGCTGGAAGAGGATTTCAAGATCCACTCCTGTGCACTGGGACAAGGTCAGTTACTCTTCCCTCATTCTTGAGAAAAGCCTGGCTTGGTCCTGGCCAGAGACCCCACACGCAGCTTGCTGTGCTAGTATCTGTCCTATTGGAAGGTCTTCAATCTGAAGTTTTTCCTGGCAAGCTGAGCTCTCTATACTTTGTCCTATTTCCAGAGACACAGAGAACAATGTGTTGTTTCTCCATACTGCATGACAGGATAGTTACTTTCCCCTTTCTTGATTTTTGTATCTTAAGGGTGCTCTGAGTGACCTCATAGGTCACTTTTCTGAGATCATTCTTGCTGATCTTTCCTGTTTCTCGTGTGTGTGTGTGTGTTTATTTTATCTGGTGACTATTAAATAGAAAATGTGGCCATGTAAAAAGTTTCTTTTGGCACCTGTGGATGCTCCAAGTTGTGGAGGCCTCCACGTGAGCCAGGATTCCTCCACAGCTGATTGGGCCCTTCTGTCCTCTATGGAATGCCTGTGGCAAGAAATCCCTGCAAGAACTGAGCTTGCAGCAGCTCATGTGGGGAAAGGGAAAATATGTGACTGTCCTCTGATAGACCAGACACTGAAAGGATATTTTACAGGGAGGACAGTTATGGTGATGTACCAGAAAAAAAACCAAAAACCAACCAAACAAAAAAACCACCAAACCAAAACTGTATTTAATTCTTCTGGCAGTCAATCACCCTTGCAAAAATCTATTCCATGCTGCTCAGGGAAACCTCAGGCAAGGTCAGCAGTACCCAGAAAGCCAAAAATTATGTTTGAGAGTTGATCACACTGCAGTTTGCACCTGTTTTTGCAGAGATGTTTGACTCTCCGGCAGTGGTGGTGAGATTCCCCCGTGCTCAGCCATGGGGTAGCGGGACTGTGAGGGATGGAGTGTCAGCTCCAGGTCGTGCTCATGGGGCTCTCGCAGCCCTCCAGGCTCCTGCCACTCTTCAGTGAGGAGAAAACCCGCTCTCCTGTCCTTTCCCGCATCCCCCGGGGCTGCTGCCGTGTCCTGTGCTCCGCAAGGAAGTGCGGGCAAGGATCCCTGGCCACCATGCCCTCTGGGTGCACTAAGCTGTGGCGAACGGGAATAGAGCAATGAATTGAGAGTCCAGTTGAGGGAGCAACCAAAAGCAAAAGCAGTCAGCAGAGAGGATGCCAGCAGATGGTGCTCCAGCCCATGCTGCCTCACTCTTCAGCTTGTCAAGGTTATTACTGAAAGTTATCATCTTGTTTGGAGGAGCAGCTTGCTTCCTCTGTCCCCTAGTTTGAAGTGTGGAATTATATACACCACATGATTTAGAGGGTGGAGTAAATTGGTGAGTACGGGATGAATTTTGGATACCAGCTATCAATTGTTTTCAGTGGTTAATGACCTGTCTGTAGAATAGAAGCAGACCTATAAGGACTATGATAAATATGATGGACAAAACAACATTTTGAAGAAATCGCAATGTTCTTGTGGCAATATTGAGGGCAGATGAGGAACAAAATTAATTCTTAAAAAATAAACATCCCCTGATTTATTCTTCTAGCTCAAAGGAGACCTCAGGAAGTCCGGTGTATTTCTTCTTCTGCCTTTAACTGTAACAACTGATAGAAGCTGAGATTACAAATGTTCCCCACAACAGAGGAGCTGTACAACAATGAAACATACACCAAAAGTTAACAAAGCCATCTTCCCTCTCTTGATTTATGTCTAACATATCTTGATGTTAACCTTGTGGCAAGAGTGCCGTAGCTCATTAGGCAGATCCACCTATGTATTGATCCCATGGCCTCCAGTGGCTGTTTTAAGCTCAGAGTACTCAATTTTTAGTGGTGTGAGTAACGGAAACAAAAAGAAACTGCAAGTTGAGCTCCCTTTTTCATCAAAAAATTGAGCAATGCTGGTTTGTTTTTTATTTCAATAGTAATAAAGTATCAGGAATTGCCTGCTTGGTTGGGATGTTTTTGAAAAAGCTTTGAAAATCAAAGTCACATCCAGTATGTCTATATAGTGATCCAGTCTAGTCAACAAGTCTTTTCAGCAGGCAAAGGAAACAGACAATGTCCAGAAACAATTTTTTGCATATTTCCCTCTGACATTGCTTGAATTTTACACTGCTGTGTACCATTTACTTTAACTGGGCTGGCTTAATACTGTTTAATCCATTCACTTAAAACCAAAGAGAAAGATGGGGGAAAACTGGTTTTACTCAGCCTGTTTCAGCCCTTGGCTTTTGAGATGCAGTGTCAGTCCCATGCTTTGCATCCCCTCAGTACTACACACACCCACATGGAAGATTTAACTAAGATTTGATACTGGTCTCGCAGTAGCCCAAAGTGGAAATGGAGCTGCACACCTTATGATGCTCAGTGACCCTGTGCCTCACATGTAGGGGTGGGAATGGCTCAAGATCTTGGCATTTTTAGAGATCTTGGTATTTTTAGAGGACTGTTTCAGCCTTAACAGTTCTTTGATTCTGTAAGGTGCCAGATATTGTTCCCCAGACCACTGTAGGTTTGGAGGCAGATTTCTGCTTGAATCTGCAATAAGGCTATATACAGCAATAAGTCCAGAGGCTTTCAGGGATGAAGTGAGTTGAGTTTTACATGCGAAATGGGCGGAGTGGGTGGTATAGAGGCTTTGTGGGTTCCATCTTTCAGCAAGAGAGCATTAGTTTGCCATCCTCAGCCTTTCACTTTTCCACCATTAAATCCCTCCCCTGCACAGTCAGGGCTCGGACTGAAATGAAAAAAGATTCCTATGTCATGTCTGCCTCTCCCTATCTGTCTCACTGCTCTTGCTTATTTGTAGAGATCAGTGCAGGTGATACTTAGGAATTGCTTACACTCCCTAATCTCTTGAGTGTGTTTTAAGTGGTGCTGCCCTGCTGCTGTACCTCTGCAATGCTTACTTTACATTTCCCTCCTAGCCTCTCAGACACATCATTTACAAATACTATTTTGATACATATCAAGTAGACTCATAAGGCAGGCAACATAATCTTGTGGGGATATCCCTCTAGGTGGAGGAGCAGTGATTTAGAAGGCTCAGTGTATACAACTTGAACCTGTATGACTTCTGTCAATAACCTTTATTCCTCCACATAGTTATGTGTAAAAAGCAGCTCAGCCAAGGAAGTGATGGGACATCACAGTCCATATGCTCATGTTTTTGTCTGCATCAAACACCTTATGGCAAAATCACAGAATCACAGAGTGGCTTGGGTTGGAAGGCGCCATAAAGATTGTCTAGTTCCAACTCCCTTCCATGGGCAGGGACACCTTCCACTAGACCACGTTGCTCAAATCCTTGTCCAACCTGTCCATGACCTGTCCACCCACAACTTCTCTGGACAACCTGTTCCAGTTCCTGACCACCCTCACAGTAAAAAATTTCTTCCTAATTTCTAACCTAAACCCACCCTCTTTCAGTTTAAAGCCACTACCTCTTCTAAAAGCAATGTTGTTTCAGAACAAAAGCATCAAAAGATTTTATTCTGAAATTACCAAAAGAAAATTATCTGAATATACATCTTTCCCTTCCTCCTAGTCTCTCTATTTTGGACAAATGACCCAGGAAATCACATCATATTTGCTTTTGGTTCTATCACTTAACAAAATTTTGCTGTACTCAACCAGTTTCTCAGCTAGACATATGCAGTTTTGTGTTCAGTATTAATGCTTTTTCTGAAACTGCCCGTGCAGGTTTCATTGTTATTTATTATTTGCATTAGCACTGGTGGGTATAGGGGTCCTTGTCTGGCTATGTAATAAAACCAATATTTGTCTCTGAAGACTCATAATTCTCAACATCTCTGAGGGATTTTTATGCATTAAATAATTTGGTTCTGCTGCTCTATTTGAGCTAACTAGTTAATTATTTGAGCAATGTACATAAAAACTTGGATACTGTAAAAAAGACAGCAGGCATGACTCCTGATGAACCACCCCATAAAACTGACCAATTTGGATCTCCTCCTTTTCATTCTATCTCCTGTCTAGAGTAGTCACATGAAAGACCAAATGAATGAGCTATAAGAAATTCGCAGCATGCAAGATTACAATAAGTAATAAATCTCCTGCAGTAAAGGAATTTGTATAGAAATAATAAAAGTATCAGATGCTAAGAAGAAGTAAAACCAGCTGTGTAATATAAAAGAAAATCTTTATCATCATCTCACTGGTGAAAACTAATTCAAACAAAATACATTACACAAATCATACACTTTGAAATTATTTACATAAAAACAGATGGAGAGTGTTTCTACTGTGTTAATGAGGTTTTAGCCAAATATGTCTTTCACAGAGTCGCCATCTTTCTGCAAAAAACCTAAGTTTATTCTGGTGTCACCAGGGGTGTGAATCCCTGACAGCCTTCCTGTCTTCCCTGGGGGCCCAGGTACAAGGTGGACCAGAGCCTGCTTTTGTTTCTGGAGCATCTTGTCAGCTTCATATCCTGCAGAAATGTTAAGGTCCACATGTAAGCAGTTTTTGTATGCTCCCAACTTTTTGGGGGCCACTGCAGCACATGATGGCAGTTCTCACAGCACACAGAATGGCCCTAAAGGGGATGTGCTCTGCTAAGCATTACCCCACTTTGCTATTAATTAGCCCATCTTACATGTTTGCCCATTCATTAATTTAGTCATACCCAGTCTGATAAAATGTCAGCCCAAAGGTTCTTTTGTGGGCAGATAGATGGGATAACATCCTTCTTTAGTGCCATTTTCTGTCCCACAGCACATCACAGGTTTTTTGGCTGGGCTTTTGCCAATGGGTATAGGATGTAGCCCTGCTTCCTTCCCTGCCTGCTGATGCTGAACACTCAGTTCTGCTCCCACAAACCTGGATATCTCATGGCAGCTTTAAAGTTCTTCTCCTGCTTTTTCTTCCTTTTAAAAATTAAGACTTAAATCACTGTGATTTCTACAATGCTTTATGGTGCTTCTCCCACCAAGCAGAGTCCCCCATAGCAGCTAATGCCACAGCTCCCATGCTGCTGCTTCAGCTGCCATCAAGGTCTGCTGCATGTTGTAAACATACTGTTCCTCTTAAAATAACAGCCTTAATTTCTTCCAAAGGATGGAAATATATGCTGTCTCTTTAAAAATGTATCATGAAAATTAATGTCCATAAAATATGAGTCAAGTTTCCGTATACCTTAATCAAATTCTAGAGGGTCTCTGGGGGACGGCACTTACACTGCAGCTGTGCAATGTGAAGTTTGTTTCAGAACTGATTGAAAATATTTTTGTGCTTCATTCATTTTTGCCAAGGCAAAACCCCAAGGCACTTTCTGCAGGCTGAAGGTGTCATTACTCAGGGTGACAGTGATGGGTCACAGAGATGGTGTGGAGAACTAACTAGCAGGTTGGAAACTAGCAGATCCCCAAACCGACTGTCAGTCTTGAAAACTTTGGAATATAATGTGTCTGTCTTTCTCATTCCCTATTTTTATTCCACAGGGGAACAGACAGGACTGGGTTAGCACAAGCTATAGAGGTTTTCTGTAAAAGCAATAATGTGATAGGGTGTCATAATTTTTAATATGGTTTCTTTTAACAAACAGTAGGATTTCTGGAGTTGCTGGGTGTACATTTTCCTCTTTCTCTAATTGTTTTCCTCAACAGTAACCATTGCCTGCTCTATTAGCTTGGTGTGGGACAGCCAGGGCAGTTCCCCAAGTGTTCCCAGACTGCTTGCTTTCTTCCCAGTCTGAACATCTCCACCCAACCTCAAACTTTCCATCAGGACACACAATACCTTTGTGGTCCTGAGTTTTCCCTAGAAGCTCATCTCTTTTCTGGTCCCCCTAGCAGCATGGGACCCTCCAAGGTTCAGGATAGCCATAACAGGGTCTTTTCAATGTAAGGTTCTTCAGTCTGGAATTCAGCTGGCATTGGGTTTTAATTACTGGTTTGAGAAAAGCGTCCTCATTGGATTTGGTGAACAGTTGTACAAGCCTTCAGCTCCAGATAAATCAAATCTCTACCCAAAGTCCTGCAATCTAAAAGAAACAAAAGCCATCTCAATCCTCAAACATCTCTGACCCTGAGGCTCTGAGCTTTGTGCTGTGGTCCCATGTATGTGGTACCCAGATGGGTGAGGTGGAGGCAGCTCGTGCGTGTTGGGGCTGCTGAGGGCTGCTGCTGCCTGTCAGCAATGGGCAGAGTTCCCAAGTGCTGGGGCTGGTGTCAGCACCAGAGAGACTCCCATGAACGCAGTGCAATGAGCCCACGTGCACACAACATGGTCCTAGTGCCCTTTGGTTGCTCTCAGGTGTGACTGATCTGGCATCCTGCAGCCTTGGCTCCCCAGCCAAAGCAATACATCACTCCCAAAACGACACAGATGTTGGCTTTTTGAAGAATGACAGAAGTCAGAGATTTGTCAGTGGAAAGTAGTTCTTCATTCACAGCATATTTTCCAGTGTTCACTTCAATACAGCTTTAAATGATTCAATCAATTAGGCTTCCTTCCACCATTTCCCTGGGGTAGATATGCCACAGACTAGTAGACCTGACCAATAGGACTTCTTTGCTAATATTCTGCCTAAAATTTCCACTCTTGTTTTGCTGTCTCAGGAAAACATTTTGTTGTATGTCACTGTCAAACAGAAGAGAAGGTCAGCATTTTTAGCATCTGGAGCAGGCGTCTCCCAAGCACTTGAGCTGATGTTCATTTTGCTGTTAGGAAGATTTGTCAGGCTGCTTCACCATTCCTCTCCAGGCATGACTGTTTTTATGAGGTACCAAACTCATCCATTTATTTTAGTGGCAACAACTAAGTTCCATCCATTCTCGAGGACATAAGAAATGATCCAGCTCTACACAACACCCATGCAAAGACACTTAACAAATGAGAGAAAACAAGGTTAGAATCCCCACATTTCTCCTCAGCCAGCTGGATAGTCACAAAATGAAGAATTTTAAGAAAAGTGAACTGCGCTATGATACACAGTTCTTAATATTACCTCTCAAGGTTTGTGATTATACCCCTCTTGCTTTGTTTAACTTATGCTGCTTCAAGTCTGACTCAGAAAAACTCTCCCTTCAAGCTCAAGTTTGCTTTCTGCCTTCCTTGCTGGAGCATCCCTCCTAGACTTGTGCATTCAGTTATGTGAAACTTAGCCTATAATCTTAGTATAAATTGACAAATAGAGCTCATATCCAGACTGAATATTGGCTCAAAAGAAATAGCGCAGGAAAATATTTCATGCTTTGTCTACCCTTTCTTTAAGTAAAGAGCAGCTGTCTATTTAATAGCTTACTTTTATGCTCACTGAGGGTAGCGAATCTCACCCTTTCAAAGCATCCTTCAGGCTGAAATGAGGAAGGAAAGGGGAATACTGATCTCTGATTTTTTTTGCCAGTTTGGAGCCCACTTGAGAGACTTGTTTTGATTTCTTTGGGGATTTTTGGGGTTTTTTTGAGATTTTGTATATCATGATTTTTAATAGACTATGAATCAAGCTTACAAAGATGTTCAAAGCATGTGTATTCTTCCCATAGAAGTAATTATATCCAGACACAAAATAAAAATGGCTGTACAGACCTTTATCACCTCAAACTATTGAACACTGAACATAAATCCAATTTTTTTCCAATGTTAAATGCCTGCTCTGAAAATATTCCAGGCACCCTCTCAGAAGGTACTCTCTGGAGGAACACGAAGAAGAACAGGAGCAAAGGTTCGTACCTGTGTCTGACACTTGTATTCCTCCCGAAGTTCTTCCTTTGGAACATTGTGGGCAGCAAGAAATGCCAGGACAGTTTTTAAAAGTATAAGCTAAGGACTGCTGAAGTGAGAGAAGAAGGAGCTGGGCTGTTTGCAGGCTCTGCTGAAGGATTTACCGTGGTTTGCCTAGTATGTTGTGTTCATCAGTGTTTAAGGGCCCCCAAATGCTTTTTGATTTCCTATAACCCTACAGCACAAAGGTCTACACTAATTTAAAAATGGCCATGGAAGCTTCCATGCAAATCTTGTAGTACTCATTCAAGCAAATTTTCAACTTGCTTAGAAAATATCATTAATGCCATTTACTGGTAGGAGTCAAACCTGCAGAGGAGCTGTTTGCTCTTGGCAAAGGCAGTTAACCTGTTCTGATGCAGAGGGCAGAGCCAGCTGACTTTCTACATCAGCACCCCGTGTGACACAGAGGTTTTCAAAAAACAAAAAACAAGAACTGATACTGGAGATAATATTTTACTCTCTTTCTTGTTGCAAATTTTACTTTTTGTTTTGTTTTGGTTTTTGGTATATCACTGTAGCTTTCAGTGTTAAACAGATTTGTAATTAAAGTGATTATAAAGTCCAGGGTGTTGGAAGAGAAGTAGGGTTGTTTTTTCCTGTGTTAAGCAGTACTGATCTCCCAGGAATTGTGAGTGGAGTTGAGGAAAGGTTTGTGTAAGCTCTCTCACCAAAGCTGTGGGAAACAGAAGGGACTTAGGGAAGATGGGAAGGTTGGGTCTCCCTCTGCTGCATGGTTGTGCCTGGGACCCACACCTAAGGGGGCAGCCATGGCACTCCCTCAGATATCACCAGGCATCTGAAAGCAGGGAGCCTTCACTGCTGTGTATTTGGGCAGAGTGGTGATTGCTTGTAGACTTCTGATTGCTATAGTGGGTGGGAGAAAACCACCAAAATTGCGGGATGTTTTGCTCTCTGTTTTTTTGTTTGTTTTTTTTTTCTGTTGGATTTACATATGTGTCTGCAGACCTAATGGGCTAAGCTGATCTCTCCCAGCAAGGCTGACATAAATGAAAGGATATCACTAAGTTCAGTGGAGGTAAGCCTGTGTCAAACCAATGTAAACGTGTAAAATCATGTTTCAAGTGATTCTGTAAATTCTGTGCAGGTAAAACTCTGGGATCAACTTCTCTTTACTCATAACGTCATTGCTGGCACTTTTGTATGTCTGAGGCACCAAGAATAGAGTCTGGCTTTATATGACATGGCCAAAGTAATAGGTATGAAAATAATAATGGGTTATTTTTGATCCCGCACAGCAGTAAGCTCATTTTACTGATGAAGATGGTTGACAACTTTTAACTTGAGCATCTGCTGTCAACGGATATCTGAGCCTTAGAATTAAAAAAAAAAACAACTTTGCTGGTAGTTCAGTTGGGTTTAATTTCACATTGCAGAGTTCCAAGGCCAAAAGGAAAAGGGGAATGGCTGTAGGACTTGGCACTTTTACACACTTGGAGCAATGTTTGAGAAAGCAAAGAGTCAGGGACATAAACCGGGGACTTGGCTACAGCTGCCTCCTGGAGCTTGCAAAGTGTGTGTGAGCACATCATCTGTGAACTATTAAGCTCTCATTACTTATGCCATCTAATATTCTTGTTCAGGAATGTACACACACTTCAAAATAAATTTGATGGGGTTATGGTACCTTGTATCTGTCTTAAGTCATCTGTCTCTGCAGAAGGAAATTCCCCACTCCTGAGTCCAGACCTTCCTGGTTGCCCAGAAATGGTGACAATGATATTTTGAAGCCACTATCAGCTGCATTCACAGGGAGATGACAAGCAGTGAGCACCTCACATGCAAAGCCTTGTGTGTCTCATGAAAGGGTGTGTGAGAGTCTTGCAAAGACTCAGGCTGTGTAGGGCTTTCAAGAACTAAACTCATCTGGCCTACTTGCTTAGAAATTGCCACTGACGTTCAGGTATTTCATTATTTATTATTCTAGAAGTGTAAAAAATAAAGAAGAAAAAAGAAAAAAGTAAGAAAGAATAATGAGGGGGAAAAAAGAAGAAAAAAAGGAAAAGGGGGATGGGAAAAAGAAAGAAGAAAACAAAACAAAATAAAAAAAAGGGCAGTGAAGATCTTGTTTCCAAGAGCAGCACAGTCAGATCCCAGCTGGGGTGCCTTGGGCCAGAGGCCCAAAGGAGGCTCTGCCCTGCTTGGAGGAAGCCAGTAGAGACCTGTACTCCCTGGCCCTAGGGCACCTCGGGTGCTGCCATAACCCTCTCCCAATTAAAACTGAAATGGGATTTCTCAGAATTCTGTTGGGCTGAAAATATTTTTCTCAGACTAAACATATTAAACCAATTACAGCAAATTAGTCTATGTTCCCTGGTGACCTGAGCCCTGTTAAAAGGCAGCTATGGTAGTTATTAGCATGCTGCCTTTAGCTACTGCTTCATGAATGCCACATTTCTTGCAGTAAAATACCTGATCAGAGGTGGGTCACTCTCTGGCAAACAGGTACTGGTTACTGGATCTGAGGGACACGTGTCACGCTCCACCACAGACTTACAAAAGTGTCTCCAAGGGCCCCAGGTAGGCTTTTCTGGAGAGGCACTGTAAGCAGGGCATCTTATGGCTGTGGGCTTTCCCCCAGGCACTGTAAAAACCCGGGTGGCTGGAGGGGGTTGTGACACAGAGGCACCGCTGACAGCTTCACTAATACAAGTGAGAATAAGACTTAATGGGCCCTGCCCATGTGGTTTTCCTAAGTTAGTGCTCTTCCCCTTGGAGGCTTCCTCCCTGTGGGAGAGGGATTGGTGAAGGATGGGCCTGGGGTAATGTTTGTCATGGTTTTCTATTGTCTGTCCTTTTTGAGGGCTGCAAACATCTCCTGGGGACTGGAGCTGCGCTGCTGAGCACGCGGAAACTTCAAGTTTCCACAGGCTGCATAAGACAAACCATGAGGGAAATGTCACAAGTTTTGAGTCTGAAAAGTCATCTGCTTTTCAGGAGAACCATTTCTTGTAAAGCCAGAGTCACTGTGGAATGCTGGAAAATGCATGGCACTCTGGCTGCTGGAGCCACCTTTGTCCCCAGGGAACTTTTCACCTTGAGCTCCTTGCTCTGTAACACAGAGGTGAGTTCCAAGCTGGCATTTAACCATTGGGCGAGATGGCAGCATGTCTCATACCACATATCAAGATTAGCGCTGTGCAATGGGCTGGGTTTGTTATTTATTAGTTTTTTTAGATAATGATACAAGTAATTGTGTTGTTTCCCCTTGTAATTTCAACTAAATAGAAGGTCTTCCTAATGTGATCATATATAGAGATTTCCTGAAAAGAGACCTACAAAAGTAGGTTGGTGGAACATTTTGTTTCATCTCTTAACCCAAAAAACAAAAGTCATGTGTTTTCACTTACAAATATTTTATTGAAAATGTTTTATGTGAAAATGGTTGGACTCAATTATCTTAAGGGGACTTTTGCAATCTAAATTATTCTACAATCCTGTGATTTTACAATCAAGCAATTTAGCTGAACTTTTGCCTTCTCATGGCTTTTGAAACCTCAGATGCTTATAATTTCTATTTAAATGTGTGTAAATAGAGTTGTTGTCAGTGTAGAGCATTACTGAACCGGGACTGACACATTGAAATATTTCTCCTGAAAAGCTGTATAATGTAATTACAAGTGGAAATGTAACTCTGGCCATAGAAGGGCTCTGAAAATATGGAAAACTCTATTTTGGCTCTCTACGGGGCTCCTGGGATAAGCAGGACCCAGGGGGGTTGAGTCCCAGCAGCCAGCATTCTGCTTCTTTTTGTGATTAATTAGAAAAATCACCCAAGCCTGACGTGACTCACAGACAGACCGCCAGGCAGAAGAATCTCAAATCTACCTTGAGCTTCATCCTGATCCATCATCCCTTCACCACTACATCCTCATGTGCTCCCCAGGACCCTCATGAATTCAGGTTTCCTCTTCAGAGCTCCTCTTCCCATTTCTGCTGCTGAACCACTGAGGTACAAGATTCATCCCCAGACAGTGCCCTGCAGCATCAAGGAGAGCTGTGTGAAAAATGAATGGCTCCAGTGCTGCATTTTGGATGATGGCTGTGTGGTCCTGTTTCTAGGCCAGGGGTTAATTTAATTTGTGTGGATGTTTGTCTTCAGAACAGCTCATTTCTCCTCCCTATTCTCTCCAATCTGAAGGAGCACTGCTTGGATACCCAGGCTGTGGAGCTGACATAGGAGCATCATTCAGCAGAAAACATTGGGCTGATCCCAGATTCCCAATGGAGGGAAATGGTGAAACAGGGTTGAGACAAGGTCAGATTCCAGTTTCCTCTGGTGTTTGTATAAAGAGCAGATCAGGTTTTCTTCTCTCAGCTAGGATACAGCTATGAGCATAGCACTGGAATAATTCATAATATGACAGTGTTTTCCAAAGCCTTCACTCAAAGTGATTCTTTGGGTTGTTGGGGTTTTTTTCCCCATTTTGTTCCTCACATCATTTTATTTCCTATAAAACAAAGTCATGGTGTGACAGAAGCATAATAAACCTTATCCTTTAAATCCTAAAAATGAAGTGTTATTCCAGCCAATGCAATATGAGCCATAGCATGTGCAACTGAGATTTCTTTTCATTTCATACATTTCATACTTTAAGAGGTTTCCTTGTGAACAGTTTAAGAGTTATAAGTTGGAAGACTGTCTCATAACCAAACTGCAATATATTTGCTATAAATATATGCATATGCATTCACTTAATATGGCTTCAGCTATATGATGGTGACAGAAGGACAGACATTTCTGTTCTGTGCAAGTAGGGCTGCAGACCCAGACACAGTGGGCTGCCCTACAGCACCATGAGTCTGCTCCTGCATGAGGAGGGTTAAGGTTGTGCGCCTGGATGCCCTTTTCCCACCCCAGGCATGGTCACCTATAACTAATATCTTCATGGTTCATCTAACTTTTCTCTAAATCCCCTGGTGCTGAGGGCTGAAAAAATTTCTTGAGCAATTTATTGTATGACTCACTTCCCCTTCTGGTAAAATGCTTTTCTTCAGTCATCGCTGCTGGAGTGACAGCCTGTCGTTTTGTGCCTGATCTGCAATGGGCACAGAGGAGAGCTTGTTCCATTCATTTAGGCAAGAAGCTTTTACAGGTGGCTATGTCTCCTCTGCTTGGGATTTCATAAGTTTCTGGCCTTACTGATCCTGTGGTACAGTTTCCTTGCTATTATCCAGCCTGTCTGTAAATAATCCATTAACTGACCCACGGGATTCAACCCATGCTGGACCAAAGGAAGCAGTGGCATCTAAAATGGTGTTCATGAACAGTGTATTCCTGCTCCCACATGCAAAACAGATGATATACTCTCAGGATCACAGAATATTCTAAGTTGGAGGGGACCCACAAGAGTCCAGTTCTCTAGTGAATGGCCCATACAGGGATCAAACTCACAACCTTGGCCTTATTAACACCATCTGAGCTAATCTCAGTGGCTAGGATGGATCATGGGGTCGTACCATACTAGTTGGAAGTTTTGTCCCTGCCAGGTTTCACATTTCTTCATCAGTATTTAGAACTGCAGCACCCAAACACTCAAACCAGGAAAGCTGTGCTGTAAACAAATCCATGCTCACCAAGGCTAGGGCTCTGTCTTTGCTCTAGAAGTGGTGGAGATGCCCATTGCAGATGTCAAGCTGACATACCCCATCTCCTATCACTAGGGACTAAGCCAGAGTCCTCGGTGTGCTGATATCTAAAAAACTTTTTCAGGGTTCTGGCTTGGTTGCAAATGTCCTGCCACAACCACAGGCCAGAGCCCAGGGCTGCCCAGATCCCACTGCCCCACGGAGCCACATCTAAGCACCCACACCTGACATTGTGCCCTGAGTCACCTTTGCTGACCAGAACCTGCTCTTTTAAAAATGCAGCATTAGGCAGGAGAAAAGTCAAAGCATCAGAAGAACCAGTGCAGATGGGACCATTTCTCTTTTAACTCTGGCCTTTGATGGAGCAGGGGGAGTGCAGTATCTCAGCTGACCCCTTGCATCTGCCTCAGCCTAGTTTTGGGGTCTGAGGTGGGACTGTCAACTTCTACGGAAAAGAGATGATTCTTCATTTCCAAAAGGGTTTTTTCTTTGGCATGAATGACAGTGTGATCTTCCCTTGGACTAGACACTCAAACCCTGCTTCTGTCATACTGCAAATACTAGAAGAAGTCTTCTTGTGCCTTATCCTTAATCTACTACCTGGTTGCTCACTTACTCATTTCACAAAAACAATGTTTTAAAATAAGTTTTTCTCCTTTTCCATATCTTGTACATAGTGGACATGGTTTGGTGGTGGATTTGGCAGTAATATGTGTCCAGTTGGATTTCATGATTTTAAAGTGTTTCCTAAATTTTTCTGTGATTCTATGGTTCTATTCTCTTAGCTTAGATGAATTTTCTAATTGGTCTAATCTTGTAGGAATGAGGCAAGAATCAATGATGAGAGGGTGGAGCCAAAATTACCTCTAGCCACCTCAGAAAGGCGACGCTTCTTTAAGGCACTATGGGATGAAACTGGTAAATATATATATAAATAAATATAGTGAAGCCAAAGTGGGATAATTTATCCCTGGAAAAATCCATTTCTATGGCGGGGGCAGGACAAGAGCACTGCCAGCTCACTGCTTTGCAGGGCTCACAGGACAGGGAGAGGTGGAGGAAGGACAGGCTGCACAGGGGGTGCATCCCTGTGCCTGCTTCCCCAGCTCAGACCTGCTGCTCCAGCCCAGGCTGAAAACCGGCAGCAGTGGTTTGCTGCAGACAGCTGCCTGCCTGCCAGGGGTGCTGATGGCATGAGTCACAACAGCAAAGTCAGTGTCTGGAGGGATGGAAAATGAAAAAAGATTGAAGCTCTTAAATATTTGAGGGTTGAAAAAGCCACTGCTGACAGATGCTGAAACTCAGTCTTTTAAATACCACGATGATCTTGAATCCCTAAAATTTTAAACTAATTAAAATAAAAGTGGATGGAATTAATACAAACAGCCTCAAACCAGGCAAAGGAAAAACAAAACCCCGTGCAAGCTGATCTGATGAAGATTATGGAATGTAAGTGCTATTCAATTTTCTGGAATACCACATTATTTTTTATTCTGATGTTAATAGGAAAATATTTTACAGACTCTCTCAATAGGTTATGTTGGATTTGATTCCAATGTCTCCTTTTGCAATAATGCTAGTGGCAAAAGAAATGCACATCAATGTTGTTTTAGCTGCAGTAGAAATGCCAGGAAACTCAAACCTACACTGTGCACTATCACCTTGTCAGCTGGTAAATTACTAAATTGGAATTTTATGAAATTACTCAATCAATATTTGTGCAGATGGCTTCCAGGAAAAAGCACTTGTATGTCTGCTTAACTCCAGTGTGTTAACAGATGGCTAGAGACAAGGCATTTCTTTTCATCCAGACTCACACTGACACTTTAAGATAGCTTTAGCTGCTTATTAGTTCTTGTAAGGCAGCCATTAAATCTTGCTTTATGTATTACAGTTAAAATAAAATTCAGTCATATAAAAGGCCTTTAAGAAATGTTGCAGTCTATTACTTACAAAGAAATTAACTGCAAGGTGTTCCTTAAAATATATACTTAGTTTTAGCTTTTAGCATTTAGATGTTAGATGTCAGCTACTTGTCTATATTTTTACTGCTATTCTTTAACCATTGTGGATCAAAGGACTTCAGCTCTAGTTACTAATCATCAGATGTGACAGAACCTTCTCTTCTTCTTGTGACTCAAAAACACCAGTCTCTAGGTAGGCTAACAGGTCTCTCAATGGACCAGAAAAAATGGATGCCACCTCTAATTCTGTAGATTGCAATATGAATGCCTGTCTCAGGTCACAGTGAGGGATGCCTCATGGATTAGGTTGCCAGTGAGCCTTGTCCCACCTGGGCTCACTAGCAGTGCTGGCAGCCCCATGTCTACCCCAGCTGTGATGGTGCAGGAGCAAACCTCACTTCTCTATCTACAGCTCTGCTTCATCCCCAGCTTCTGTATCCTATGCCAAAGCTGTCCAGATTTAAGCCTCCTCTTCCTCGTGCGGCAATGCTGAAAAAGCCTTCACCAGCCTCTACGCCCCCCTGATTGCCCTGTATGGCTCAGACATCAGACATGTGTAGTCCCATCACACTGACAGAAGTGAGGTAGGTGCAGAAATTCAAAAAGCATGTTCTCTGACACAAACTGTTTCTGACAGCCTCAGACTCTGTCACCTCCAACGTGCAGAAATGTATGTCTCTGTAAGTGTTTCTCTTCTATCCATCCTTTCCAACCTCCTAGCTGTGATTACTTACACAGGAGTTCAGCTTTTTGAGTGGCAAAACCTAATTGCCTGCTGCTTCACACTTGTTTCTGAATCATTTTGACCACAAGGGAAAAATGAGGACAGCACATTTCAGTAAATGTAAATACAATTTCCCAGCATAGCCCCAGGCGCTGCATAACTGACTTCTGTGACTTTTAGATGAGTCCTTTATCTGAATGCATCTTTTTTGGGCTTTGTACGTTAACTGCACATTTCACCGAGTTTTACTGTGCGAGAATAACATTACCAGATGTATATTCTACTTCCTGATATCATCCTGAAAACAATTATGTAGCGCCTTGAACATTCAATTAGAAGTCTTAGCTTTGTGGAAGTAAGTTTCTTGTCAGAATACACTTATGATACAGTGTGGTGCAACTCACCATCCACTGAAGAACTACTACTGAACTCCTGAACAGCTGGTATTTTTCATATCCATTGCACTTACCACAGATGAGATGCCAACAAGCGATGAAAGACTTGTGTGCAGATCCATTCTGCCACTCCTGTGTTTTACTTTCCCTGTGAGGGAGAGGTGCACCAAAGTGCTTTTGAAATGTTATTGAAAATTCACAGTAGGGCAAAGAGCAGTTTGACTGCACATCTCAGAATGGTTTTGTCATCCACAGCTGTGACGTACAGATTAGCTTTAGGATGCTCGGTCCTTCAGGGAGCTGCAAGACTAGTCTTGCTCTCATGCCAGGTTCTGTCCACCAGAGATGCTTGAGCAAAAACAGAGAAAAAACCCCATTCCAAAGACTCTGTTTTGTTTGCTTTGATGAAGAAATTGAGAAAAAGAATCTCTCTTGAGCAGCATGTAGTTTCACAAGCATTTCTCTTCAGTCACAGGGGAAAATTATAAGAGTGGAATTCTTGAAGATAAATTTTTGTGCTATTTCATACCAGGAAAATCCTTGCAGAATCCTCCAATTATTTCAACATCATCCTGATATGCAAACTGAATCCTCATGGAGGCTCATGAATCCTCCATCATTTCTCCATCAGAATTCATACAGGGTACTTCTGTCCCCGAAGAAAGAGGCTGACAACAAATGACAGAAAGGAAGATCCTAAAGTGACACCCACTACAAAATCTGCTCAGCTCTGGGTGGCTCTCTTCTCATTCTTCATTTCCCATCATTTCCCCTCTCCCCACTGCCTCTCTATCTGGATAAGAACCACAGGAGGTGATAAAAACTGATGTGCTGAGGTTCTATACCTGCTGCTCTGAAATAGGGAGGGATTTCTACATGGGTGCTTGAAGTCACAGAATTTTCTACTCAGATACTTTATCAGTATGTGTAATACTTATCAGCTAAGCTCTCTAAGGGCTAAGCAGCTCTAAGGTTACTTTAGCTATGATGACCTACACATATATTTGCAGGGATGTGTTTTCTTAAAAATTAGCTGATTCTTTCCCTACAAAAACTGATGCCTCTGTGGAAACGCTATTGTTCTCTGCTGAGCAAAGTTCTCATCTCTCTCTAGCCCAGACAGAGGGAAAGACTCATGAAGAAAATTAGTATGGCTTTAGTGAATTTGTCAAAGAGGAACTTTCCATTATAGATACAGCTATAATAGCACAATACATACTGTATGCACATCACCATTGTCTTTGGCCTAAGGAAGTTGGGTTATGATTTTTTTTCTCATTTATTTAATCGCATTTTTTTATAGACAGTTTATGTCACTAATCTCTCTTCTTTTTAAAAACCTGTCTTAGAAGAAGTCACTGTACACAAAAAAAAGTACCCCAAACCTTTAATGTAACAAGCATGATGAGTGTGCTGTTAAGCTATAGAAATTGGAGGTTTATTTTCAAATATGCACTTAAAAAATAACTTTTTGTTGTACCCCTTACATAGGTCCACAAAAATATTTTTACATAATCTATATTTTTAAAAGCCATATCTTTCTGCTCCAGGATCTTTTAAAACCAGCTGAAATGAATACATCTGGAGAGGTGACTTGTCCCAACCAAAGAGTGGCCACATCCCTGGCCCATCATTTAGGACACTCACAATGAGACTTTGTGAGCCAGTCTTCCTGGGGACTGGCCCTGCCCCAGAGGAACTGCCTGCTACAAAGCTTCCCAGTTTTCTGTATCCCGGGTACAGCATAATTTACAGCTGGACACTTTTCCATGTCACTTATTTTCCCTCTGAGGCTCCTATGGTAGCATATGCAGGGAGCACAAGGCTCCAGTGCGTGGCTGCCTCAGTGCTCCCCCTGTTTCAGGGCTTGTAGCTGAGTGGGAATCCAGTTTCTGGATTTCAGCCACTGGCTCCATCAGTGGGATACAGACAGGAAGAAGCTACCCCTTGTGCTGCCTCCCTGTTGGCAGCCTGCCCTGGCCTAGGGCAGGGAGAAGCTGCTCTAAGACAGGTTTATTGAGTTTTAGCCAATTTATGGCCATTCCTTCTTGTCCTCTTTTTTATTTTTCCTAACCAACACTTTAGAAAGACAGCTGTGAGGTTATCATCTCACAGAATATTATAGTGTAAGTATTCATTTAGTACCCGCAAGATGGATATTTCATATAACTCCTGCTTTTCATCATATTAGAGCATGTTATTAAATGTGTTTAAAACACCAGTTGTGGACCCCACTTTGCCACTTGTATAACATAGATGATTGTCTGTCCAAGCAAAGCAGCCCAGTGCATCAGACTATTGAGGAGACATTTGTGTGGGCAGGGTTGCCTGCTGGGCTGAAATCTGCATTCAGACATCAGTTTCCTCTGAGTTCACAGAATTTTTCAGTCCCTTGTAAATATCTGTGGCAGTTCATGCTACCAGAGAAGCATTAAGGGGCCACTGAGGGCCAATGGACAAGAAAAGCAGAAGGATGGAAGTGACCACATCCAGCTGGTCACGCTTTTGTCCCAGGGTACTTGGAGGAATAAATGCTGTCTGTCCAATAAATGCAGCACTGCTCCAGGCAGCGTGCTTTTGTGCTGTGGTTGATGTGGATGCTGAGCCTGGAGCCTGCCATGCAAGCAGTGTGACTAGACCTGGCTCTTCCACCTCTGGGACAGCAGATCCCCGCATTTTAGAGGCAAGCCATTTGAATCGTTTTCCAGCTAAATCATTGCAGTTAGACCACAAGCATTCATGTATTTGCACCAACAGGATTGCACCTTTGCACTGCTGGTTGATTGCTGCAACTCCCCATCGCTCTCCTCCCAGGGACTCCTTCCAGTGCTCGGCTCCTGGGGAGAGAGCCGGCTGCAGCTCGCTGTGCTCAGCATGGGGCAGCTGGGGACACCATCGCCCTCTGTGTGCTGCAGCCCATTATGTCATCGGGACAGCGGTTCTCCAAACCCCACATGCCAGCAAGAACAAGAGTATGTTTTATCGCCTTGATGAGCAAATGCAGCCCTTTGGGTTCAGAAAGTAGCAGGTGGCTCCGCCAGAACAAGACTTTGTGTCTTAGCATCAAGCCCTGTACAGCTGGGACCCCATAAACTTTCCCCTGAGCAAGGATTAATAGTGATTTGTGCCTGTGTGTATACTGTTAATGTGTTTGAGTAGGTTGTACCGAAGCTCAAATAAGTATGTGCCAAAGTACTCACAACAATTCGCTGAGGGTCACCTTTATAAGGTTTAGAGTGGGACAAATAAGAAAAGCAATGTTTTCTTTAATTCATATACAGAAAACTCTTAAAGCTAAGAAATAATCAGGTACTTTGAATGTGTGAAAAATGCACATTGATAAATGAAAGACTCATTTGGGCAGCAGTAAGATATCTGCATGCCATGAAACCCCTCAGCCCCTTTATCTAGGCATATGCATTTTTCCAAGGCTAAGCAGACAGCAGAATATGCTGCTGCACCACTCTCTGTTAGATGAGCTGTTATTCATCCTGCTAGAAAGGTCGTGCTGTGCACTTCTCAGAAGGGCACACAAAGCACCCACACTGATTTCTCAGTCTATTAAATTCAAAATGACACAGTAACCAAAGTAAATCACTATAGCTTCCCCATCCTTTTCCAGGAAATCTGGGGACAAGGAGCAGAGGCAATGTTCAAGATTACTTTGTCATTGAAAAGCAGTATCATAATGATGAGCCTATCAGAGTTCCAGAGCCCTGCTACTGTACCTTGTAAATCAGTTCCCCAGGTAAGCTTGCCTGTTCCTCCTTAAGCACCATGAAGTGCTGCATATTGCCTGTAGACTGTTGAACAGTCACACAGCACAAGACTTACTGTTCCATAGGAAATTCCAATGCAACATTTGCTGTTATCTGCAACTGGACTGAGTTTTAGAAATGTCTGTTTCCCACAGAGGGGAAAAATTTAGGAGAAATATGAGGTAAAAAAGTCATAATAACCTGCCTCAGACTGGTCCACTAAAGCAAGTGACTCTGATAAGGTTTTAGATGTAGCTTTAGATACAGGAATAAACAAAAGTTTGTGTGCATGAGACCAGGAGGTATAGCTCCCCAGTCACAGACAGATTCACCACAGAAGCCTTTCAGCTTTGCACACACAGCCACTGTCTTCACTGGATGGCCAGGACAACAGGATCCACAGTAACCAGGTGGATTTGACAGCTGACAGCATTTACAGCAAATTCTGGGGCAAGTGCCAAAGGGTGTGATGTCTGAGGTTCAACTGGTATGCTCCTGCATTTTTCCATTTTTTAGCCACAAAGTAAGTGATGACTTTAATATTTGTCTTTATAAAGTGAGTAGGAATTATATTGGCTATACTGTTACTTGGCAGTCTTAATGGCACTATGCTCAAGATTAATAAGGAATAACTATCTTGCAATTCAGCCATAGAATGAAATGGGACATTTCATTAGCACTAACCAAAGAAAATGTTGGCAATGGGTGCTGTCTTTGAGCTATTTTTGCCTAGTTTGACTAATGTGGATAGATTTTTTGAATGGTTCAAGGGTATAAATATTCAAAGCAGTAGCAATATGTTTTATTAAAACTAGCATGTTGCTTGGTAAGGCAGAATAAAATAATGCCTCAAGGGTCTGGGAATCGGAGATGGAACCATCTATATCTAAGTCTCTCTTTCAGATCCAGCCAAGGTCGGAGTAAACAAGAATCACACCGTTAGGGTTTAGGGTTAGGTGCCTCCATACCCCATTGCCTGTCCTGGCAAGAGCATTCCTGTCACCTTCCTGGAAGAGGCAGTCAAAGCCAGCCATGATGGAGGTATTTGGGGAAAACGGAAATGCAACCAAGGTATTGAGGGCAATTTTTCCCCATCAGCCTCAGATGTCAACACCCATGTTCCCCTCTGAAAGCTGATGCCTGGTAAAGAATATCAGTGGCTCCAGCTCCCTGAAACACTATCTCCAGCATGCATGCACCTTTATGCACCTAATCAGGCCACATGGATCTTGGGAGAGGAGGCAAGCAGTCCTGTATAGCAGCTGGGTGCAAATGCTGCTGGGTGTTTGTGCTTGGAGAGGGAAACCTCTTCTGGTTTCTGCGCCAGAGCCAGAATGAAGGGCCAGTCTGCACCATCTTATCTTTGCACATCAGCCTGGGAAAGAACAGCAGCATGCAAGATAAGACAGGCATTTTCATGTCATTTAATTTACTTCTCTGATAGTCAGCAGAGAAATTCTTCATGCCAAGTGACAACTGGCAATGGGATGAAGCAGATAAAATCACTAAGTTGCACATCTACAAGCAGCCTCATATAAGGCAGCTGTGCAAAGCTAAATATTTTCCTACCCCTTTGTGCCTACAACCTGCACCTTCAGTCAACTCTGCAACCTTGTATAGACAGAGATTTAGTTTTACATACAGGAGTCTTAAAAATAGCCTTCACCTCCTGAACCCCTTTCTGCAAATGTTCCTCCATTAGCCACAAGCTGCAGCTAATTTTCACACAACATCTACTGTAATCAAAACCATCTGTGTGGCTATAAGTTAAGGACAGAGAATTTATGGCCCGTGTTCTTCTCATCTGACACTGGGAAGCTTTTGTGAGCATTGTCCATACATCTGCATTAGCTGTCTGTCTTCAGGTCCAGACATCCACACCATTTCTTTTTCAAAAACACTTTGTATTTTTTAAAGTCAGCAAGGATTGGTCATTACCACAATGCTTAGGAAGAAGTGATTCCAAGCTGACTCTAGCAGAGTTGCAGGCTACTGTGCACAATTAGTTTTTAGGCACTGAAGAAACCTGTCATGGTATTTTGATCATCCAGTGTGTTTTATAAAGGTTTCTCAGCTTGGACCAGTTTTCTCTTGCTATAGGTAATTAGGAAAGAAAAATAAACAAAAGCAGGGCTCCTCTGGCTGCAGAGGAGTGCTGTGCTCAACATAACCCCCTCAGCTGTGCAACACCAGAGGGAGTTGCTAACGCCACTGACAGTTCAGGGAAGTGATTTATGAAGCTTTTCTTCTGTGAAAAGTTGGCATCTAGACAAAGTATACCCCTGCTGCTGCCTGTGTATACCTCTGGCAAATATAAAACCAGAGAATATTCTATAAACAGACCACTATGCCCAGTGACTCCTCTTAAAAAGCACAATCAGAAACCAAAACAACTTGATCCATGTTCATATAATATAAGTACAAGGATTATGATAGAGCAACAGTAAAGCAGGACTCACATCATACCACCTGGTACCAGAGAAGATAAGTAACCATTTGTTTACTTAGATATAAACCTGAACTTCCCTGCTGAACCTGTATTGCTGAGCTAACCCATTCTGTTGTGCTGAACACATTTTTTAAGATATGTCACTAATGAACACTTTCTCTGCTGGTCTGGATGTGGCCATGGAAAATCTCTGCCATATAATATTCTTATGTCCCATTCTTGCCACTTTTACAAGAGCAGTATGCAAAAACTTTGCAGCTCAGTATTGTGACAAGCATGGACTCATATATCTCTTACACAGTTTGTAGCATCCTCATCAACTTCTCATAGGTACCATGGGTGAGCAGTGTCCTTAGTTAATGGGCATTAGTGGGAACTGGTGCTTCATTTAGACATTGCCCCAAGGAGCAGCCCTTGCCCTGGAGCATCAGGCCATTATGCTGTGTCTGAGACACTTTAAAGAATCAGTTAACTACTTTTAAGCAGCAATTTACTGGGAAGCTTAGAAGTTTTTAAAAGTCTGATCCTGTATTTATGTATTTCACAGGGAGGATGCAGTCCAGCCTTGTGGTCAGAGAAAATGAGATAATGTAGCGCTAAGGGGTTCTGCATATTAGAAAACCATTTCCCTGCAAGAACAACTACAGAGGCAGATGAGGAACTATGCCTCATACACCACTTAGTTCTTGCAAGGCTGCTATAATTTGGATGAAAAAACATCACTTCTAATTCATTAATCTCTAGTTATTATTGGATGCTCCAGTTAGCAAGGCACTGAACAAAATCAGATGAGAATAAGGTGACACCTGATCTGCAGAAATGATAATAACTATTCCTCAAAAAATGTACTGAAAGGCATCTGTAAAAGAGCACTGCTAAGTGACTCCAAAAAAATAATCTTGAGGATGAGTTAACAATACCAAATTACTTCAACCTTTATGGCAAATGAAGTACACCACTTTTAAAATACAAAAAGGAGGTTACCTTCTCAGGAGACTTCATTTAGAAGGGCAAAGTAACCTTTTTCTTACTGCGTCACAACATTTGTTACAAAGAGCGGCATGTTTGGCTGGAGAGCTACAGGAAAAGAAATACGAGGAGTTGATGGGGGCATTTTGGATAATATCCATAGTGGGATACTCTGGCTTCAGGGTGCTGTTTTGTCAGCTTTGCACCCGTCCTGCCTGAGAAGCTCTGCAGAACAGCCTGATTAACACAAGTGCGTTTAACCAGGACTCAGGGGGTCACCTCCCTGGCAGAAGTCTGTGAGGCTTTCATAACCCACCTATGCCATCACATCAGCTAAATAAACTCACCCTGCATTTTCTGGAGTGGTGGCAACATTCACTTGATCTGTTTGGCTCCACAGATTAAACACAAAGCTGCACACTAAAGGAGAGAACTTTTTTCAATTACATTTTAGGTGAGGTGGAGCAAGAGTAAAGGAAAGGAAAGAACAAAGTCAAATAACTAAGGTGTTACATTAGAAAGAAAGGCCTTTTACTTGGCACAAGGTAATTGGAAGTAGAGCCAGGAAATTATGATTCTAGTACCTACTCTGTCATCTGATTCTCTGTGTGGTCTTGGGCAAGTCCTTTAACCTGCCTAATTCCTTCAACTTGTAAAATGGGGACAACAAACCACAGAGGAGTTTGATGAGTACTAGCAGATGTTTTCACAGTCCACCAAAAAATGTGAGAATCCATGGATGTGCTATTGCTAGTCCCTAGGAGTATATCTAAATAAAAGGAAGCTTAAATTTACCAATTGCATTTAAGATGCAAATGACAGTCCTCTTTTTGCAGTGGGCAATATTATTTATTTGAACTGAGTTATAAAGGAATCCTTATGAAGATTTCTTTCTCTACAGGTGGCTGGGGAATAGTTTGTTGCAACCTTTTATCAGAAAAAAATGTCTGCTGTTTTAACTGGATCCCTAAGATTTGTTGTATGTTTCTGTTTCTTAACTACTGGAGTATGATATTAAGGATTAAGTTGCTGGACAAAATATGAGAATATTTTAAATTTTCTCAAATTTGTGGACTCAGGATGGAATTCAATCCACTCTTTCACAGTAGACAAAGCTGGAGGCTGTGTTCTGTCTCTGAATTTTATTTTTCTCTAAATTATACCAGCTTCAAAAATAAAGCCCCTTCTCAGAGTCCCCACATAAGGAAAATGCGAGAAGGTTGTGCACAGGGATGAAAGGAAGATACAAGAAATTAAAATCAGGTGATAGCAGGAAGACAACATGAGGACCTCCCCAGCTTTGCTACTCGAGTATTCAATGGCTTTCACTGCAATGAGAACAGCTACACAGCACGAAGTTTAAATAGTTTGATTATTTGATGACTAAAAGTATTTTATTTTGCTCTTAGCCAGTGTACTAACATGGACCTGATTTGCAAAGATGTTGACCATTTCCCAGACTTCACAGAAATCCACAGAAGCTGAGAGACACTGAGCAGGGTCAGGAAGCAAAGCCCTAACCTGGGTACCATGATACAACATTGGAAATACAAACCCTGGTGTCTCTGTTTGAAATTTCTGTCTTATATTTGCTTTAAAATGTCTGCTGTGCTAACTCTAGCTTTGGTACAAATCAACAGACAGGAATTTTTTACTGGCTTGAGATATACTGTGAAGTCCACTTGCAGCAACTGAAGAAGGGGTTAGGATTCCTTGCAATGTAGAAGTCAGGGAGTGAGAGTACAAATTCCAGCTAATGGAGTGGATCCCATTCAAATTTCAAACACTTGCCATTCCCTGGAATAAGTGTTGCTTTAGACATATAGCACAAAATGATCAAATGAAACTGGGACTTTGTTTCCATTCTCAAACAAAGAGCATATTCATTGGGAAGACCATCTCCTCCTAAGCACTTACACTGGTGTGTTTCCTACAGACAGGCTTCAAATCCTATCATATGTTCCTCATTTACATATCACATGTTCCTCATTTACATATCACATTAACTAGTGAAGACAACAGAAGTCTAATGTTACTGCCTAACCAGCTCAGGATCTCTGCATCTCATTAGTCACCTCTTCCCTCAGATGACTTGTGCTGTGCTGCATGGTTGCAGTTAAGAAACCACCAGATGGTACAGAGTCAGCATTCTGGCTTTTTTTACACCAGAGATTTTATTTTATTTTATTTTATTTTATTTTATTCTATTTTATTTTATTTTATTTTATTTTATTATCATTTCATTTTAAGGGGTTTTTATTTTATTTTGATTTGTTTTGATTTTCTTTGGTTTTAATTTTTTTAGGGCTTTTTGTTGTTTTGGTTTGGTTTTTTTTAAGAAGCTGGATTTTTTTTAGTGAAAAGAAGAAGAAAAGAGCCTCAGTCCAGGAGCAGCATGCATGTGGTGGGAGTGAGTGTCGATCAGTGGGTGCTGGTGCTGCCTGGTGTCTGTGCATAAGGGCAGAGGTGGTAGGGGCTCACAACAAGGTGCCCCAAGAGCACAGAACTGTGCATAACCTGTGGGCAGGTGCAGTTCTGCTGCTTCCCTTGCCAACATTCCCACAGCTGTGCAACCTCACGTACCCAAGAGTCAAAACAGTGGCCACTAAATGAATTTCACTGTCATTTATTGAAAGTGGAGCAGCCCAACTAGCCACAAAAACCAGTAATAAACTTCTAAGAAGTAAAAGGTCTTTCAAGGGAGCTTGTTGATTTCTTTTCCTTAGAGGTCTCTGGGAAGAATTTAATTTCTTTGCCCTGTGGAAGAGAGTTATTTAAGCTTTTATGTGGCACAACATTGGTTTCATTTCAACTACTTAGCAGTCCTGTTTAAGGCATCTGCTTGTTTAGCCAATCCTGAGCTTGTGTTCCCAAATTCTCCAGAGCTCATATGCTGTTGTGCCAACACAATAAATGGCTTCCCATCTCCAGAAACTGTGCATTCTCAGTGCCTGAAAGATGAGTTACTTCTGCAGCTTGCCAAGTAAACTTCAAGATCATTACATTATAGTAGTGGGTTTAGGAGATGTGTCAGCAGCTTTTGTTTAATGCAGTTTAATTGGTCCATCATATATGTGATGGATAGTAACAGGAAGTAACTTTTGGAGAGATGTAGCAAATCTCCATTTGGAAAGCATTTGAGGTAGGTGACAAGTCCTATTAAAGTTGATGGGGTTTTTTGTGCAGGTAAATTTCCAGGATCTTTCAGGATCTTCCTTTTTTGGGATGTTGCTATGGAAGGGAGTTGGTGACTTCACTTGGAGATCCACACCACAGAAGGGAGAGTGGAGGGGCCAGCTTCATCAGCAAGGAGTGTCACACTGGTGAAGAAGGAAATACACTGGCAAATGTTTTTGGGGAAGTTTGCACAAACTGCCTTAATTAAACTTCAGATCACTGCTATTAGCTTCTTTCTTTATCAACCAACTTAGTTTTTAAAAAGAGGTTCTTATAATACATGGATATCAGGGCTTTGGTTGTTTCAGCAATAATCTATTTTCTGCTTTGGGATTTTAAATTAAAGCCTTTTGCACTGTAGGCTTTCCACTTAGCAAGTGGATTATTGCCACTAAAAACAATGAGGGGCAAGTATTTCTCTTGTGTTACAGAATGATTAAAAAAAATACAAAAGCCCTGGAAATATGCCAACTTTTGTTAACACATTTGTGCATATCAATGGTTTACAGGTGCAGAAGGGCTGGAAAGAAAGTGACAGCATGATTGATTGCATTTTCCTATTCATGATTATCTGTCTATGTGACATACATATAACAGTACATATGGCTAGCACAAACCTCCTGACTCAATGTATTTCACATGTATCAACCTCAAAATCAAGACTATGACTTCTTGCTTTTGTTTATTTTGCTGGACTAATACAGAGGGAAATGTGACCCAAGGAAAATAAAATCAATAACACCAGAGAATTCCATTTTCACTCAAAATTCATCAAGTACCAGACAGTTTTCCAAGGCGTGGAGAAGACAAGGGAGTTCTGTGGCTACCTGACCCTTTTCCCATGAATGCTGCCTTCTCCATCATCAATCCTTTAACTTCTCTACCTATTTTAAGAAACTTCTCTCACTAAATTTCCTGAAGTTGTTTCAACTGGGATAGAATGAACGAAAACTGAATTAGGTCCAAAATTTTGTCTTCTATACTGGGAATATATTTGGAGAAAGGACTGCTTCAACCTTTTGTCTTGCTCAGAAAGAAGCACATTGACCCTGCTGCACAACATACCCATGAATAACCACAGTCTTTCAGTGCTACTTCCCCCTGCTACTGTCCCCTCCCTTCAGCATTTTTCTCAGGTTTATATATCTTTTCTCAGGACTCTAGAAAGTATTGAAGTCACTTTGAAAGATGTTCTCTTGATAATATTTCTGCCCGAATGCAAGTTAAAAAAACCCAGACAAACCTGAAAAAAGAGAAATCAGAGAAGAAAAGGTGAAAGATTGACCTGGGAATTTTGCCACTTAGTTTTTGGCTTTCAGTGTAGAGTTCCTGTAATTTTCTGAAGAGTAACCATGCAAAATCTCTTTCAGGGCTTTTAGGTTTCTTGTGGCTTTGTTTTGGTGCAGGAGCACTCAAACACATGAATGGTTGTTCCACTATGCATCCTGACTGTTGATACTGTAATTGCATCAGCTCATGGACATGTCATTTAAAGAGACCCTCAGTCTCCAGGGATGCCATTCTGACTCTGGGTAACAGCAATCCAGTGATGCTAGATTATACCTGATATCAGAATCTGGTCACTGTCTTCAAAATTTACTTGTCTTTGTCTCCAGTTTTGCAGTTCATTTATCAGAGAAGAGAGGACAGAAGATACTGTACTCAAAGCCCCTGGGTCAACAAATACCTTTTTTCCGAAATACACAGAAAAAAGCACTTTTTTCACATTTTCTTTTACATTTTATTTAATTTTAATTTCTTTTAAATTATATTAATTTAGAATGAATGGAGGTTTTTTAATTACTTTTTTTAAATCCCCCTCACAGCCTATCAAGAATTATGTTGGACCCAAAACATAGCTCTTGTTTCATATGAAGTATGGAGAATAATAACTATTTTAAGAATAAAAATGATACTTGAACAAAATTCAGTTACACAATACTCCCCTGTTGGGGAAAGAAAATATGCCATAACCACGGTCTATCCACTTACTTTTTCCATTTCTATTCTCTCTCTGCCTAAGGAACATTGTCAACATTTTGAAGAGAGAGCTAAGTGCCAGGGAAAGGAGCAAAAGGAATTTGATGGCTATCTTTCCAGCCATTTGTTTTCTTGTCCATTTATTCCCAGTCGTTTGCTTCAGTGCTGCCTGGGAGTGCAGTGCCTGACACTCTGTAAAAATATTACTATTTTTGGTGCATGATACTCGGTGCAATTCCCATTTCCAAGGATGCTCAGAATGATAACAGGGATCTGTCCTACCTCTTCCTCAATATGCTCAGACCAGAGCATCACCAAACATGTTTTGATGTGGTTTTTAGTTCATAAATTTATTAACTGCAGATGTCTCCCACTTAAATGCACTGGCAGCAATTAGGTCTCCTAAGGTTTTCAGTCTCTTCTCTCATTTTCTCTGTATTTTTTTCAAATGCCAAATGAAAGCACTTGTTTTCCTTCACAATGCATTTCTGTGCTTGGTGTATCTTATATCAAGATACACAGCTGCAAAGAATCTCCCTCCTCTGTGTGATCTGCAGAAAGGTCCCAGACCATTAGATCCTCCAAAAGCTGCACCCACTTCCTTGGTGAGGGCACAGCAGCCTCCCAGCCATGTGGCATGGGGGTTCCTGAACTTCTTCCCCTACACTGGCCCAGGCAGCTGCACCAAGCCAGGGCAAGCTCTCTCCCTATGGATTTGTGGTAGGAGGATGCACTGTCCTTGCATGCCAAAAGGGTCTGGGTGTGGGTCTGCCCAGAGAGAAACACTCAGGAAGGCCAGGAAACTCATTTGTCAGTCACCACTTCATCTGGAAGAAGTCCTACCTGCTTGCAGGCAGTTCACAAAGAAAGAAGCAAAGGAAAGAAAATTGCAGTGTTGAGTCTTCCACTCAGATGAGTTTTTTTCCCAGTTCCTTCCTTTGCTTCTTGTTGCTGTAGCCAAAATGTCACCGTCCAAGCTGCGGGTACAGTACACAATAGAGAGCAAAGCATGACCCTCAAAGAGAGGATGGCTGAATATCCCATGGCCCTGTAATGCAGACAGGGGCTGCTTCGAGGCCTCTGCCTGTCAAGACAATCTGACAGGATAAAGGTCCTCATATCCCCCATCAGAACTCATCTTACACTAACCAAGGAAAACACACATAATTAAATTAAGGCACTTTGTTTTCATATCATCAGCGCAATTTGTAAAGATACCAGTGTGACAGTTTCTAGGCACAGATACAGCCTTCCTATTTTTCCTGGATGCAGCACATTGTTTTCTCAGCCAGAAAGCTGTGCTAGGGAGACTCTTCAGCACAAAGAAATGCTTCAGGCCATCTTCCTTAGAAAGGAGAAAGGGTGTTATCTGCCCTTAAATTGTGTTTCTACCTAATTAAATTCAACAAGATGCCTTCTTTAACCAAAACCAGTCACATGGAAATATTTGGAGCAGGGAATGATGATATCTGATATAAAAATTCACACCAGTTGTCATGCCTTTCAAAGATGATAAAATATTCAGGCAAGCCATAAGCAGGACTCTTACATTTTGACGATGTGTTTCCTACATCCACAGTGTCCAGTTGTGACAGGGGGACATTTTTAGCTCACTTTTGGTCTAGACAACTTTATGAGTGCAATTACACACTGATATGAAGTAATACTTAAGCTGAGAGTAGAAAGCATCTCTGCTGCCAATTGCAGAAGACTGTGACCCTCACAAGGCATTCCTGTGGTAGCAGAGTTTGTGGACAAGGATCTCCATAACTGCATCCTTGATAGCAAAAGGAGTCCTTCCTTTCTCACACTTTTCCCAATAACACTGAGCACTGTCTTGCTCTGATCCCCATGCTCCCCAGTGCCTTTTCCCCCCCTTTACCAGAGAAGATGTGAAATGTAGAAGAAAAATGCAGCAACAACAGGTTATCAGCTCAGGATGTACACCCAGTGTTTCCCCGAGCTTCCTACACTCTGTGGATCATCAGTTGTACCAAGCTCAGTTCAGAGCAGCCAAGTTTGGAGGCAAAAATGGTGAAGAACTAGACAGGGGTATTCCAGCTTCCCAGTGACCTGGAAGAAGGTGGTTGCTGCTGGCTGAGTTGTCAGACCTGTACCACAAGGGGATGTGCCAAGCACATTCTCCAGCATGCACATGGCAAAGCTGCTTTAAACATGCAAAACCAGCTTCTCCCAGGCCAGGGAAGTACCTGTGGAGGAGGAGTGGCATCACGCTAAGGCCACCACACCAGAAGGACTTTCTTCTTCAGGACAACCTTGTACTGCAGGTCAAGTTAGCACCATGCACATGCCTCTGGAGTCTATACTTCTCTGGGATAAGGCAAACCTTCCTCCCAGGAATGTGGGGAGTGAGCTGTCCCCTTGCCTTCAAAAAGAGATACATCCATTTTTCTGGAATGCAGATGCTTGGGCATCATACAGTGCCTGCAGGCAACTGTCAGCTGGCATGTTGAGTCTGAGCCTGGACTGGCAGGAGAAATGGCCCTGAATGAAGTCAAAATTATTGCTGATGTAATTTATAAATTACTTTCTTTGATATATAACAAAACTGAACATGTTGTAAATTAAATTAATATTTGTTCAGGGATTCATAAGATGCAATCATTGTCAGTTACAGAGTATAGCCATAACCCACAGAGTGTACAGAACAAATGAGATCTGGCTATAGTTTTTATGGGGCATACTGCCATGCCCTTGCTCACAATGAAATAGTGACTCACTTTAAAAGTGTAATGTTCTTTTATTAGCACAAAGGTTCTTTGGAGTGGAGGTGTTGCAATCAGCCTGGTTTAGATACTTATTGAAAGCAGAATTATTTAATGTACTTGAGAAATTGGCAGCTAGGAAATTGTGTGTGATTTCTTTTGCTGTAGAGAATGAACCAACCTGGTTGTGATTTGGGCTAGGCAGGGTTATTGTCATTGGTTGCACTGGAACTGAGCCTCCAACAAATGTCCTATCTGCATAATGTCAAGAAAAGAAAGGGTGGCAAGGGTTGTTTTGAGACAAGCAGCTCTCATAAAGTTAAACTGGATGATCCAAATAAACGTATTTCACTCAATTCATGGCCTCCTATGCTTACTCGTCAGAGGATGCTGTGATATCCTTTTGTTGTACCTTTCACAAAATCTAACCATTTCTGCTGAGTTGAGAAAAGAATAAAAATAATGCAGATACACATTTTATGTGTGATGTTTTCTTGATGTTAGGGAGTGATGTAGGCATGTTGTTCACGCAACCATAGCCACTAAAATGTAAGATCAGGCTGAAAAATCCACAGGCTAGGGATAGAAGAGATAGAAGACCATCACAGTATTATCTTTGACTACTCTGTCTTCCTGTCACTGACCCACTGAAAGCCAGTGGGTTACTTGAGGAAAAAAGAACCTCCTAGAAGCAAAGTCCCACTGATATCAGATCAAGTTGATATTGAACAAAAACCAGAGCATTCAACTTTCCTCACAGAGTTCAACATCAGAAGCATGCAATCACCTATCTGCTTCCTGAGCTAGCTTTTAGCTAGGAAAACAAGAGCAGTGAAGGGAACTTTATCAAAGATTGCAGGAGGACTATAGGGCATGTATCAAATAGTAAAAATTTGTGTCAGTATAACAATATATATTTTAGCTTATGGGGCCAAAAGAGAATATCTGAGTAATGACCAAGGCCCATGGTCTTAATTGGAAGTAAAATTTCACCTGCAAACTGGCTTTGCCATAGGCCAGAGAAGGCCAAGAAACTATACCAGAAGGTAAAATTTTCAGTCCCCTTCTGAAAACAAAAAACCTCTGGTGCTTCAGGTAATTTCTAGTACACCTACCTAAGTTAGAAGACACCCAGCAACTGTAACAGCTGTGACCCTGAGCTTCCCTGGGAAAGCATCTATCTGCTTCAGCCATGAGTCCAGAGACATTAACTTGGGGATAAAGTTCACGTTTTCCAGGCGGACTGGCTGGACTCCTATTCAGCTGACTCAGAACTGAGGAAAAGGAGATCAGATACTTGAACATCTGCTTGAACCTCTGCAGACCTATTCATGGGCTTTCACTGAAATAATTTTGGAAAACATAACCACTTTATGGCATTCTGTAAGAAAATAATACAAATAAGACATTTGTTTTGTTATAAAACCAGATTGCATTAGGAAAGGAAAGGTAGAAACTCTGTTTTGCCCCTTGTGTTTTACATATAGGCACACAGGGTGGGGCTTTGGCTCAAGACTTCTTTTCTCCTCCCTGCATATTCTCTCTAGTGCCTGTGTTGATCCAGTGTTAATGAAGAGTTATTGTCCATACAAGGGGATTGGAACCTCTTGCATTAAGACCCGTATCTGACAGCCTTATAAAAATGTCATAATACATGCTCACTTAATATCTTAGGTCCTAAAAAGCTCCCATTTGTGGAATTTAAAATTCATTAGAAAATCAATACATCCTCATTTACCCTTAGTTTTAGAGAAAGAGTTGTGTGAGATATTCAGAGTTCTACGATTTTTTTATTCATTTTATTAGGATCAGGATGAAATGTATCACTCACAAACCCCATCCATTACATCACCATCAAAGCATTCATTTGTTCTTCTCTAACTGGGATAAAATTTTTAATAAGGAATTTATACTCATGTAAAGATAAACTCTTAAGCTCTGAATTTGGTTTTTCTCTGTGTTTCCAAGAAACTGAAAACATGTTTCATCTTTTTCTGCTTCTTGCAGATAATTTGATACACTGTATTTTAGAACATTACTTTTGTATTTACATTTTGGCATGAGTATATTGTATTGTTACGTTGTTCACAGCCTTACTATTGTCACTGCCAACTTCTTTTGGGAAAAATCAAAGAAAAGCTGAGACAAGAGATATCAAGCCACAGTTGTTTGGCTGTCTAATATTTTATTGCTCCCTTCTTTCTTGCTGGTTTCCAGTTGTCAATCTTGTCATTAGTACTTCTCAATAAACTATTTTCTTACTTGTTTAGTAAATAACTTTACAATCCAACAGAGCTGTTTGAGGACATGAATCATACTCTTCCTCATGTCACACAAGTTAAAGCAAGTCCACAAAGACATGCTGTGGTTGACTAATTTTTGGAAGATTTCCTCTTTTGATGGTATATTCTAAACAGAAAAACAAGATGACTTTCACTGAGCTTAAAAACAAAAGACACTCGCAATGTAGCTGCTTTGGGATTTTAGGACTTTAATTGTTGAAGCCTCCTGAATCTAGAGAGTCTCACGACAAATGTATGCAGTTGCCCTCACACATCTATTTTCTCCAAGTGGTCATACTTATAATTATGTCCATGTGTATTTACATAAAAGCAATTATATCAGAAGGACTGAAAATGCTTTTTCACTCATCTGTCTCAGCCACAGTCTTGCAGCAGTCTTTCTTCTCTGAGGGCTTTCATGCATTCAGTAGAGTTTTCAGTGAACAGTTTGTGCCAACCTGACCTAATTCTCCAGCATAAGCCAAAAACATAGTCATTCATAAACCTTAAAAAGAATCTGCAATGGTTTGGTTTATATTGTTTTTCCATAACATCCAGCACAGCATAGATGGTTTCCTAAGAAACAGTTCATTTCTCCCTGTGCTTCCTATAATGAAAAACCAAAGCCCACTCGAATTTATTTTCAATATACAAGATCTGGTATTGTAGAAGAACAGAAGAATCCCTTCAGTCAGTGGTATCTCTTCAGAAATTTAGGGTGAAGCCTTATGAGGTATGGTGAGTCAACCAAGGATCTTGTGGCTGATTTTGCTCCCTACCCCCACCTCCCTGACCTCTCTGCACCATGCAAAAAGAAGGTTAGCTCAGATATTTCTCTGTATTAGGAAGGATTTCTGACTCTGACTCCCAAGAGGCTCACAGAAGGTCCACATGGGGTAATTTTGAGGCAGTGACCGAATGAAAAATCAAAAGGTCTTTGCCATCAGGCAAGTGTTACCATGGATCCACTGTACTGGGATTCTCAAAGAGGCAGAGGGGCAACATCAGGGATCTCCACTCATGTTCAACATCTCCACCGATGGCAATTCAACAGAAGGTGCAAGCTGGCTTCAGGTGTTAAATAAATAAGACTGAACTGGACATGACTCTGAATGTGGGCAAAGCACCCTTTTAAATCAAGCTACTCATGCAGTCTACATTAATGGTGCCCATAGACCTCATTAGGCATACTTATTCTTTTAAAGTTATTCCAATTCTATACTTTTTCAGTTAATCTTCCTTTGAGACTGGATGATGCTCTTTCTTTAGGGCACTTTAAAATTTTTTTTCTTGATTATATATTATATATTAACTATATGTTAT